>OX463840.1:21414870-21868711 GCA_949825065.1 Odontocerum albicorne
TTGCATTTTATGTCTATTTTTTCAGTATAGCTTTAAATATATATTTTTCAATATTGAGATATTTTATGAAGTCTTGGGTGGTTCAAAATAAACCATTCAATCTAAGTACTTGACAGAAGCCGAAAAACTGGTTTGCAAACAAATTAAATCTGTAATTTAAATAAAATTAATAGAGAATATTTCAAACATTGTCCGAAATATATATTCGTCAAAGTTGTCCTTTTTTATACTAGTATTAAGTTCAACCTAGTGATGAGTTCTTATTTTCTATCAGACTGCTTTGAAGGAAAATAAATAGTTGTGATTAAGTCTGTTTTATCCCCCATATTTTAGTTTCTTTGCAATCCTTCAAAATTGATTTCCAGGTGTGGTGTATCGAAATTTTATTTCCAGAAATTAAAGACTATTTTGTATTTAAGCTTCTTATAAAAATAAATACTGAAAATCCAACGTGTCCGTTGATATTTTCATTAACTTAATTGCTGTGGCCTAGTTGGAAAGACGCATGACTACCAATCGGGGGTTTCAGGATCGATTCCCGATGCTAATAAAAAAAATGAAAAATGGTTCCAATATGGTAAAAGCGCTCGTTTGGTTACAATACTATACGCGTTAGACGTGTGCGAGTGCTGGTGCTTTTTCACGTGCAGTAGTATGGCGAACACGTGTAATGACGAACCATGAGTTCCGTGACTTCTCCATTGGATCTAAAGCTAAAGGCTCGATTGCAGGTCCCGAAGACAATATAGTCTCCCAGCAATTATCTTCAAAATGTTCGAATTGATCAACTCTGATATGTTTAAGGATATCATACCAAAAGAAGACTTAATTGATATTGATTACCTGCAAAATTTAAGTAATGATTACATATTTATTTCCTTATCGTAATTATTAATATGACCAATAATTTCAACTCCAATAATAACAAAAAATATCCCTCTTCAAATCTGAACTTTTTGTTTTCAGGTTTAAATGTTGTTGATTTTAATAAACATCGAGTATTGCAAGATTGATTCGAAGAGCTTCTTAAGTAGTGCCCCCGAGAAAATAAATGATTACTTAGTGTGTCTTATTATCCATGTTGAAGAAGGGGGGCAACTATAGCCACCAGCTTTAATAAGAGATTGGTATGCAATTACTTTCCATTGGAAGATTGTATCAAAATGCAACTGCAAACGATGTATATGAACTATGATTCCAAAACTCGATGAAATTTTAATTAATTTAATTATTATTATAATGAACATGGAAAAAGACTGAACGGCGCCTAATAAATTCTCTTGAAACTCGTGGACTTAGGAGCATTCTAAGGGTGACAGTGTATGTCAGAATATGGAATGAAGTGGTTGAATACATGAATTTAAAGCTGATGTATCAAGTAAGATGAAGAGCACTCTGAGTTGGTTTGGGCATGTACAATGAATAAATGAATAAAGGCTAACAAAACAAATATAATATCATATATAGTGCAAATGTGAGTGGAATGCGTCGTAGAGGAAGGCCAAGGAAATTATGGTTGGATTAAATTAATGATAATTTTAGTGAAGAAAATGTAAGAAGTCATAGAAATCGTCGAGTTAAATGGGGTTTATGGATGTGGAAGAGGCGAAATATGTGTGTCGAGATAGGAAAGTTTGCATCTCTGTCCTCTCCCTATCCCAACAGGGAAACGACGTGGTGGTATGTATATATGTATTATTATAATGTTAAGAGAGGTGTACAAATGTATGTAGATTTCTGTATGCAGAATGTATAGTTATACTTGCTGATAATAAAGGCTTTTTAAGGGATATGGTAACCGAACTGTATGAGAGATACTTAGTAAAAGTTTTGAAAATGAATGTGGAGAAATCGAAGGTTATGGTTATACACGTATAAAGGTGGGGTAACAAGTGTGTGCGATGAATGGGTTGACTCAGATCAACTGGAGCAGAATGGTGAGAAAATAATGTTACTAGATCAAGAGGACCATATTTTGAAATATATTTTCATGTTAAAGGTTTGATATTTTCTTCTGTTTTGATAAAAATGAGATATTTACCATATACTCGTAAATGGAATTAATTTTGCTAAATGATTTATTAACAAAATAAATTATTGATGCGTGCAAAATTCCGATGTATTTGTTAAATATTAGTAACGACTACCGTAGCACAGTCAATTAGTACTTAGCACAGTCAACGACTACCGTAGCATATCAAAGCCTGTCTTCCACTTGGTTTTTAGGTTATCGGTTTTTTGCGTTCCTTTTTTTTGTTTTCACATTTGTTTAGTTACATGTTGTGCGCCTTTACTGATTGGTTCCACAGACATTTCAAATAGTAGGTATTTTTTAACTTCTCTGTGTTATCGGTTTGACAAACACTGAACTGAAGTAATTGTGGTTAGCCTGTAACCAGCAGCAGCTAAGGCCGATATCCGAGTATTGAGCAATAATCTCGGAGTGTAATTACAATTGTCGATTTAATCTGTACAAATCAGTGTCCAAGCGCCCGGCTCCCGACTGCACCGCGCCTCGTGCTGTCAGACTGTGCTCGATGCAATACCTGGAAGATGCAACACGTCAGGCTTGTCAGATAGAAAACTATGCAGAAGACAGTTACCTGATTAAAGCATTACATGACTTTAATTTACTACATTCTCTAGTAATTCCTTTGAAATACTTGTTTTAAAATAAGGACAACTTATTCAAATCAAGTATTAGAATTTTTTTTACTTATCTTCTACAATACGACGACGATCTTGGTGTCTTTTATATATTTTGTAGGTTTTATTTTGTTTTTCTACGAACATTCTTATTCTTTATAGATAATTCGATATACATAAACATGTACAATGTTCATCGAAGATATCAAATAGTGTCATTGTTAACCTTTTAATTCAGACACTGTACAAACAAGACTTTTCTAGTTTAATTAAAAAAAAGTCAAATAGACATTTTTCAATAGATTTTTTTTATTGCATACACATATTTATTAATCTTTGACTTGAGTATTAAACTTTTATTTGTGTTTTCTATTGAACAGTGTAGTAAAGTTAGTTTAAAACTTTGATTATTTTGAAAATTAAATTTTTTCAAAGTTTGAAGACAGAGAGAAAGGAATCGAATACCCTTGTTTCGTGATTGATTGTTTTACTTTTTAAATGATAAGAATTATAAATAAGACTTATTCCGTCTACTCTGTGTAAAAAAATAAAAGAACAAAGTGATTATTTAAAAAAAGTTGCTTTGGTTTAGGTCTATCGATAAGCAAATTGATCCACTAGGGATACAAAACCGCATTGTGGTTTTCTCAGGATAGCTAGAATAGAATCCAGGATATGACTGAGCGTCCTCTACAACAGGGCCTTAATATCTAAAATACTATTGGGTTGACACAGTCATGTGTTATTGAAAAACATCATATTTAAATCTCGTAGAGTTATTTTAGTTAAAATTTCTTGAATTTCCTTATTTTTTTTAATTTTTGCGTTATAATGATCGTGTTACATAACATTATAATTGGAAATGAATGTTGTCGTATCTAAAACCAGTTGGGATTCAGCGTTAATTTAAAATAAAACTTAGATAAACATGACCATGAAGTTTAATGGAATGTTTAAACATTAATATTACAACTTTTTTGATAGATTCGGACTATGGTGATTTAAATATGGTAATTTTATAGCTTGGACTTTAGCTTGTATATAATTAAGACCTAAAAAAATTCTCATTTTTACAATATTTTTTGAGATGCGAAAAATGCACTTAGAAATGATGTGTTTAATTGTTATATTTTTAACGTTAACCGTGTTTCCGTTTTGTTGCAATACTGTATAATGATTACTCTAGGCATAGTATTACAAATTCGTTATATACAATGGATGAGTTTGTTGCCATGTAGCTATTTTATCTAACCAACCAGTAATACGTGTATATAAAATAGACTTTTAATAAAAACCACACAATGGAAACTTTAAAAAAAGTACTAACAGGAATTAAATTTGCAACTTCCGAGTTGGTAGACTGGTCTTACCAACTATGACACGTATGTTAAGGTGGCATTATTTAATCTTCAATTTATATTATATTAACCAACAGTTTGCTCTTGAACCTGTTATTTTTTATTTGGATGTTTATCATTTTTCTGGTGAATCAGAAGAATTGCCACTCAAGTAGTCAAGTAAAAAGTAGATTCGGCGTTAATTTACAGCTACTATTAGAACAAAGTGTGCTTTTGAAAAAAAAATCAATACATAAAAGCATAAAGTTTCTAAATACTACTTTGTGTTCGAATCTAAAAAGTAGGTTCTGCGTTAATTTATAGCTACTATTAGAAAAAAAGTGTGCTTTTAGTAGTGTATTTCTTTAGAACATTAGATTTTGAAAAATCAGCAATGAAACATGAAGATGTTTCGAAGAATTAATTCCTAGAAAATGTAAGAAGCATTCTCAATTTAACTGTTGTTTGGGATTAAAATGTAAGAAGCATTCTCAATTTAACTGTTGTTTGGGGTTAAAAAATACTAATGTCCATGTTTCTTATTCCATGCACTTTATAGTGTCACATTATTTACTGTGAAACTATTTAAAGACAAATTCAACCATTTTTCTGAGAATATCATATCATGGATTTAATTCAGTCAACCCGAGCAGAAAATAGCTTATGGACACTAAAACCTTTTAAGTAAGGACCACCGGACCACACCTGGAGTTTAAAAGTAATAAATAAAATCAGCTATTCAAACACATTATCATACGTGCTCATCCTGAGATTAATATTTGTATCCTTTTTCTTTAAAGCTTGTCAGGATGAAGAAGGTTTTAATGACCGCATATCTTCAAAGGGGTTAGATTTTTTTGTAATGTGAGACAATATGTAAAAAGGTGTTTTTTTGCACGATTGTAAATTTTGTTTATATTATATGAAGTTTTTTATCGCAGTTTTTATCACAGATCATGTGAATGATATTTTAAAAGAAAGAAATGTAAAAATCCAGAGAATCGTAGAAGTTGTAAGATAGTGTGAATGGATGTAGAAAAGGCGAAGCATGTGTGTCGAGATAGGAAAGCCTGGCGCTCTGTCATTTCTGCCTATCACAACAGGGAATATGTTACATGAGTGTTATTGGTACTTTTTAATTTTTACATTGAAATATACAAAGCACTCTTCTGCCTAACTAGGCATATGCCCGTCCTAAGGCTGGTAGGTTTTACAAAAAAAATATATATATTGAAACATGTATGTTCTAAGTATAAAAATAGGTATAAAAATAAGTATAAAAATCCCATCATATTACATAAAAGAAAGAGTTATTTAAAAAAGGATCTTTCACTGATTTGAAGACACAAATAGCACTCATAACAACGTTACGAGAACTAGGCAAAGCCTGTGACGAAGTGGTCTCATTCCTAAATCACATTTTTTTAAACATTAATTGAATGATGTGACTCATAGAGCATTTTGTCATTTAAAAAAAAATACATAAAAGCATAAAGTTTCTAAATACTACTTTGTGTTCGACTCGAACACGTTTCTAAGTTTATAAAAATGGTACATAAAAATTAAGATATACAAATTTTTAACATCTGAATATCGTGACCCTCAATATTCATTAATTTTAAGAGTCCACATTCTGTTATGCATAACAGGTATCTAAGATGATTTATAGTCTTACCGAAGCAAGTTGTCCATTGAGTCGAGTGTGTCTTGAATGCACTCCCAATTATTTCGGGCTGCCTTCCTGGTGATCCTTGGTAGAATGCCTTTATTATATTATATAAGGGTTGCGTGTATTCATTATGCTTCATTAAAAAATATATCATTGTTAAAATAAACTTAAGAACCAAACTTTTTTATTTTTTTCTTTATTCTGTGCGATATCAGATCGGCTTTCTAAAGCCCGGATTTATAGTCTGACCTTAATACTGAGTACTACAGAAGAAATTAATATTAAAAGTTAAATTTCGTATAAATTTGTCGTAACTTCCGTAAATAGTTCGAGTTACATGGTTTCATTACTTTGCAAGTAAGTCTAGTATAGTTTTGAGCGTATGATGTCCAACTCTGAATACCTAAAAATCACGAAATTTTAAGGTGAGAAATTAGTATCAAGTATACGATCTATGTGACCTAGTTAAGACGTCTGTCTTCCGACTCAGAGGTAGCGGGTTCAAATCTCGTTGGAACACAGATTTTTTTTAGAAAGGATTCCAGTCTAGTTTTCTTTTAAGGCCTCTTTAACATCTTTCTGGTCGGTTAGAAAAGATTGCCACGTGGCAATACGCCAGCTATGCTGTGCTGTATACAACAAAAGTGTAATACAATACAATACGCTGGACTATGAATTCTGATGTAAGCCTTTACTTCTCTGTCATAGACCCTATGATCAAATTTTGAACGTATTTGAATCCCATCCGATATATAATGTTCCTTAACGCTCCTGACGACCTCTTTGGTCTAGTTAGTAAGAAGCTTGAGTTCTATCGTGAGGTTTCGGGTTCGATTCCTGATGGTATAAAAAAAAGGGTTCTAGTCTCGTAACAATACTCGCGCGCATCGAGTGTGCGTGGTAGTGTTGTCTCTTCACGGGTGGTAGTGTTCCAACACGTGCAATAACGAACCGCGAGTTATGTGCCTACTCTAGTGGTTCTAAGCTCAAATGATCGATTGCTGTGGTAAATACATTAGTGTTTCAGTCATGCTCAATATATTCGAATCCGATATGATATATTGACGTGTATCAAATGAAAGAAGAATATCATCAATGCATTTATTTCTTTATATGCTTCAATGTTGTCTTTCAAAAGGAAGTTGTTATGCTAAAGATTCATTAGAGTACATATTAAAACAATAAAAACGTTATTATATGCATAAATTGTAAGCAAATATACGTTTCCTAGTTGAAATACTATTTTTAAATTTAAAATTTGAAAATTAATCATTTTTAAATGTATCGAAGTGGAATAGGCAAAAGTTGTGTGTGTGGAGATCTTTCCTCTTTGTCAACCCTAAAACGGACAGAGCGTTACGTGTATAAAGTACAAAAAAATGCAATATAATTGTACAAGACTTAGCTTAAGCTGTTATGTACTTTGAGTTCCTGTGATTTCCGAGAATTATTTTGATTTTTTAAATTGATCAACATATGTTATGTACTTATTCTAATAATTTACAAAAACATGTCAGGCATTCTTGTCTATTTTTATTTAACCTTAAAAATTGCATTTCTTTCTTCAAAATAATCGTTTGAAAACATTTTTCCCTTGTGAATTTTCAGAGAGGAAATATTTATGAAATGTATAAAGTAATTTCAAATTTTCAAGATAAATTATCGGGAATATTTCTGATCGCAGCCCAATTTTCTTTTTAAATAAAATTGAGTTAAAATATCCTTCAGTCATTCTGCCATCCTTTATTGAATAATGATAAGACCGGAAATCCTTTTAATTATAAATTGGGCATAAAATATTAATTGAAGTGTAAATTCTTAATTTCTTTGACGAAATTTTCATCAATCTTACAATTTTCAGCATGATTTATGACTGAAAACTTTCTGAGAATCCGTATTTTGATACGTGCCTTGCGAAACTTGTTAAGCCATTCGATTATTTTAATAAGCTCGAGACCTTTTCCTTAAAATTCTCGCATTTCAAGTAAAGTTATGTTTTTAATATAAAAATAACAAGGAAAATTTCTGATGAAATTCCCTATTTTGAAATTAACTTGTATAATTTTTATTTTTTAAGTTATAAGAATTTCACAAAAAAAGTTCTGATACATATATCTTTTGAGAAAGGCGTGCTGTAAAACTTTTTTTCTCTTTGTGTTACTTAAAATAAAAATTTTAACGCATGAAAAATCTTTTCAAATACGATTTTTTTATTTATGTGAAAATAACGCCTGGAAAATTCTTTATACTTCATTTGTCTGTGCTTTCCTTTTTTAGGGAGATAACTTTTTCCTACTTGTAAACATAATATAGAATATCTGATTTCATCGTTGGAGCGTTATAAAATCATTTAACTGTAAATTGAAATGTTTTTTTAAAATCATTGAGAAATAAATAACACTCAACCAATTATTTCATTATTGAATAATTAAACTATCCATGATTCTTTCCAATAAACAAATGAATATTGCCTCTAAACCGTTACAAAATATGATAGCAGAACTGTATAATTGGAAACAATCTGTTTTATCATAAAAGTTATATGTACGAGTACATAAATTGATGAATGCTTGATTCAAAGCGCTAAATATCAATTAAGAACAAAAATTTTGGGCTTATTGCCAGTTGACATTTTTTTCCAACCGATCAGACAAATCTAAATAAAGAAAGTTATAAAGTCGCAAAAAATATTATTAATTTGTATAAAATATACACATATAGTAAATATCAATTATATAAGTGAGATATCATATGTCAAAGGAAAAAGAAGGAATACTGAAGAGGAAAGGAAAAGTGTATAACAGTATAAAAAAAAACATTTTTTACTCACAGTTGGTTGATTTGATTTACACTTTCGTTGTTTATAGTACTCTTGTACATGGTGGATAAATAGCTTATTACCAATCTTTTCCAACCTAGCAGAAATATGATAAACAAGCTTTAGACGAAAATCAGACCGGTACCCTATTAAAAAAAAATCTGGATATTATCGGAAATTGAACCCGCAATTAAAAGACTAGATTACAACTAGACTACATGGATAAATTATTGATAAACTATACATCATTATGGTTTATTAATATGGAACAACATCATTCTTCCAGTTTGTATCATATTTTTTAATGTAAATATATTCATCGGTTTTTTTTCAACAAAGCTCAAATATTTAATTAACATTTAAAATTCTTACTTCGTACCTGGTAAAAGGACGGCACTTGAATAAATATTTTACCAATTCTAGATGCAGATTTCTACACAGTGTGCCGGCATACTTCCTATAAAAATTCAATAAATATTTACTCGACCAATTCTCGTTCCACAATATTTCCATTACAAAAAGATTTTTTCGGTTATTCGTCAACATTTTTCCACGCTGATTATTTCACATTTGTTTGTCCAAGTGTGTTTAAGTTGTTTGTACATACAACCATTTTTGTTTGAATTATTGTGAGCGATGAATTTGGAATATGAAGAGGTGAACGAAGAAAACGCACAATCTTGTCTAGTCTATACAAGATAATTAAGAATTTTACAATTGTAAATGTACGATGATTTATTTATTTAAGAAATTATATTGTAACATACTCCAATAGCGAGGTTATTGCAATACGACAATATCTTCCAATGAACCATACAAAAGCTACGCAGGTTAATGTCATTTGCTGATTGAAAGAATACAACGTTATTTTCAAAAAGAAAAATGTCATCAAAAGTGGGAAAGGACAAGGAAGGTGCGCGATGACAAAATATGGGAGCTGTGTAGATAAACAATTCGTCATTAAAATGTCATCAAAAGTGGGAAAGGACAAGGAAGGTGCGCGATGACAAAATATGGGAGCTGTGTAGATAAACAATTCGTCATTAAAAATGTCATCAAAAGTGGGAAAGGACAAGGAAGGTGCGCGATGACAAAATATGGGAGCTGTGTAGATAAACAATTCGTCATTAAAAATGTCATCAAAAGTGGGAAAGGACAAGGAAGGTGCGCGATGACAAAATATGGGAGCTGTGTAGATAAACAATTCGTCATTAAAATGTCATCAAAAGTGGGAAAGGACAAGGAAGGTGCGCGATGACAAAATATGGGAGCTGTGTAGATAAACAATTCGTCATTAAAATGTCATCAAAAGTGGGAAAGGACAAGGAAGGTGCGCGATGACAAAATATGGGAGCTGTGTAGATAAACAATTCGTCATTAAAATGTCATCAAAAGTGGGAAAGGACAAGGAAGGTGCGCGATGACAAAATATGGGAGCTGTGTAGATAAACAATTCGTCATTAAAATGTCATCAAAAGTGGGAAAGGACAAGGAAGGTGCGCGATGACAAAATATGGGAGCTGTGTAGATAAACAATTCGTCATTAAAAATGTCATCAAAAGTGGGAAAGGACAAGGAAGGTGCGCGATGACAAAATATGGGAGCTGTGTAGATAAACAATTCGTCATTAAAAATGTCATCAAAAGTGGGAAAGGACAAGGAAGGTGCGCGATGACAAAATATGGGAGCTGTGTAGATAAACAATTCGTCATTAAAATGTCATCAAAAGTGGGAAAGGACAAGGAAGGTGCGCGATGACAAAATATGGGAGCTGTGTAGATAAACAATTCGTCATTAAAAATGTCATCAAAAGTGGGAAAGGACAAGGAAGGTGCGCGATGACAAAATATGGGAGCTGTGTAGATAAACAATTCGTCATTAAAATGTCATCAAAAGTGGGAAAGGACAAGGAAGGTGCGCGATGACAAAATATGGGAGCTGTGTAGATAAACAATTCGTCATTAAAATGTCATCAAAAGTGGGAAAGGACAAGGAAGGTGCGCGATGACAAAATATGGGAGCTGTGTAGATAAACAATTCGTCATTAAAATGTCATCAAAAGTGGGAAAGGACAAGGAAGGTGCGCGATGACAAAATATGGGAGCTGTGTAGATAAACAATTCGTCATTAAAAATGTCATCAAAAGTGGGAAAGGACAAGGAAGGTGCGCGATGACAAAATATGGGAGCTGTGTAGATAAACAATTCGTCATTAAAAATGTCATCAAAAGTGGGAAAGGACAAGGAAGGTGCGCGATGACAAAATATGGGAGCTGTGTAGATAAACAATTCGTCATTAAAATGTCATCAAAAGTGGGAAAGGACAAGGAAGGTGCGCGATGACAAAATATGGGAGCTGTGTAGATAAACAATTCGTCATTAAAATGTCATCAAAAGTGGGAAAGGACAAGGAAGGTGCGCGATGACAAAATATGGGAGCTGTGTAGATAAACAATTCGTCATTAAAATGTCATCAAAAGTGGGAAAGGACAAGGAAGGTGCGCGATGACAAAATATGGGAGCTGTGTAGATAAACAATTCGTCATTAAAAAGAGATGTAATATTTTTAAGGTTGCTATTTCGATCAAGTCAACGAAGGTGACAGTCTCTACCACAGCCGGTAATTATTTCAAGAGTCTGGTGGCATGGGCAGTAAAGGACGACGTAAAGAAAGATGAGCGATGATCTTAAAATACCAAAAATCATATTTTTTTACACACACCCGTGATCGAAGAGGCGCTGAAGATTTTCAGCGAGATATTGAGGGGAAGCGAGAGTTTAAGACGCTATATAAAAGGGACTGACTATATGTGAACTTGATATTAATACTATAGGTATCTTTTTCTGACATACTGTGATATGATTAAATTTTCTAAGGCTGAAAATGTATCTCAAATATACGTTTAGTAACCGCTCAAGTTTGTTTAATTATTAATCCAGATGATTTCGTATCGACAAAATTAGAAAATATATAGTCATATCTTTAGAAATGGCTTTTTTGAACGATTCGGGTTCTTTTGGCATGTTTTCATGATTTTTGAAAATAAGAAATTTAAAGTTTTCAAAATTATAAATACATAATTTATTTTGATAGTAATATTCAACATTATAGAGACGATACATTACCTTTCCCGAAGAATTTTTTTACCGTTGCGAAGAAAATATAAAAGATTGGTTTAAAAGATTTTATGGTGTATAAAAATATGTGAAATTTTAGTCTCATTCGTCTCTATAAACTTTTATGTATAATAATATATTGAAATTTTTTGTTTGCCAAAAATAATAATTATTGTCGTTATTATGTTTATCATGATCACTCTGTACAATATTATCATCATCACTCTAAATGTTTCATCAATGATATTATCAACTTCATCAAAAGCCTCCTTTCAGATCCTTCCACATCCCAACACTCGGCGTTAGGCTGAGCGTGTGAATCTCCCTATCGTAACATCGATATATGATTCACGATGTGCATTTGTTTCGAGTCGTTTATAATATATGATACTCGTATATGTTTATTTTATTTGTGATATAAAAATCATTTTGTTTGCATTGAGTATATTTGGGCTTACTTAAATAACTCTTGTTAATAATTGAAACATAAAAAGTATTTTGAAGAGAACTGCGATCCATCATTATATTCGACAGTTGTTGAACAGTTATGTATATCTTTAGATCCGATTGGTATTCATAAATCGTGAAACGTTTAAGCTAGTATTCATTGGAAACACTTCATTTAGATTTACTCGTTGTTGATCGCATGTCTCGAACATTGATGGTCGCAGGTTTTAATAATTGTTATTTTTTATCTTAAAACTTAATTTTAATCATGACAATATTTTATAAATTAAGGCAGTGTGAAAAAGAACAATTCTAATTTAATTTATTATCTTCTTCTTGTTCTTGATTGCATGTTCAATGCTGAGCTATGTCTGGAACTTGTGGACCACTTGTTTCCATCCTTCCCAGTCCTAGGCCATGTTGGTCCAGGACTGGGAAGCAATTCATGCTGGGCTCTGTTTCAACGGGAATCGAACCCGCAATCCCTGGGACAGATGTGTTACCAACTATGCCAAGGAGGTGTTGAATACATAAAGTTATTTTTTTACATGTATTTATTGTTTTTCATGTACTTTTTGATCACATATTAGCTTATTGTCGACTTCTTCCACCCATTTATTCACCTCTACTTACACTCCTCTGTTCTTCAAAATTCGTTTGGTAATTATTTCAAAAGCACTATTAAATAAAAAAAACGAATCACACATAGTGATTTTTAATTACGAAATGGTTCAGTAAGTTACCCTAAAATTTATATTAATTAATTTCTCTTGTGCACTTAGTGACCGATATCACTCCCAAGAGTATTATATATTCATAATCGTCAAACATCTCTCAAAAAGTGTCGTTAATCTAAGAAGTCTTTTTGAAGCTTCACTCACTTATAACCACCATATTTTGAAACTTTCCGTTGAAAAACACATTTAATTTAATGTAGGTATAGTTATTTATTTCATATAAATTAAGCTAACGACCACTGTTTGAGATGCGTATAATAGCTCGCGCACCTGTCAAATGATGCGCGCAGGTGTGCACAGCGCGAACTCATTGCACAGAGAAGACTGCGCGTGCGTGACTCGGCGTTGCGTTAGGCGCGCCATTCATAACCTCAAATTGCCTTTTTTGCACAGGTGTAGAGAAGGCTGGTTTATGAGCGAAATCTGTAATCACAGGATATCAATGTAATGATGTTTCTTATCAATTTATCAGTTTCCTTTCATTTCCTTGTAATGATTAAGATCTTGAGGCAATCACGATGTAGTAAAAAATATCTGTTTTTTATAAAAATTCTTTAATCACATATGGTTTTAATTGGTTTGTGAATGAATAAATTGTGGCTCAGGTAAGAGTTACGATTTAATTTTATTTTCAATCCTTTCAGCATAGTTTATTTTTTTATAAAATTGTATAATGTTTCGATTTTCTCCTCTGTTTTTAGAATCTATAGTGTTGTATTTGCATGTGTTTTTATTTTCTTCATAATACATTCATACGTGTTAATGTCACAGTTAGTCTCGAAGATTATGAAATCACAATAAAAACAACTTTGATTTAAAGCGAGTTACTTGATTCAAATGAATGGCAAACATCAAATCATTATTATGTATGAAAGGCTCTAAAATGTGAATACACTATTGCGGAATTCTGTGTTATTATGCAAAAAATGCGTATTTTGTTCCAATTCTCGTTGTTTTGTTCAATAAAATAAAATATTTAAAAAAATGTTTCATTTATACCTTTGCTTCAAAAATTTTGACTTATTTATTATCTCTCAAGAGCTGATCGGACCTGATTGTAGAACTGTCAATGTAATTAAACTTATTATGTCACATTTCATTATGAGTACAAGACCAGTGTAGAATCCAACGTTTTTTCCTCCAAACTGCGTCCGGTTGGCAGCAACTTATTAAAGAATCTTCAGACTCTTGTTTCCTTTCTTACAGAAAGTTGACTTTGATATGTTTAAAGTCCCTGGCAAGATGTTGCTTAAGACATTGATGGAATGAATTCCCAGGGCCTCGGTTTTATTAAAAATAACTCTTGCAATGCACTATGTTTATGAGTTTTTTTTTACGAATGATGATATTTAAAGTGATTTTGATAAACCGCTCTGGACACTTACTCGTAATTAAAATATTTCTATACAGAGTATTCACGTTACTGAGTGATCACAGTGATTTACTCGTACTTATTTTCTGTCATTTCTGCCATCTGTCAGCTTATTTTTTGTTATCTTTAACATTTCATGTCAAATCATTCCCAATTTGTCTATCAGTTCAACTAAATATGTCTTGGTGTATCATCCGGAAAGGTGTATTAATCTTTTTGAATTCTAATAATTTTCAATATATAAAAAAAATAAACTCGCAAAATAGTACACGTATTTGTAATGCCAAGGAGAGAGAGAGAGAGCTTTTGTTTTTGAACACTTTAATGTCAATATATACATATTATTTTTAAATAGTGAATGATAATTTTTCAAATCCAATTTAGAGATTAAAAATATATTTCTACAAATCAATGATGCTGGAAGAATAAAGTGCTCGTGATCAAAATGTTATTTATAATATATCAATAATTTTTTTAAGGATATGACTTATACGTCTATACGTTGCCCCCTTAGTATAGTGGTTTGATTGATATCCTTACTATCATTCAACTGACTCTAGTGTAAGCATACATATAAAAACATTTATATATTTTTAATGTCTATACTAAATTTAATTTTCTGGTCGACAGGATTGCTGAAGACATTTTGACTAGGGATTGTATTTATTGTATTATACTTTTGTTGCATACAGTAGAGTCTGGATTTAATTATAGACAAATTAAAACACACATAAGTACTTGTCACGTGATAACACACACCTTTACCGCAAGTTAATGTGTAGGGAAAGGGATACCTTAATCGAAACGCGCTCTAACGATTGAGCCAAGTTATTGAATGTTTCCGAGTCAATGGCAGGTGGCGCGAAATTAAATTACCAGCTGAAGGACTCATTCATTTTAAAATCCTTCCTTTTGAGAGCGAAATTAGTTCATTTGGAAAAAAGAAAAGTGATTCGTCAAATCGTTTTCTTTTTTTCAGAACACTTTTGAGTTTGATAACCATTTTTCCATAATTACTTTAATGGTTTTAGTGTTCGTTCCCACCTGTGAAATATTAGTCAACTTACGTTTTTTTACTCTATGTTTGAAGTCATTATACATTGTACGAACATGAATTCTATTTTCCAGCATTTTTCTAGATTTTTTGTTTTACCTTTTCTTTCTAATTAAAAAAATCCAATTTCCAAATTGGATTTTTAAAAATTTGATTTCATCGTTTTGATAAGAATCTTTTTTTATTATTAAAATCTTTGTAACTGTTATGTCCGAAAAAAGTAGTATAATACTCCCTCGTAATATCTATTACTATTTTTTAATAAAAAAACCTGCTTCGTTAGTTTTAGTACTTAGTCTGACATACGAGTAAATGTCACAAAAAGGTCAAATGTTTAGATTAGATCAGCAAGTAACCTCCGTGGCCTAGTTGTTAAGACGCCTGTCTCCCAATCTGGAGGTTGCGGGTTCAAATTGCGCTGTAACCCAGATTTTTTTAAAAAGGATAATAGGCCGGTTTTCACTTAAGGCTACTTTGACCACTTTCTGGTTGGTTTGAAGAGATTGCCACATGACAATACGCCCGCCAGGTTGTATTGTTAAAGTAAACCAAAAAATTCTAAAAGTTTAAGTATAAACTCTTCCCCGAATTTCAATATTCTGTCAATTTTTTTCCATATTTTAAAAGATTTGCTAAAGAATTTTTGCGTATAAATATTGGATATCACTGATATGAACATTGCATATTTTTAAATTGATCAATTTTAATAAAACGTGTTTTAAATATTTTTCATAAAAATACTGTTACTTCTTTAAGATGGAAACTTTCAAAGCTTTTTTGTTGCTCTTTGATATCTCGACTTAAGAATACGACGCCCCCCCCCCTGGCCGTGGGTCGTGAGGTCAGAGGTTTCTCTACTTGGCAGATCAACTCACTCAATATATCATTTCTTCAAATCTGCATGTGGATGTGTGTTATTAAGTCGTTGTCAGATAATTTGAAAATCATGACTATCCTATTAAACGCGTGTTTGATGCTTTAAAAAATGCTTTAATCGTGATTGAGCAAAAAAAATCTGAAGGTTTTGCTGAATTTCAAGTTATTTAACAAAACGAAATCAATATTAACTAATGAATTTTGAACCGATCGATGGTTTTACATTTTATTTGGTATTGTATTATATGGAAAAGAATATCGTGTTTTTTTCAACGCGCAAAAATGTGAATATATTAAAACATTTAAGGAGAATATAATTATACATATATCGAAATATATGTGGTATTACATTTTCCGACAGTATTCATAAAAAATCAATTAAGTTGAGTTTAAAAATCAAGAACAATTTCACGATTTCAAAAATGCAAGTTTCGAAAGTTTTTTAGCTTTTATTAAAAAATCAATTTTATTGGGACGTTTTGACTAGTAATGAAAAGCTTTTTTTTCTTCAAAATTAGCCTTTTTATTTAAAAAAAATACAGTGACATTTTATTTATTCTTTGCACATTTAAGAATTTTTTTATTATAAATTTAAATGATTTTTTCAAACTATTTCTTACTGTGTAAATAAATTATAAATGTACAGAATATGATGAAATAAAAGGTGTTGCAAGAATATTTTTGTGTTTTGATACAAGTAAAACTTATTGTATTGTTCGTCCTTCAATTAGTTTTACATATTTGGTTTTGTACTAAATTGAATTATCACTTTCGTTTCAGGTAAGCAGAGGTTGACGTCACAGGCGCCTGTCGTCTTTAGTACAAATCAAATTATCGGTGTTATCACACCACCAGCCGATTTATCAATATGTACACACACATACTATATGTGACGATTCACGTGAAACACTTTGGTAAGTTAAATTGTATTATGAGACTACCATATTTATTGTCTTGTGTTACAGCCGGCTGCTGTCTGATACTGAATGGTGTTTGTATGTATTATTTTATTTTTAAACCATGTATCATTCATGTTTCCAAAAAAACATATTTATTAAAGTTCATTTTTCAATTTGACTTACGTTTTTCCAAAAAAAGTTTGAACCCTTTGGAACGCCTTTCTATTAATAAATATTAAAATTTATCAGATAAAATCAATGCACGAAATTAAATTTGGATTTTTTTGGTACAAGCATGATTAAAACAGCTGCTAACTATAGTTTAATTAACGAGTTTACGTCAAAGAATTTTCACTTTTAAGATGTGTACTCGTATAATGTGTTTTTTTATTTCATTTTTTTAATTATTTCAATTTCGTTCTTTCACTATGAATATACCATATACGTCAGAAATATTAAAAACGAAAACACTAACATGATTTGAGTACTTAATTAATTCAAATTTATAACAGGAATATTTAATTTTTATCGCTTAATTTGCACACGTTAAATAATAAAGTGGGCAATGTAGGAGTGAATTGGACTAGAAAATGTATGTTTATATTTTAAATAAAATTTAGAATGTAAACAAACGCGTAGTATAGACTTTTTTATTTCATTGGGAAATCGCATAAATTAAGAAGCATTATATAAATATATTAAAAATCATAATTAATTAAATTCTTAAACTTCATCAAAGATTTTGGCTTTCGTTTCGTGGAAATTCATAATAGGATATATTATGATAAATTACTCTGTTATATTTGCGACACGTGTTTTTCCCTCCTACTCGAATCTCAAGGCTATTTTTAGGAGGAATGGTTCCGGTTTGCCACCAGAGCAATGCTTAGGTCCAACTGATGTTATGTTTCATCGGAAGTGTGTATGATCTATTGGCCTAAAATAAAAATACACGATGTCGATGAAATAGGTTTCCAGTTACACTTAAGCATTGTTCTCTCTTAACAAACTAGGATCTTTCTGCCTGAAGAACGCCTCGATGTAAAATGCAGAAACACATGTTGTGGGGGTTAATATAATTTCTGAAATGCCATAATAATTTCTTGTTTGACGTCTTACATTTCAGTTCCCGCTATTTTTTTTGTGTGTATTTAAAGTATCATATATGTAATTGCAAACATGAAATATGTTTTGGCATATACAAAATTATGATTATTCGGAATTGTGAAAAAGATTTTTATTTATTTAATTTTTTTATACTCACTCAATTTGGTATGACCATAGAGGTCTTAATCTGATTTTATTGTCGCTTTCCACTGTAGTCTGACGTTTGCTATCTCACTCCAGTTATCAACAACCCCATTATTTGCGGTATCCTGTCGAACACCATGCTACTATTTTAAAATATTTTTTACATAAAATTGTGCATGTAACTTGCTTTATTTGCTGGTTGGTTGAAAGAGATTGCCACCTGGCAATACGCCCGCCAGATTGTTTTTACAATTGTGTAAAAAATAAATAAATAAATATGTTGAGAATCAAAAATATGCGTTTAGAATAAAAATATGTATTTAAATTATGCTTGCATAAAAAATATATATAAATCTCAAACGATAACACTCTCCATATAAATTCAGAAATTTTGAATTCATGGTGTTTCGCTTGTCAAAGTGAGTAAATAAATTACAATATTAATATTAAGGATAACGTTTAGACGTGTTTTGAGTTCACAAGACTGGAATGTAAACATGGAAAATTAAAAATGATTTCCAACATAAATAAGTTGAGACCAAAATTGGCTCCTCAGCGACCGAAGCAGGTGCGTTATTTCATCAATGTGATGGTCAATTCTGTGACTTTATTTAAGTCTCAAAATTAAACAACCCCAAATAAAATAGATTTCAGCTTTTTGGCACTTCATCATAAAGGTTTGAAGAGAAAAAGAAAAGTCATGGCTAAGTCAAAACTTTATATAACAACATTGTATTTCATGTGTATGTTTTATTGATGACTTAAAATATTCACTGCCTATACAAATAATTCATTGCGAATTTTCCAATGAATCTGTTATTTAACTCATAATAGGTTAAGCGTTGTTAATTTTTTTTATAATACACTCAAAAGATTTTCTTCTTCTTTATTCGTTTTACCTTTCCTGAAATAATTGAGAAAATAGCTTGATTGATTTAAAAAATCTAGAACCGAATTTAACTATGAAATAACCATTTAACTAGTTTGTAATTTTTGACCTTGAAATATTTATACTCGTATACGCATTTTTGATTTTTCAAATGAACTAAAAAAAAAGATTTATGATTTGGGTTCTTTTTGGAGATAAACACCTGTTTTGTATTGTATAACTCATGGGTGCAGTACAACCTGGTGGGTTTGTATAGTACAACCTAGTAGGTTTATTTTTACGTGGGAATCCCATTCAACCAACCAAATCGGTATTAACAAGTCTGAAGGAAAAACTAGGTTGGTATTATTTAAAAAAATAGGTACGAACTGGAATCTAACTCGCAACCCCTGGTTTGTAAGACAGGATTAATACCTTGGCTATTTATTCTATATACACTTTTATATACTATTATTCAATCATTATATAGGAAAAGTTGATTAATATGTTTTCTTGAAGCATTCTTTGGGTCATAGATGTAATGAAAAAGCGCTATAAATAAATACCTTACACTATTTTTAGAAATTTATCAAAGATTAGTAAATATGAATTATTTATTTAATCGACCAAAAATATTTAAACTTGCAATTTTTCAAATCACTATTTATAAATTCCTTGATAGTTCATTCCATTTCTAATACTGTTAACTCGGGAGCTAGATTTATTAGTTTAGAATGAGTACGTGCCATAAATGGTAGCGATGTAATTTATATCATTTATTTGAGTCAAACTGCTAAGATAGCAATTTAAAAATATCGATTAAGACCTACTTGAGCTCAGACTGAATACATTTTTATATTTCACCGTGATATCACTTATGTTTTTACATCGATTTTACCTGCGAAATGCCAATTTTTTGAGTTTTGAAAGTTGTTACTTGGTCTTTCTTCTTGAGGTGTTGTTTCCTATCAAACGTTGGCCATCATTATGACAATCTATAAATTATTTACTGCAGCCGGAACAACTTAGTAGAACTACATCCTAATCACTGCATGTTTTTAAGAGATACAGTTTATTCTTCTGTCTCGTTTGCCATCTACGAGTATATTCCCTGGATGACCAGTTGTGGTATAAGGTATCTTGTGCCCTTAATTATTTACCGACGTACTGCAACATACGAACTTTCACCGGTTTAAACAGTTCGAGTTTAAACTCTTATATAATCTAAGGGAACAAGCATTTCCATGTTTATAACACGATCTGCCCAGGGAATCTTGTGGTGCGTCCGTACATTTACATCTCAAAAACCTCGATTTTATTGAATTGTGTTATATTTTCGTTATATACAGTATAACCTGGCGGATTTATTGTACTACGGTAATCTCTTCCAACCAACCAGAAATATATATATGCCTAAGTGTCTAAGTGCAAATCAGACTTGACCTCTTTTTTAAAAAAACGTGGGTACCACAGGAATGGAACCCGTAACCTCCGGGTTTGAATACAGAATTCTTACCAAATAAGTCACACAGGTCATCTTACGTGATGTACCTGGTTAAGTTGACAAGATTTAACAGTTAACCATAAGCTTAAGTTGATTAACGTCATAAAAATAATTAAAATTTAACGTTTTATTGTATCGCCGTATGAATTATGTCTGTCTCTTTTTCGCTCTTATAAGAATTTTCTGGACCATGTTTCGAAGTTGTCAAACAGACGTCTCTGGGCTCGAGCCAACTCGTAGTATAAAATAACATTTAGAAAGGTGAATTAAATAACTCGAGTATCGACCATCTCCCTCTTAATGACGACTCTCAAACGAGATGAAAGGAGATCTCTGACAACTCGGTTTGTTATCATATTATATTATTATACGTTTTTGTTCATTTTCACGCAGCAAATGAACTACAGTTTTTAATGGCAATCTTAATGAACCGGTTAAATATTTCTGTTTTAAAAATATATATTCAATGTAAATATTTTAAAATCATCTCTTGAGTTTTCTTGAATATGTAACATAGCATATACGGTTGAATATAATTTTGTATATCGTTCATTTTGTTTACTTTCTCAGAATGAAAGGGAATCAAAATAAGGTCTAATATGTGTTATTTTTATCACAAATTAATCAACTTATGAATTGTATTGTATAACATTTTCATTGTAAACAGTATCCTCGTAAACAGTACCCAGCTGATTTATTATCATGTGGCGATCTCTTCTGGTCAAATAAAAAGATAGTCTTTAATGAATACTACTGAAACTCTTTTTAAAATAAATCAAGTTCCAACGGAAATACAACCCGTAACTCTTGGTTTGAAAGATATACGCTTTACCACAAGGTCACGGAGGTCATAAATGAAAATTGAATGAGGAAAAATTCTATTCTCCGCATTAAAAGTATCCATACTTCATCTTTCTATTTTTATCAAAGCATCGGGACTGATAATTGGAAGGCTCTATTTCCATATATCATATCATTGCCACCTGCCACTGTTACGTATTTACATTTATTTGGCCAAAATGTTTTCTTTATAATCCTTTTGATCCTTTTATTTGTCAGGTAAAATACATTTTCGGATGAAATAAAGTTTTTGGACAATTTATTTATGATAACGAAAAAAATGCTATACATGTAATAAAATTTCATATTCTTATGTTAATGTATTTAAGAGTAATTTAGAGTGGGCAACATCTTTCAACTATGGCTACATCTATGGACCAGTCTCCTCAATGCTATTGTGAGTGCACTTACTAGAACAATCATAATGCTCCATTCCTCTCTGGGTCTGTTAATAAGAAGATTGAGAAATAACTCTGTTACTGCACTACTCACAATAGCAGAATGGCATGTCCTACTATAAATTTGGTAAAATAACACTTGCTAGTATCTGCCTCAATATTAAATAAGGAAATACTCGTTTATTTGGTTATCCGTAAAGCAATTCGTATTTTTAGATCAAATTCTAACGCAAACTCGTGGACAGTGGTTTTCGATATTTTCATTATTTCAGGAATCTCTCATGTTGGAGAACACTAGTTATTCTGGATCAAGGCCTTGATTTGGTGGTCATCAAAAGTAATCGGCCTTCCAGAGCAAACATACGGATTTTTTTAAACCACTTTTGACCCAAACAATCGTTTACTGCACCCTCGTCATACATTGTACACATTTTTTTATGATTTTTTTCCCATTTTTTCCTTTGCGGTGGTAAAAACACCAAGCATCGAAAAAACAACTTATGTTTTCCATCTAAAAAACCGCTCAAGAAATTTGGTTAAACAATGGTCGAAAAATGCGCTTAACTATTACCTTTCATAAAAATAAACATTTAGCACGCACGATATGTAGCTCACAACGAAAATTTGGTTCATGACGTCTATTTAGTATTAAGAAACATTGTTTTGGACAACTCAATATATATTTATTTTTTCAACCCCTTATCTACTCGTACATTTGGGTACAAGAGTGTAATATCATTACCCCAAATACATGCCAATGCAATTTTTATTTGGTTCTTTCAAATGGCACCCCTCAAAACATCCTAACCTACTTTGAATTTATTGAAGAGCGTGGCCGGGTGACAAAATTGCCATTGATCCGTTTAATCGAGCTTTAGAATTTTAGAACCACTTTATTAGGCATGGAACACACAGTTCGTCATCACACGTTTTGACAACACCACCGCACGTGACAATGCAACAAAACTCACGTCTAGCGCACGCAAGTATTGCTACCGGACAAACTATTTTACGAGACTGGATTTTTTTTTCAGTTTCCATTGGAATTCGAACCTGAAACCTCTGGTGGAAGTTTTGCATTTTACCAACTAGACCACGGAGGTCGTCGGTATATTAATATGTTTTTCAATAACTTATTACAAGTTTTTACATCAAATCATTTAATGGGCAAATAAATCAGGTATAGGTACGAGTATGCCTGAAATTAAAAAGTGTTTAAACTTCAGAAAAAAAATCGAACAACTTGTTAATTATTTTGTTTTACAAATACAGTTAATTTCAGAAAGCTAATCTTCAGATTATTTGTTTACATTTCTAACATAATCAAAAAAATGTTTTTAATTAACGACTTGAAAGATTTAATTTTGAACATAATTAAAAACTCGCCGAAACATTTCTGGTTTGCTTAGATCTTTTTAATTAAATTCCAATTTTATTGCCTCCGAGCTCTTTGAAAATTTGTTTTTGTCTTTATATTTACGATCTTTATAATTATGGTTTTCTCCATTTTCATTTAATGACTCGAAAACGATTTGTTTCCTATCCCTTTAATGTTGTTAACTTATTGCATTAAAAATGGTTAACTTTCACCTAAATTTTATTAGATATTGTTTTCAACATATACTTTTTATCTTATTAATGACGATTTCCGTAGTCTGGATGGTAAGACGTTTATCTTCTAACCCGAGGTTTACATTTTTGATTATCATTGGAACTCAATTTGTTTTTAAAAGGGTTGCAGTCTGGTTTTCACTAAATGCCTCTTTATATATATTACTAATCTGGTTGGTTGGAAGGTATTATTACCACATGGTAATACACCCGTCAGGGTGTACTGTATATATCCATACACTATGGTATATTTTTGTCCTCCCTGGCTAAGTTAATAAACTACTTGTATTTTATCTCAGGACGCGTTTTGTTAATCATCAGTATGCCCTGCTGACATTCTCATGGCTTATATCACTATTGTAGTCGACAGAGATAACAAATATCGACTTCAGTATATCTTGGCACATATTTTTCGCTTCTGCCACGTCAATACGCCATCATAATTATCAAACCATATTCATCCACTGCAGGATGTAGGCCTCTCCAAGTTATTTCCAAGAAATCATGCTGCTGCCACGTAATCTTAAGTGTATTTACAACATCTACTTGTATAACGTTATCATCATGCTGTGTTGTACAATACTCGGCGGTAAGTAATACACATCGGGCTTAAGAAAGATACTGTCGGCCATAATTGGCTAACTTCGCCTTTGTATAGCGTCGTCTCTGTCGCACGATGCGCTTTCTAGATAACAGTCTGGTATCTAGAAAGAGCTAAACGACTGACAAATCGCGACGGAACACGTGTATGAATGATAGAGATGACGCTCTACAAAGCCGAAGTTAGCCGATTATGGTCGACAGTCTCTTTTTTAAACCCGATGTGTATTACTTACCGCCGGGTACTGTATACAGCTTTTATACATACTTTCCTTTTATAAAAATGTTTCAGGATTTGATTCATTTGGTTATTCTACATTTTAATAGATCTTCTTCTAATATCTTCTATACTACTTTTATATATTATAATATGTTTGTACTCGTAAATTGATTGTTTTCATCTTTCATCCTTTTTACCATCTCTCATCCTTTAGCCAAACCACCTCATAGCACCTTTCTCCATCTTAAATACGGCATCTTCTTTGTATCCGCATTTTTTTATAAATATACTCATTTCTTTCATAAATATCATATTCTACACAACACTATCGTCATTTCTACCGCATGTATCTTACTTTCATTACTTTTTACCACGTGTCAGTTTTGCATGCATATACTGATGTTGGGATCAATGTTTCATTATGAGCAGCCAGCTTTGCTTCTCTTGAAATGTTCCAGTCAGTAAACACATTATAGATTAAAGAGGCAAAAGAAGACGCTGTATCCCAGATTGACTCTATTGTCTGGTTCTTCTCTTTTTTCAATGTCGCACTTTTATTTGTTTTGATGTCAATATTATTTTTTTCTATGAATATGAAAGTCCTACGGACGTATATATTGAAAATAAGTAAATTTATTCACTCCGAATAAGAAATGTAAATTGAGCTTCTATCAGGAGTAAGAACCTTTCTTTTAGTTGGTTTTGTTTGTTGACAACATAGTAAATAGTTTTAGAACTATTGAAGATATTAATCTGACGTATAAATCTTTTGTCATATATTTATCTCATTCCATAACATAAATCTGACCTAAATACCCATTCTACTGACAACAGTTTTGACGTCTCTGACATTTAACGTTCAAATAATATTAAATGTATTTACAACCTCATAATATTGTGTCTTTGAACTCATTGCAAAAAATCCCATCCTAAACTGTATAATCTCTTTTTATTATGTAGCCCAAATTTTATTTGTCTCATCTTAACTATCGACGTTGTTAATTTTTATGTTTCTTGTCATTTATAATCCGCTTCCGTGAGTTTTCTCTTCCTGGGTCTTTGAACTCGCGCACTAAATTTATCTAAGATTTCTTATACAGATCTTTCAGCAGGACGAGTGATTCTTTATGCTTCTGTGGCAACGGTTCACGCTAAATATCCGGCATTTCCTGCCATGCGGATCTTGTGGGTGTTTAACTCGCCCATTAATTCTTGATGTTTCGTAATCAAAAAAGAAAAATTATGAAACTGGAAATTGGTATAGTTTGCTTTTCATGTGTCACTTATCCACTTAATAAAACTAAACACGAATTGTTTATTTAATCTTGAATACAGTTAACGTTTTTAATGTCTGCGAATCAGACCTCGCTTGTTTTGAACCTTGTTCTACAACTAAATTATGACGATATTTTTTATCCTGTCAGCGCTTATTTATGTAATATATAATTATAAATCAGGAAGTGAATATATAAAAATTCATTTTCATATAATTTTTTTTAACTATTTTCGATTAACATTTATAATATATTCACCTCGATTACTGGTACGGTATATTATTTATTCACCACATAGTGCATAGTGCATACTTTTCACTTTCTTTTGATAGAAATAAAAGACTGATAGTACAAAAGAGAAGTGTCATTCTTATTTATACTTGTACACTACTTTTGGGATGCAGTGTAAAAATACAAAGATCCACACTACTTGTTATTTTTCGCTACGTTTTCATCTCTAATTAATTATATATATATATATATATATATATATATATATATATATATATATATATATATATATATATATATATATATATATATATATATATATATATATATATATATATATATATATATATATATATATATATATATATATATATATATATATACATATATATATATATATATATATATATATATATATATATATATATATATATATATATATATATATATATATATATATATATATATATATATATATATATATATATATATATATATATATATATATATATATATATATATATATATATATATATATATATATATATATATATATAATATCTTACTGAATATACATAAATATACTTTTGTCGTATATATTACAAGTTAATTAGTTTATTGTAATGTACCAATCTCTTGTAGTCTCTGAGAAAGATGTTTATTATTTTATTGGAAAAGTGGATTCATATATTTTCTTGGAGCATTCGCATTCTTGGGGTCACAGATGCAATAAAAAAACATCATAAATTCCTTGAGTTGTTTTTAGAATCTTTTCAGGGAGTCATGATTTGATAAATAAAAAATATATAATCAAGGGGAAAAAATTAAAATTGAAGTTAAAACCAAGCTGATGCACTATTTCAAAAAAACATTGGGTGCCAATAAAAATCGAACCAGCAACTCCTAGGCTGAGAGACAGGCTTCTTACGAACTTGATCACTAAGGTCATCATTATAGTTCTTTGATAGATGTTGCGAATGCCATATAAATATGGAATACAACGGGTTAGGTCCGAAACAAGAATAATTATTGTTAAGCCCATAAGCTGGGTGCATTTCTGTATATTAATCTGCTAGTGTTTTTGAAATAAGTTGTGTACTCGTAGAAACAACTTGATGTTTAAACATGTAACACTTTTAATTCTCTCTCAAATAATTTTTATCATATAAATCAAAAGAAGTCACATTTCTAAAATCATTATATTTTTTTACGTTTCTGCTTTAAACATGTGTTTTTTCAATAAAATGTCAAATAATATATTATATTTTCCATGTCTCAATATTAGGGTTGAACTTGAACCATGACAAAACAGGCATGGCTTCAATTTATTATGTTTCAAATTTATGCCATGTATATATTTATTTTATAAGAGTTTTTCAAAGTCTGTTGCAGCTATTGTATTTTTCTATTTGGCAAACGTGAACAAACTACATGATCAATTCATTTTGAAACGTCTTGACTATTTCCAACAAGTTGTTTTTGAAATTAGAACGGTTTTTGAAGTTAAACTTTGTAATATAAAAATGTGACCCTAACACGTACAAGCGGCTACTACAATCACTTCGGAGTTTTCTTGACACATCCTATGAAATAAAACATCCTCCGTTCGTCCAGTAAACTTGATATCTTCTCGCATATCGGGTGTAGCATTAAAAGTCTCAATATTTTGACGAATTTACTCTATATATGCTCTTTATTATGGATATCTTGATTTTGATTTAACTTTCTGACTTCATTTAGATAAAAATTATTTGATGGCGTTTAATAGCTGTATTTAGTAAATAAAAAAAAACAAGGAATCGAAAGCAAATACGAGAATTTGATTGATAAATAGTGCGATATGAATTTGAAAGACAATGAAACAGTGAAACATTGACGACTTGTGTTTTTTAGCATTATAATAACACTACATTCCCATATTGCATCAGTTTGCCCCCTTTTAAAAATAGGTTCCATTCGTGATTCATGAGACCACACACTTCTATCGATTTCTTAGCATTTGTATTCTTTATATACTATTGCGTAAGGAATTCGTTGTACATTTTTGTTTATCCTGCGGTTCAAAGCGAACCCATACATATTTTTCACTACAGCATACGTTGTTTATTCAGAACTTTTGTCGCATTGCGTGCTCTTAACGAATAATTAGGACGGAAGTTACACATTTTGTAAGATTAGGACTAATATAAGAAAAAAAACGAGTCCTGAGTGGCTTACAATTTATTACCCAGTTCAACTTGAGTTCATGTTATTTATAGTCAGTCCCCTAATTTTTCGCTCCTTGTTTTTATTTCTTTGAACCTTTGGTATACAAATTTAAATTTTCAAGTAAATAAGAAATATTTCAGTCACTGTGTATCAGTTTTATTTTTTTAATTTATCAAATACCGTACCGAATATTAATGTATATTTTCTATTGTTTTTTTCTTTCTTCAATATCGGTATATGCTATTCAGTTGTGAAGTAAAATTATTGAATTTAGTATAAGTGTTGTCATTAATGAGTTTAAGTTTTATCATTTTTGTATAATATTCTTAATTACCCCACCACCCCTTTGTATATTGCCGAAAATATTAAGCGTCTCTCCAAACACAGACTTGTGCCACTCTTAAACAGAATTTGCCACTTTTCGAGCTTACCGCACATTATTTATTATTTTTTACACTGTCTATGCTGTTTGGCTCTGGAACTAATTATCAACGAACATAAAACTCGCCCCTTCATTTGCGTTTATTAAACAGCAGTTCGTAAAGTATACTAACTCTTCAATTATGTGCCAGGTTTTTCCTATTCTTCAGCCCTGTTGGCTTTTTTCCCCAACACCTTGGGTTTCCCTTGAATTGTTATTTTTTTTATTGATGACTGATTTGTGTGAAAATAGGTTTTTTTATTTTGTGCTTACCTCAAATTTTTGTCTGGTTGGTCCATCTAGTATAAGACAAATTGATAGATTTGGTTCCATGAAGTATTTAAAAAAATCTATCTCGTCTAAACATCATCGTCTGAGGATTGTGATCTTGATGGAATAGAACTCTTGTTTTAACTTACTCCTACCATCCTGAGCGATTCTGAAAACTTTGGAGAATGGATGAACTGCATCGACCTTAATGGACCTTTTGTGAATTATATCGTAGATATCACTCCATCTGGTGACCGCTCACTCACGCGATGAGATTCCCTTAACTGCACCCACCATCAGTAGCTTCTCCAGACTGCCAGGCTTTATCCTTAAGTTTTCCCCCAATATTTTACACATATTTATATGTGGTAGATGTTTAATAAAATTAACATTTAGTCTACAAAATGTAGTGTATAATTTCACCCACGCCAGTCTCCAGTTGATTGTTCATGCTGATTTCGTCAGCTGGAAATGAAGATTAAATTTCCACATTTCCGCCAATAGAAATGACAGCATTCGACTGTCGCAAGATCTAAGGCCCAGAGATACTCGATACTTTTGTCAGGGAGCAGCTGTCATGAGTCATGGCCAGTCATGGGCTAGCCGGCTCCTGACCGGTTGCTTTGTATCTTCGGCACGGAATATGAACATTTCAACCGCAAATTACTTTTGGTTCCACTTCTTTGTACTGTTTTGCAGGAATCGTCAATCAAGTAGATCTATATATAATCTTAAACTTCTGAGACTTAAGTCATGAACAATACCATATTTGTATCGCTCATTTTTTCTTCTTCTCAATCGTGTCGACAAAACCAGATCTATCAGGCTGGAGGGAGGTAATTCTAATGGCATTGGTACTTACTATACCTTCTGTAGGTCTTCTTTTGAACAACTCTCGAGGCACAGTGGGTATAACTCATTGGTATATATAATATACCAATAAAGACCAAATGTTTCCGGCCTGAACAAATTAGAACCTGTTTGGATATGTACTACGCCAACTACGCCCATTGCATGGTCAGATAATAGTATGGTTAAATTTTAAAACGTGTTATTTCGTTATATTTTTAAATGCTAAAAACTGAATATCGCACACTTATCAAGTATCTTTTAAAATACAAGAAAAGTCCGGTAAACATTAAATGACATCAGATATTAACGTCGTTTAATATCTGCCGAGGCTTTCTCTTCTTTCGAAATAAACTTGATTACTGTTTCAATGTTCAATTATTAATATTTTGGAATATAACTATCGGCTTATATCGGTTCTAGTTGACATAAAACTGAGTATCAAATTTGAACTGTAACATCGCCTGACCACGTTGAGCACGTAGCTGGTGAGGTATATTGTTCAGGCTGGAAATTTTTGGACATTCGTGTTATATTATTTTAATTCCGTCAATATAATCAGCTATTCTCAGTTTGTCAGAGGGCAACATGGTACCAAGTTATTCTTTTTACAAGTCTTGTTACTATTTATACATAAATGCTATAGAGTTAACTTGGATGAAAACCATCTTAAAGGTTGACGAAACTGTAGTTGACAGTTGTGAGAGCCAAGGTCGCTTTATAATGTTTTGTGGTTACCATTTATTCCAACCACGACTTTAAAATGAAAACCATATTTGTTTATCTTCTTCAAGTCTGTTGAAATACCTTCAATTGAATAACGACCTCCATGGTTTTGAAGTGTGACGCCTGTTTTCAACCTGGGGGATTCGGGTTCGATTACCAACGATAACCAATGACATGAAAGTGTCTCAGTCAATATTTTTCACATACAAGTCTGTTATATCTTATACGTTGGGTGTAAGATTTCCACAGGACAATGAGCCCGCCATGGTGTTTTTTATATAATTACAGTGTAATACAATAATTAAATGCAATGGTAAAAGTATAGAATAATTCACTAGGGACACTAGAGATACTTTATTCATATTCAGTTATACAGCTCCTGAACACTACAAAAGAAGTTTTCATAGTAATATAGTTTAAAAAAAGCGTTTTTCATATAGATATCTTATTTATCAAATAACAGTTCGTATAATCCGTTCTCCAAAAATATTATTAAGATTTAATCATTTTTAAACTAATTGCGGAAACAAATTTTACAGTAATTTAATAATGCAAATAGCCTGAACGAGTGGACATGTACTCGTACGTGTTAAATAATTAGTGTTAAAATAATTAGCTGTAAGAATTGTTATCTAGTTATAAGTAGTTAGACCTCGTAGGTGTTAACTATTTCTAAGTAATTAAATATTAAGATAATTAAAAATAAAATGATATCGAGGTAATTAAAATAGTTCATAGGTATAATATATAAATTAGATTTACATATATGTATAGCCTTTGGCAAATGTTTGTGTTATAGATTACCTTATTAAAAAAAAGTGATAGGTGTGTATCTGTCAATAAAATCATATTTGAACTAGTGTCATCTAAGTTAATCGTGTAGCATTGATGTTTAGTTTTGTTATTCTATAATATAATTCAGCAACATTAATACAATTTCAATTAATAATATAAAACGATTTGAGATTTGCCTTTTAGTGTAATAAATTTCCTGAATTGTCAAGTCAGTTCAAACAGTTCGTTTATTTAAAGATTTATAGTTTTTTAAGACTTTGCAAATTATATATTTTAACCAATATATAATAAATAACTCACTCAATACTATTTGGCCTTTCAAGTATGTTGAATAAATCCAGTACAATAATTAATCATTGTACAATGTACTCGTACACTAAACTCTGATGACCTCTGCGTCACAGTTGGTAAGGTGCTTGACTTGCATCTGAGGGTTTCAGGTTTGATTTGTGATGGGTCCCAAAAAAAGGATCCTTGTCTGGTAAAATAGTTAAAAGGATCCTAGTCTGGTAATAATATTCGTACGCGCCGACTATATTATTCGTGTGTTGTTCCGACAAGTGCAATGACGAACCGCGAGTTCCGGTGGCTCTAAAACCGTAGGCTCGATTTTTGAGGTTGAAGACAATATTTCTCCTAGCTAACTATTGGATATATTCTAGGATACCATGTGAAAAAATAAATCATACATGATAACAAGATTATCGCGAAGATGTATTAATGAGGTACCATCAGAAAGTATGTCTAAATGATGCGTTATCAATCGTATGAAAATGTTTCCTATCCTCCTCCGACTCATCTTAGTTCCCAATGACTTTTCTGGAATGAGGGACGACTAGCTGAGAGAATAGTCGGTTCGTCAGATACCTGGCGACATAAGAGGAATCGATCCGCGGTCGGAAAACCTTCAACTTTTAATACTTCTTCAGGGACTTGATCTGTCACGATGAATGCGGTGTACCCTGAATCGTCTAGGCTACCCGCGCACTAGGCAGCCTGGTTATGGCAGCCAGGCTGCGGCAGCCGAAATTTTGAGCAGCCAGTCGTGACCGTTGAGTCGAGCGGAAGTCGAGAGATGGACGTGGAATATATTATAATTGTTTACCTTTTGTCTCGTAAGAAACGCAGAACAAAAATAAGGTATTGGATTCATCCTTTACTTCTGGAGCGGCACTCAAAGTGTCGATATTTACGGGCTTATTTCAAAATTATTTTAAGGATCTTCGAAACTACTCGGATCATTTTTTTAACATAACTATACTAGAATCTCAGTGCAATCATTTGATAACCTATTGGAAAATATAAGAAATTCAATTATGGGTACTTATAGCCGTATGCGAGCTTGTATAACTCCAGAAGATAAATTGGTAATTAGTTTGAGCTGTGTACACAAAACAAAAATGTTATGTTTATTTTTAATTATATTGCGAAAGTCATCGCGAATTTCGTTTAGGAACGCAAAATACGTCTGCCTGCTACGACAAGTGCGCGGAGACTTGAGGCAGCCACATACATTTGCCTTGTCTCGCTCTGGCTGCGCGCAGCCAGTTGGCTGTCGTGCAAGCGTACACGTTCTAATGGCTGCCGCTGCCAGGAATTCTTGGCTGCCTAGTGCGCTCCAATGAACTGCCTTAGGTCGAATTGGCTACCGCAGCCAGGCTGCCTAGTGCGCGGGCGCCCTTAAGATGTGACCATAGTTGCAGTGCGTACATTTTGCATAGATTAGGTTTCATTGATGCACCGTTGTTTTTAACCTGGCGAGTTAATTGCCATGTGGCAATCTCTTCCAACCAACCAGGAAGATGTTTTTATAGGCCCTAAGTGTTAACCAAACTGGAATTAACTAAAATTAACAAACACCGTTGTGCTCATATACTATAGAATGATTCAGGTACACCGTGGAGGAATGTCCAGTGTATTAATTCCCAGGAGAACTGCAGGTGATCCATCGGGCTATTCTTGAGGTTGTATTATGGATGAGAAACCTGAACATCCGACTGTGAGAAAAACAAATTGTATTGTACTTTCAATGTATACAGTACAACCTGGCGGACTTATTGTCATGTGAAAATATCTTCCAACCAGCCAGACAGATATCAAAGAGGCCTTAGGTTAAAACCAGACTGCAATCCTATTTTTAAATATATTTAGGTTTCAACGGGAACGGGTTTGAAAACCAGGCTTCTTAAATATTAGACCACGAACGTTGCGATGATAGAAGAAAATACGGAATTTAATACAAATATCGGTCAAATTATTATTTTTTCTGTTTTATTTATTATATAATATATGTGTTAAAATTAACATATCAATGTACGAGTATTTTAATGTAATATATTTAATCCAATGATTTACTATCCCTGGTATGTGGTACTGACTACACCTTTGCGGTTGCTGAATTATTTTAATCTTTAACGCATATCAAGAATTAATAAGATCTCAACGTGAGGTCCGAAGCCTCAACTTTCATATCCATTCTTCGGTTTTGAAGGAAATCGTGTTTTACATTGTACAAATAATGACCCTTATTTTTTATTTTATGAAATTAACTGGGTTGCGCAGAGTTTCGTGCCTCGATTTCACCATTATTAGAACAATTCGAAGAATTTCACTCTGTGGAGCGCATGTTTTCGAGAGATGGTAAGATAAAATTTTTCCAATTAATTAATTGCAATATCTTCAAATATGATTGCGTACAAAGGCGTACTAGTGTCAACCTTGACGTACGAGTGTGAAAGCAAAGCCTGGAGACTTGCTTCCCCAAAAGAATATTGTGTGATGGTATTGTATAAGATATGATTATACTATATATGTATTACTCACTTAATTATCATGCTATTGTTATTTATTATTTTGAGCAAATAAATAATAATAATGCAAGATAATTTAAATAAGTTCCATTTACTGATCCAAATCACCTCAATGACGCTTAAATTAAACTAAGGATTTCAGTTGAGTATCGAATCAAAGAATTAAATAAAGACAAATATAATCAATCATAATAGTTACCAAAATAAAATATTAATCAAGTAGATTTTATAAGTGCTTACAGGAAGCTCTCGCAACGGTTTTATGTAAAAACTTCATCGCGTTTGCGGAGCGATTCTACTTTGCTCAGTGTTTAATGTACTAAAAAACTGTAAAATTAAAGAAATGAAATCTAATCCATATTAACAAAAAAAACTTAAAATTGAGACTCAACCATTAGACGTGAATATGCGAGTAAGTATAATTTTAGAGATACTTTTATTGATTCATTCCTAAGTTACGCGTCGACGTATCCGAAATGGAGAATCGCATATATTGAACAGCGAGTCCGGTACAGCATTATCGTTTGATCCCGTTAATCGAGCACTGGAGTTGGCAATATTATTAAAGGCAACAATAATCGCACACATCTAGCACGTCCAAGTATAAATGCTAAATGACATTATTGTTGGGTACAATTTTAAATCGAAACCGAGATTCCTGGGTGAAAGTCAAGCATCTTACCAACTAGCCATGGAAGACGCCAGAAATGCCTTTCGTTAGAAGTAATAAATTTTCGGCATATAAATTATAAAAAATATACTCGCTGGGTTATTATAATGAATTGGACTGATCATAACATAACGAGCGACGAAGTTGCGTATAACTTTATACGCAAAAGAAAAGAAAAAAAAACGTTAGGCTTATAATCAGCTTGAAACGCCAAAACTTCTTTCCATTTTAGGTAAACTATCCGTTTTAGGCACAATACTAACGACTGGCTCGGCAATTCCGTTTAGGAAACTAATCATGCCTGACCTTGAAGTTAAATCCTTAGTAAAGTCGAGGGAAACTCGACAACTATCTCTGTCTACTTGTCCTGTCGTTAGTTCCACATGTCTATTTTTATTCTTCTTACAAATTAGTTATCATTTTAAACAGAACAATTTACCTTCTAAACATAATTCACTTTTTTCAACCTTGTCACTTATGTTCATTTTCTTCAATAAAATTGTCCATTTTTTTAAGTCGTGTTTTTTGAAATAATATCTACTATATTTTGCAGTTGAATTATTTTCTCCTGTGTAGATTTTTATATTGTATATTTAAAAAAAACACATAATTCAAAATTTTATAATTTTAATGTTATTATTATTGTGAGTTTTTAAATGTTGATTTATAATCTCTTACATTGTTTGCATAATTCTAGTTTTCTATTTAGTTTCTATTTAACTCAAAAAACTTTGTAGTTAACACTTAGTCTTTTATAGTCTATTTCTGAGGTACTATACATATTTCTACGGCAATTTTGCTAACCTTTTTTAATTTTTTGTGTCGCATTAATTAAATAAATTATCCTTTTTGCACGTTTGCGCGTAATATTGAAATCATAATTCTCCATATAAAGGCAAACCAGCTCAGCCCTACCTACGATCCGATGACTTTGACAACATGAAATAAGTATGTATTGAGAATCACTTTCGATAGATCGCATTGCACCAACAACGATAGTACGAGTACACAGAACCGGTATAGGAGCAGTTTGATGGCTGCAGTAATTTATTCCAGTCCTGCACCGCTTCCTGAAGTATCGTTCTCGGCTTGTTTTGCCTTAAATGGTATCAAAACTATTAACTCGTTTTTTATTACAGCACTTGACATTGCTTCTTACACTGGAATCGTGACGGTAGTCCTCTCAAATGCACAGACCACCGTTAGCAAAGAATCGCGGCATTGTGGGTTTATTTTTTGTGTTATTTGATGTTTATTTACATGTTTTTTGTTCTTTTTACGCTTTCGAAATTTTTATTCATATTTGAATATGTTTTAAATTTGAATTTTTTAAAAATTGTTCACAATTTATAATTTGCTAATATATTAATTTAGTTATCAAATCTCACGAGGGGCTGTAGCTTGAAATTGATTTGTGAATTTCACGGATGTAAGTCAGTTGTCTCAGAACAGGCAATGAGCTTTGTGAAGCGGTTGATGTAGGCCGTTTGTCTTATATAGAATATATAGACATTTAAAACATTTTTAAAAAATCATTTGGGATTTTGAATAAAAATCCATACCATACGAGTATTAACAGATGCAGAATTCAAGTATAAGCTTTAATTATTTTGTTTATGCTGAAACTTCATAATACTTAGGAAAATAAATATTACCCTGAAAAAGTATGTTGTTATTGACACTTTATAAAATTTCATAAAGAAAAGGGTATTTATTAACTGGTGAAATCACTTTTATTTATCCATTGCATATCTGACGGGCTTATCTATGTAACATTTTTTTCCAATCAATTAGCTTATATTGTGTATTTAACTTAAATTTATTTATGGTTATTAGAATCCATGATATGTTCATTAATTTTTTTTTAAATATAGCTTGGCGAAAATATAAATAAATCTATTGGAAGGGTTTTTTTTTATGAAATCGTTATAAATTGTTGTGTGATGATTGTACTACTTCATCACATTATGATAATAAAAGGACAATTTATATAAAGCGCCGTTTAATAAGCAAAATCTCCTTAAAGGCGCTCTAACGCAGGATTCTAATCCACTATTTCATGACATATTTGAATAATACAAAACAAATATGTACTTCAAACTTAAGTTGAGTTAAAATATAGGAAGACAGTGGCTGCAAAAATTTTATTAAAAGGAAAATCAGTTAGATGTAAAAATTGGATTATAAAAGTTCTCAACTCCTTAGATACTCAAACAATAACATTTCTTCCTAAATCAATATTATATATTTTTTCCTAAATTACATTAAGCTCCATTGAAAAAAGTGTAAGGTTTGTATTAGAATGTAAAAATGATCTGAATCATCTATATGTCGAGCCACAAAAGAGCCTCTTAGTAAAGGACTGTAAAAAAATCATTCAGTTTCATAATAAGTACATACTTAAAATGGTTTTATAGTTGTTTGTATGTAAAAACATTTATTAACAACCTGCAATTTCAGTGCCAAGGTAAAAGCGCAGCCGTGTAAATTGTAAGCTTACAATTACGTGTATTAATGTATCGTTTATTGGATCTCATGCGGTTTTAACTGGACGACAATTTATTATAAACAAATTGATTGACGTTTAACTGAGTTTATTGATTGCTGACGTAAGAAGCGTCTTGTCTATAGGAATGAATATTAATGATTGCATATTTAATGCAATTAATTATAAACAATTCATTAATATTAATATCAAGGAATTTAATATCAGTATACTAGTGTGAATGCAAAAGGGAAAGTAGTGGCAGAGGTCGGATCTCTAGATTTAGAAATGTGTTTATATAACAAATAATTTGGTAGATTTTTTAGAATTTCTTCAAAACCTAATGCGATAATTAATGATAAATGTGAACTTCAAAAGAAAAAGCAATTTTAAGATGTTTGAAATGCGATTAAAAATCGTATAATTACTCGTAAATAAATATATATATAAAATAAACTTTTGTTTATTTATTGAGATATTTTTCATTTTTTGTCAACTACGAGTATAATAAAAGGATCAAAATTATTGTTATTTTCAAACTAGTTTCGAAAATCACATCAAGTCCTCGGCGTTAACATCTGTAGGAAGAGATTGCCGTATGGTAATAAAATCATCATTTTGTATACTTTACAATGAAGTGTCTATAAATAAATTAAATATGCGCTTATCTAATTTTACGTATACATAGTTAAATTTGTGTCAATTTAATAGTAAATTCGATTTATATGCCTATCGGGGTAGGCAGAGATGATAAATCACCAGACTTTCCTATCTCGACACATATCCTTCGCCTTTTCTACATCCATTAACCTTCTCATACAACTGCTACAATTTATCAGATATTTTATATTTTGTTTTTTTTTTCAAAAATCATTCACTTGATCCAACCATACTTTCAACGACGTCTAAAGATAGAAGACATACATTGAGTTTGTTTCCTATCTTTAGACGTCGTTTGATATAATTCGTAACGTAACTATCCCATCATCTAAGATAATTCAACCTGAATAGCAGAATTCTTTAACTCATTATTTACTTTCCCTTTCACACTTTTATATCACCTTGACTTTTGATCTTACAATATTCATTCTTAGATCTTTTTCTTCGCATCTGTCCTACATTTATCAAACTCTGTAATCCATCCTCATTTTCCTCTAACACTGCCATGTTATTAGCATAAGAAATCTGCATATACGAGTATTTCTCTTTCGACAAATATATGCCACCTTTGTAGTTCCTTAACAAATAAATTTATGTAAAGATTAAAAAACTAGACTTATATAAAACATCCTTGCTTTACTCCTTTAAAAAAAGTTAACCTCCCAGTCGTGGAACCGTTGTGCATATTGTATATAAACAATATATTTTGGTGTTACGTAGTCCTTTTTCATACAAAAGTCGTATTGACGAAACCAACTTATTGTAACGATTTCTGCCGATCGCTGATATCCAGTATTCTTCAGTGGTTCATAAGGAATATAGCGCCAGTGATGATGCAAAGTAAATGTCAAAAACCTTACATAACCCCCCGCAGAGAAAATGCTCGACCACTCTTAATCCCGGAAACTGTAAATGAGCGTGAACAGTTCACTTGCGCTGAAAGATGTTGCAAATAATATTACTTCAAATAATTGAAGGATTTCTCGTATTTGAGAGACTTGTAAATTAAACATTTAGTGTGAGCAAATTTTTATGTATGATATTAGAAACTCTAACAGGTATTATGAGTCAAGTTACTGAACAGTCTCAGGTTGCACTTAACCACATTTTTTGAGTAATTGTATTAGCCGTTTGGCTGAAATTTACTACAATACATAGTTGCCATGTCTGATGCGCTCTCAATCTCCTAATATTGTCACTTTATTCCTGTCATTGAAAGAAACCTTTTTTTTTCATTTTAGTGTTTGGATGAATTACATAACATTTATATTACATACGAGTACATCCAAAAAAATGTTTTTTTTCCTATCGGACGAAGTAGACGAATTCCGTTCCCTAGTTGGTTACACGCTTGTTACCCATTACAAAGATCACGGATTCGATTCCCATTGGTACACAGATTTTTAAATTGGGTTGTAGTCTCATTTTCACTTAAGATTTATTTAAACATCTAGTAGTCGGTTGAAAAAAATTGCTTAGTAACAAAAACCCACCAGATTGTACTATATACAGCGAAAGTATAATATAATCTAGGGTAGGGTATTATAATAGGACCTTAAAATAGTTAACCTCTCAATATTTAAGAATAAGGTAATGTGTAAAGCTTTATGAAGCATATAAAGATAGTTTTTTAGGAGGTCTTCTTGAAATATATGAAATGGATATAAATATTACATCATTCCTTGGTTAATTATAATAGGGCCTTAATATAGTCTTAATATAAGACATAGGGGGTGTGTAAAGTTTTAAAAAGCCTGTAAAGGTAATTTTTTGGGAGGTCGGTTTTAAATTTATGACATGAATATAAACATTAAACGTAGATTACACTATGTTTAAAACCCAATAATTTTACTTTCATATTGTAACATCTACAGACGCTTTTTTTGTACTACATCATTCCTTGGTTAATTATCTGCGATTTTACAATAAAACCAACGCACCTTTATTAACAAAATGCTGAACAGTTTAAAATGTTTTTATAGAACGAAATAGGTTTGGCATTATTTATATTTTTTAAGCTCAATTTCTTTTTTCGCTGTTCAATGATCGAAACCAGTATACGTATGTTTATTATTTAATTATTACAAATATTAAGATTCTGCAGCCGCAGATCTACATCACCCACATAAAAGTCTTAAAGAAGGAATATTTTATATTCAGCTTTGAAGTGATGACTTAAATGAAAATTCTCTCTTTTCTCTAAAAAGACCGAGCAAGTATAAAACGACGCCTGCACAATCAGACCATTAATGTTGTCAATTCCATTGAATTGTGATCAAGTGAAGTAATAATTTCTTACAAATAGTTATGTACGGATACGGGACGAAAAAGGTACAACGAGTTTAACAATCTTATTGATTGTCCTTTTATGATAGTAATTAAATGCCAACTGAGGGTAGATTGCCTACAGTTGGAATGGGAAATATAGTGACGAATGGAAACCGTTAGTTGGGTTATAACAACATTATGGCGGAGCTAATTTTGCTCACTCGTTTCTTCTGTGGAGAGAGCATTCGCAAATGAGGTTGGCAAGCTGCGGTCCATGGGCTGCATGCGGCCCTTAATTGCATTATTTGCGGTCCACAAATATTTTAATATTATATGCCACCCGTACTGTAATAAAGTTTTAGAATGTTTGAATAGTAAATTTTATATGTGTTATAAATTTGGAACTTTAAGAATTAAAAAACGATGACATATTGATGGATCCATTCTCGTTGGAAAATATCCAACAATTTTACCGATGATTTTTTAAAAATGTTGAGATGTTAATAAGTTTCGCAAAGAAAATGATAGTCGCATTCGGAGGCACATACTTTTTGTTCATGCATTTTTTGCCATGAGTTGAAAAAATACATTTTATTCTCAATTGGCTGATAAGTGTTTGCGTGCTTCAAATTAAATTTAAACTGCTGTTCAAAATTAATTTGGTTGATTTTAAAGTTGATTTAGAGAAGTTATCTAACGAAATACAGTCAGAAAGTCATACTTAGTAGAAAGATAGTAGGAAATAAATAGTATTTTATTTTTAATTCTTTTGTCGAAAATATTTTTTTATTCGATTTTACTTCTCTATGATCTACGGTCTCGTATTTTAAATCCATTCTTATTATTTAGGATTGAAACAGTAAAAACTGAAAGTGACTTTTTTAACTTTCCCTGTCTTTAATAGTTGCTGCTATATTATTCAAACAAAAATCGAATCTGGCTCTTAAGTCTGAAAAGGTGGCCGACTCCTAATTTACGACATGGATGATAAAATTATTGCTAATGGATTTTGAACAACAAGATAATTGATGTTTAAACATTTTATAGCACTTGTAATTTGACACAAAATGTTTGCCATTTGGCGTTTTTATTTTTCAAGCCATATTTTTTTTAAGAATGATTGTAAATTTTGTGGTTTCGAAACAAGATACTTTTGATATGATAATGGGGAGGTAAACATTTTATTAGATTGCAAATCAATTGGAGAATGTGCGCATTGAATGTTTTTATGTTCTTTATTTAAGCTGATGCTGTATTTTTTATGTTGTTTACGTTCTTTATTTTCCACTTTTAGAAAGGTTTAAAAAAATATGTTGTTACATTAATTGAATTATATAAAATAAAGAATTCCATTGATAAACGCATAAGAATTTCTGCTCAAAGTTTTTATAATACTGTTTCAAATGGTTGGAAAATAATTCCTCAAAATTTTATAGTCTTTTAAAATGATTAGTCTTTTGTTTAGGAAAAGTTGTAAATTTCACTTAAATATGCTATAGTATTGTGTTGTATTGTAGGACACTTTCGTTGTACAGTTTTGATATGATAATGGGGAGGTATACAGTTTTGCCTGGCAATTTATTGCCCCATGGCAATCTCTTCTGAATAACTAGAAAGGTTTTAAAACAAGTTTTAAGTGAAAACCAGACTGAAACCCTTATTAAAAATGTCTTTTTCTTACCGTTAATCGCTACCCCTATGTTGCGAGACTTACAAATTAAACCATGGAGGTCATCATGGAGGCTTCGTACACTCTTGTCTTTAAAGAAAGTTAGATGTTTTTTTTCACATAACTGTTGTAACATGGATTTAACTGTACAATATATTGTTAGAGTACATTTTATTATCAGCTTTTTGTAAAGAAAATTTTAAAAAATTATGTGACATTCGTATTGAATTTTCAGCGTTATTGGAAAAAGCTCATAAGTATATTTTGCATTTACCCACTTCGTACTTGTGTTGAATATAAATTTATGTGCTTGTCAACATAAAAACAAAGAAAAATTAATTGAATCATTGACGTGGAGCCCCATCTTCGCCATAAGATCACAACAATCTTCGTGACGACCTCAGTGGCCTAGTTTGTAAGAAGCTTGTCTCCCAGCTCGGAGATTATGGGTTCAATTCCCGTTGAAACCAGATTTAAAAAAAATCCAGTCTGGTTTTCACTTAAGGCATCTTTAACATATTTCTGGTTGATTGGAAGATATTGTCACATTGCAATAAGCTCACCAGGTTGTACTTTATACAACGAAAATGTCATACAATACGATAGCCGGAAATCGCAGATCTAAGATGTGATCATTCATTAAACAGCAAAGGAAGTATGTCGTATTAGAAAAGTTTATCGTTCTGTCCTCTTTACCTCCTCCAATAAGATAATAATGTGATGATATGTTTGAAATGTTTAGGAAAAACGACCAAAAGGAAGGTGTCCCATGAAGTGGACTTGCCAAAATAAGGAGTTAACAAGATATTTGATTATCAATTAGTTATTTTTCCTATATAATGGTTTACACATAAATGTATTATGATAAAAAGAAAAGGTAGCGTTATATACTCGTGCATGTAAATGGTATGAACATCGAAAATTTTGGATTAAATAAAAATATTAAATATACACTTCCAAAATATGAACTTTTATTAATCCTTGTTTTTTTATTTATTTACTATTTACACGAGAAGTATACCCAATACAAGCAGAAACATGACATGTATAAACAATGTAATTTCAATTGGACTCTCCAATTACTGGGTTTGTTGCCTGTCATTTGTAGTGATCTCAGTAAACTAGGCTAAGATTAGGTCTTTCGGAATGTTGTACCGCATTGTTAATCTTATCACGCCAAACCATGCCACAGTACAACACTCCGATAGATTTTATACAACTGATACAAAAAACCACGAATGCCTTAAAACATATTAGGCTTAACATATATAAATTTATATTGATTTAAATTTATTTAGCCATCCATCAACCTACATTCGACGTATTCTACTTGTTAGTAATATTTTTAAGCTGACCATAAAAATGGGATATATTCTCGAGTAAGAGCACCCTTGAGGAAAGCCTACTCTTTAATCGGCGGTACTTAAATTATTTTTTAAAATTTATTTTGTTTATTTTACACATGACAAGAAATATACATCATTTGTGAAAAAAACAACAGGTAATTTAATTTGGACACAATTTTAATGGATCTGGGTTTGTTGCATTTCATCGGTCGTGTCCCCAGTAAACTAGGCTTTTGCCTGTATCTCACTGAGGACATATAGCATGAAAAAATAAATTAATACTTCTTTCCGATTTTTGAATTTATAAAACCCCGTTGCATATTCTTATCAACCTGACAAACAGTAACACTCAATTGCACATGTATACATCACGCGGAATATAGCTCCTCAAACTTCATCACTCCAGACTGACCAAAAACATTTATTCTACAATGTACCGCACACAATCATAAAAGTAATAAAACAAAAATGTAAGTATAAAACAATAAAAAAATACTACACTCAAGAGCTCACACAAACCTTTTCCACAAGTCATTCATCTTGTAAGTCGAAGTACTCAAACTCCTTTCGCAGTAACAACCACGCTCCGATCGACTGCCTAAATTGTTTTCCTCCCCTTGCCTTTATTGAATTCGGCACCCCATTGTATGTCATGGGAGCCAAATAGGCATATTTCCTTTGGGCAAAATATGTTTTAACTCTAAGGATAGTGAACATTTGATCAGTTGCCATGCGTGTCATGTGTCTCTGCTGAGTCTGCATCTTCCCTTCCTCTCGATGATAGTGCTAGAGAATGGATTTGAGATGTAAATTGGCTATGTTCAGGACCCGATACTCCATGAAAAGCTCCTATTATCTTAATTAGAAAGCGTCAATGTGATCATGTTTAGTCATTAATGAATAAAATACTGCTATTTTGAAATATTGGAGAAAAATGTTAAATATATTTTTATTTTCTTGAGGTACCTTCTATCACAATTTTATGTCTTTCCTTTGTTGTTCCCCTTGTCCCGGAGATAATATCTTGGAGGCCTAGTACAAATTATTATTGAGCCCATCGCGATCTGAGACGAAAGAGTACTTGTTCTGTAATTTCTTCATTTGCCGCTGAGACCCGGGTAAGTTTTATTGAGAGAGAAATAGTGTCAGAAGTGTTTAAACTATTGCTTTATTGTTGCATGGAGGCAACGCTCTCTTTTAATTTCGTAAATATAGGTATAAGTCTAACAATGTCGCCCGTACGTGGGGCCATTTTAGAAAAATGCTGGCTTCCAGGGTATTTGACTGAGTGACGGGGTTATAAAGTGTATAAAAATATAATTTGTTCCTTTTTCAGAAAATTTAGCGCGAAATTCGTAAGACAAGCATAGGTCTCCATTTTGTTGTTCGAGAAGCATCTGTGGTTGAGGTGGTTGCGAATAATCAGGAGTATAGTTTTGCCGCGTAAAGTGATTAGACACGCATTGAGCGATAGTTTAGTTCAAACAAAATAAGCGACTGAATAAATAAAAGAGTGCCTAGTTAATTGTGGTTAGAGAAGTGATTAGTGGTTACGTTCGTGAAGTATTCCAGTGTTTTTGGAATTTCAAGACCATTTGTTTGAAACCAATCTCGCCTTATAGCTTGCGCGGGGATAGGCAAGAGGAGAGTGCGTATAACTTACAGTAGTTCGGTTTGCGTCGCTGTTGATGCGGTAAAGGGAAATAGTGTTACTACATTTAGATAAAATCACTTGGTGCTTATACTCAATTGTGTTCGGAACAAATCTTTGTAATATAAGAGAGTGAATAATATTGAATTGAATTACTTTGAGATTTAAGTTGTAGATTCGTAGCAAGCGGTGTGGTGGAAGTGTGTTTTAGGAAATTTGATAATAATACATATTGGTTATAATTGCTAGTTCTTAATTTCGGAACATTTCAACTAAGGGGGGGTTTGTGTTAAATTAAAGTTACGTTTTAGTTAGATTCTTGTTCCGGTTAAACGGTGTAGTTAAAGCATTGTTTAACAAGGTGAAGTAAGATTTCGTTGGGTATAAATTTTGATACCTACTGTTACGAATAGGATTGAGGATGGATAGCGCAATGGATCCTATAGTTAATATAATGAAGGCCACGAAGGAAAGGCTAATCGGGGAATTAATTGAAAGGGGATTAGTTCCTAGTAATAATTTTTACGAGTTGCAGCTTCAGGCCTCTTTGTTTAACAAGTGTATTGTATCATCGTCATCGGAGGCGGGCGCCTTACCAGTTAGGTGCGTGCCTTACCGGAATCTTATGAGAGCTCCGCAGTTTCTGGAGACAACGGATCCTGGGGTTACCGCTTCAGAAGCCCTAGCACCAGTGCCATTGGCAAGTTCATCTCCATATACTGGAGGTAGAGTGGCGAGTTCGGGTATTCCACGTTCGTCTCCACAAGGGAATTTAAATTCTTCTGTTTGGCCGATAGAGGCTTGTACCGGAGGAGGTTGCGTAAGAGAAGTTTTGTCGCGTATAGAGGAGTTGGAAAGGCGGTGTTCGGCCTTAGAGCTGATGAATAGGAATAAGGGAAGGTTTCCTCGTCCTGCTCCCTTCGTCTCGAGAACAGATGCTCGTTTGGCACCAGTCTCTCGTACCTCGAATACTCGAGATTCGTTTGAACGAAGGTGCTTTCGGTGCAATCTTCCAAATCATCAGGCGCGCAATTGCCCCGGGCAGCCGCGTAACCGAAAGAAACCTGTACGGACGGCTGACGATCTTCGTAGGGCTAGAGCCAGCCCAGCGCGTCCGTTGGTCATATTACCCGATATGTCTGGGCCACCTCCAGATGTTAAGTTTCCAAAAGACCGGGTGGGCACCAACCCGTATTAAGTACGTCGGAGTTACCGGATTTGTCGCATTACTCAGCGACCGGGAGAGTTTTCCTTTTTTGTAAAAGGCTTGATTGAGATTACGAGTTCAGGGGAAGAGCGGCCCTACCTACGTTGTAGTATTCAAGATTTGCCGTTTTCGATTTGGCTCGATTTGAGTGCGTCAGTGGACGCAGTAGCTGATCAGCAGTTCGTCGTCTCGCGTCGTACTGACAAATTGATACCGTTAGACCGCGAGGCGCAGATTACTTCTTCAATTCCGTTGCCATTGCGATCGGCTTTGTTTCCGTTAAGATAGAACCACCTTCACCGCAGATTATTCTCTTGTGCAGTTCGTCGTCTCGCGTCGTGCGGACAAATTGATACCGTCCGTCCGCAAGGCGCGGAATACTTTTTCAATTCCGTTGCAGTTGCGATTCAATCCTCTTTAACTTTGTATACCTTAATGGTGTGAAGTACGTCCTCTCGCGTTGCCCTGACAAATACCGTCAGGCCGCGGGAGACGTATTATATTATTATCAATTCCGTTTCCGTCATACTAGTATCTCCTTATCGAGGAATATTCTGTTTAGCAGTTCGTCGTCTCGCGTCGTGCGGACAAATTGATACCGTCCGTCCGCGAGGCGCGGAATACTTTTTCAATTCCGTTGCAGTTGCGATTCAATCCTCTTTAACTTTGTATACCTTAAGGGTGTGAAGTACGTCCTCTCGCGTTGCCCTGACAAATACCGTCAGGCCGCGGGAGACGTATTATATTATTATCAATTCCGTTTCCGTCATACTAGTATCTCCTTATCGAGGAATATTCTATTTAGCAGTTCGTCGTCTTGCGTCATGCGGACAAATTGATACCGTCCGTCCGCAAGGCGCGGAATACTTTTTCAATTCCGTTGCAGTTGCGATTCAATCCTCTTTAACTTTGTATACCTTAAGGGTGTGAAGTACGTCCTCTCGCGTTGCCCTGACAAATACCGTCAGGCCGCGGGAGACGTATTATATTATTATCAATTCCGTTTCCGTCATACTAGTATCTCCTTATCGAGGAATATTCTATTTAGCAGTTCGTCGTCTTGCGTCATGCGGACAAATTGATACCGTCCGTCCGCGAGGCGCGGCATACTTTTTCAATTCCGTTGCAATTGCGATTCAATCCTCTTTAACATTGTATTACTTTAATGTATTAAGTACGTCGGAGTTAGCAGATTTGTCGCATTACACAGCGACCGGGAGAGTATCTTTTTCTTGTAAGGGGTTAGGTTGAGACTACAGGTTCAGGGGACAAGCGGCCCTTCCAGCACGATAGTATTCAAGAATTGCCGTTTAGGCCTTGGCTCGATTCGAGTGCGTCAGTGGACGCAGTAGCTAATGAGCATTTCGTAATCTCACGTTTGTCCTGACCAATTGTTCCGGCAGGCCGTGAGACGCGGAACGTATATTCGGTTCCGTTCTCTTCGCAGTTGAATTTCTTTTACCATTGAGAGTAGTAGCCATCGAGATTTAGTTCCGTTTCGTATACGGTGTTAGAGCGTTTGGCATGGTGTAGGTAATTGAATCACGTTGTCTCACGTTGTCTTGACCCATCGTTGCAAATGATATACCAAGCATCCGTGGTCTCGATCCGCTGTCGCCTGAAGTAGGCAGTAAGCCGTCGTCGCACGAGAAGGGATGCGCACGCATAGGTTAGATCCAGTCCGGTGTTCACTATTTAGTGACCCGGTGGAATATAAGAAGGTTAATAGCATATGGAGTAGTGATAGGCTCATCGGTGCCTAATTGGGAGTCATTCATGGTCGGGAAAGTACAGGTTCTTAAATTAAATTTTCGTTATATTCTTGTTAATGTTTAAATCATACCTTGAAAGTATGCACTGTCGGATTCTTTGATGAAGGGCAGTAGAGTTTTTTTTTATAAATAACATCACCAGTGAGAGTTCATAATTCCGCTAGGGTGATTAAACAGTGAGCTAGTCGTGAGGCAATCTCGTATGGAGTCATGTCCATATGTTCTATGTACGGGTTTGGTACTCTTCCCCGTGATTAGTGTGGTTATTACTTTTAAAGAGTATCTGGCGCTCAGAGCCTGGGCCTGGACCATGAGTGACGGAATGCTGAGAGCCTCGAGTAGAGTGTACTAAATTTCTTGTGTACTGAGGGGTAGGCTTCCTTCAGCATCGGGTGTTCATAAGGTTGAACATTGCTTTAGTGCAAGACCCGTGGAGGATGGGTGCTGTTTATAAACTACCTTCGGATGATAGTCCGTAGGGTAACGAATCTGTATAGTATACAGAATTTCTTATGTACTGAGGGGTAGGCTTCCTTCAGTATCGGGTGTTCATAAGGTTGAACATTGCTTTAGTGCAAGACCCGTGGAGGATGTTGCTGTTTATAAACTACCTTCGGATGATAGTCCGTATGGTAACGAATCTGTATAGTATACAGAATTTCTTATGTACTAAGGGGTAGGCTTCCTTCAGTATCGGGTGTTCATAAGGTTGAACATTGCTTTAGTGCAAGACCCATTGAGGATGGTTGAGGTTTGAAAATTACCTTCGGATAATAGTCCGTAGGGTAAAGAATTTGTGGAATCCACAGAAATACGAACGAAGGGAGGGGTTGGCTTCCTTCCGTGTTGGATGTTCTTAAGGTTGAACCTTAATCTAGTCAAACATCCATTGAAAATAATTGCTTGAAACGTTGGAAAGTATTGTTAGGCTAGTTGCTCGTTATAATGGAAATGGGGATGGAGTCACCTCGCTAAAAGGATTCTCAAGGAGTTAGAAAATTGTTATTAGTTCGGTGATTGCATATCTGAGTTATTGGCTTGGGCTGTTGGACCCGAGGATTTAAGGAAATTGGAGCTGCTCCTAGTATATTTTTTTGGGGAGTAGTAGTATCCTGCATCGGTGGTACGGATGGTTAATACCGGTGTAACCAGTTCATGGGATTATTGCCTTATAGAGAGGAATGGCATCGCTGGATGAGAACCTGGGATTTACTGTTCTGTTTTGTTATAGCACTATATTGAGAAGTTTAGATCTGTTGCCTTGTAGGTTGGCTCACATTCTCTGTTTGGAAGTAGTTTTGTTCCTTTCTGTAATTCGTTACATACTGTGAGTTTTCTTTTCGGGTGGTTAACTATGAACCACCCCCTCTTCGAAGAGTTGTTGTCCCGCACACGGGAATAAATTTGTTTAGGTAGGGCTTCTTGTTATTCCTGTTTACTGCATAGCGTATTAATATCATGTGTTTGTGTTTTTGTGTTTATTTTCCTTTTGTTTCCTTTTTCTTTTCTTCCCTAATAATTGTGATTAAATTATTTTTCTTCAAGGCTTACGGACGGCCTATAATACATCCAGTAAAAGGCTTACGGACGGCCTAAATACATCCAGCCAAGGGTTTACGGATGGCCTGTACACATCCAGCAAGAGGTTTACGGATGGCCGGTATACATCCAGCAAGAGGTTTACGGATGGCCGGTTTACATCCAGCATGAGGTTTACGGATGGCCGGTACACATCCAGTATTTTGTCTGTATTATTAATTTGTTTTGTATTAAATGTTGTGTTTAAAATCATTCGTTTTAAGGTTTACGGATGGCCTAATACATCCAGCAAAAGGCTTACGGACGGCCTACATTCATCCAGCATTTTGTTTCATATTAATTTTTGTGTATGTAATATTATTCTTTAAAAGGCTTACGGACGGCCGTTATACATCCAGCAAAAGGCTTACGGATGGCCTAATACATCCAGCATGAGGCTTACGGATGGCCGGAACTCATCCAGTATCTTGTCTGTATTATGTTTTTTTTGTAACCATCGTCTTTCTCGTGCTCAAGGTAGCATGCAGAGGCCCTGAACTGCCTCTAGGAGTTCGGGTTGAGAGAGGCTAGCCTCTCGACCGGTTAATATTTTGGTGAGGGCCGTTCGGTGCATCAGCGATGTATTGAATTGTCTCCACCACGGGCGTCATGAACCCGCATTAGCAGAGTTGCCGCTCCAGCATGTTCTGGTGGGCACGCGCTTCTGGCTTGGAAGGGTTCGATTGGTGCAACCGCGTGTTCTGACCCTCAGATCCTGGTTATCCTCAGGCGTCATACGCGGATTCGCGTGATTCTTGGTTCCGGTCTGGGGGCCGGGGGACGTGTCTTGCTTAAGATCGGGCCTAACCGCGAGTGTTTCAATAACATTGTTTATTCTTTTCAGAGAGAAAATAGGAATGGATTAGAATTTCAGGGAGAGGGTTAGGTGTGAGCCTTGTGGTAGGACAGTCGTTGAACAGCCGGTGCTGCTTCGTTCTAGCTATGTTAGATTTCCTAATAGTTTAGAAGGGTTCTTTTAAAATTCCGTCTCGAAAGAGTTCTCGGTCCTTGTCTGATTACATTGGCTTGCGTAATAATTACCACTTATTATACCGAGTAGGTGGACGGTAGGGATTGTGGAAATGTGTAATGCAGTCCTTAGCGTGAGGGCTGGATTTGGGCTTGTAATGATTGATCTCTGTTCACAGTGAGGGGGAGAGGTTGACAATGGAGGAGTAGAGTCACCCGTATAGAACCTGTAAGTGTATAATTAAACAAGTGCCCCATAAGTGATATCTTTAAAATTAGCCGTGGGGAAGGCTACAGTGTTTAGTGAGAGGATGAATGGTGATTAACTAATTTGGTTGTAAACCTTTTCTCAGCATGATGTCCTGAGAGGAGGGGTGGGTGAATTATCTATTAACGGTCTACCTTTTTGTGATATAGGGTGACCATGTTTAATATAATTTTGTTTTTTTTTTGTTTTTTTTTCCTTTTATTGTTTCTGCTCTGTACTTTGATGTATCACCAGCCGGGCTTTATGTAAAATCATTATCTCCTTGTTATTATTGACGGCCTACCTTTTTGTGATATAGGGTGACCATGTATAATATAATTTTGTTTTTTTTTATTTATTGTGGATTCCTTTTTGTTGTTTCTGCTCTGTACTTTGATGTATCACCAGCCGGGCTTATGTAAACATCATTATCTCCTTGTTATTATTGACGGCTTACCTTTTTGTGATATAGGGTGACCATGTATAATATCATTTTGTTTTTTTATTTTTTTTTTAATGTGGATTCCTTTTTGTTTTGTTTCTGACCTACCCTTTGATGTATCACAAGCCGTGCTTATGTAAAATCATTATCTATTTGTTCTTAGGGACGGCCTACCTTTAGTGATATAGGGTGACCATCCATAGTACTTTGTGTTATTTTAATTTTATTTGAAATTCTTTTGTTTATATCTGATCACCTTTGAAGTATACGGTGACCATGCCCTAGGTGAATTTGTCTATAATCTATTGTCTTTGTTTTTGTTTTATTTGTTTTGTTATTAAAATTATTTTAGGAATTGTACTCCCTGTATTATGCAATTGTTTCAGTGCTGGTTGCCCTGTGGTTAAACCAGTATTGGAAAGATAATCTTCTGTACTATTGTAAGGAGTTACCGGAGGATTGTTCCGTGCTCCTTAGTATAAGGTTATGGGCTATAGTAGATTCAGTAGTGTGTTGTCATCGTAAGGTTTCCGTGGTTTCCTTGCGGCTAGGTTCCCTTACACCAATTAGGGGTGTCCTGCAGGCAAATGCTGACAACCGGTAAATCGGCCACGAGACCGTATCCAGTAGGGGGGACATACACCCCTTGCTCCTTATAATTGCCTACAGCTGATGTGTCTATACTCTGGGAATGATAATTTTTTTTTTTGTTGTTTTTTTTGTTTTCTTTTATAACATAAGATGGAGTGTTAGGAGTATATTTATTTTTTTCATAAAAGACGGGTGAGAAGTTTGGGATTTATCCAAAAGGGATATAAGGCGCGAAATTGATTGTTACGAGCGAAAAAAAAACAAACGTACTTCCCCTTGTTCTGATTTTGACGGGTAAATAATGACGCATAAAATCGAGTCCGAGCGTGACGCAGTTGTAATTAGGACAGGGAATGATGCAATCATCCGTTGTTTCTGGAAGATTCTATTCCAAAACGCGCGGTATAAAGAATTTCATCTAGCACCGAGCAATTGCGTCACTTTAATAAATAATCAAATGCAAGGGCTTGATTGGTCAAATTACGGCCCGACCAAAGATTTGACGAATCAGGAGATCGCTTACAAACATGATGGACGGGCGAAATGGCATCACGTGCGGATGGACAGGTGAGGCGGCAAGAAGGTCGGTGCATTATTACGAGCGGTACCGTGAGTAGGACTGGTTCTGTGATTGAGACAGATCCCGGTCGGGGGAATACGAATTAATAATTAATTAATTCGTTCAAGTTATCGGTCAGTTACCTTGTGTTCCGAGTTATAATATCCTGTGGGGAAATACGAATTAATAATTAGTTTTTTTGTGAAAGTTCTTCTCGCACTTCCATCCAGACTTGACGCGGGGATTTATCTGCGGAATAGTATTTCCAAAGAAATAATCTTGGATTATTGTTGGCTCCATCGGGCGTGAAGCAAGTAAAGTTTCGAGAAACTAAGAAAAGCGGTTCTTTAAATAACTGCGGGTCGGTAATCGTTCTCCCAGGCCGAAGGCCAAGGAAGAGTTTGGAATCGGCGCAGCGCGAAGCTTCAAAGGACGCTTGCGGCATCATCATCATCAGAGTCATCGTTCCGGTTTCGTTTTCGGGAGAAATCTTCTGGTTCTTCGGCAGTTCCGAGAGTATAGACACTACGCGTATCGTTCCTTATCGATGTTCATGGTATTGTGGGGTGAGTGATCTCTTTTTATTGTAACCTATCATTGTTGATTTCTCCTTACCTCATAACCTTTATGTTTGTGATGAATATTGAGCGGGAATCGGTCTTTAATGCAAGCCCAAATTATTAGTCTGCCTACTCTGGTATTTTTGTAATATATATAATTTTTTCTCGGCATTATTGCGGAGTTTTTTTTATTAAAATATCATTGGATTAAACTAAGTATTATCACAATTTTATGTCTTTCCTTTGTTGTTCCCCTTGTCCCGGAGATAATATCTTGGAGGCCTAGTACAAATTATTATTGAGCCCATCGCGATCTGAGACGAAAGAGTACTTGTTCTGTAATTTCTTCATTTGCCGCTGAGACCCGGGTAAGTTTTATTGAGAGAGAAATAGTGTCAGAAGTGTTTAAACTATTGCTTTATTGTTGCATGGAGGCAACGCTCTCTTTTAATTTCGTAAATATAGGTATAAGTCTAACACTTCTCTTGAATGAAGTCTCTCTGAAACAAGAATTTGTTTTTCTTACCTCACCAGAGCCGGTCTTAAATCCTCCTTTGGGAACAATATTAACGATACTCCTATATTCTTATTTTACAAAAAAATATTAAATAAAGCTCCGATCCATTTTCCAAAAAAAAATGTTCATTTTATTTGTGTAATATGTTATATCTATTTTAATATGTTTTTCTAAACTTATGTGTTTCTGTTGTTAACATCAAAGAATTATTTTATTTTCGACGTTTATCATGAATTGCCTGAGCAAGTTGCTCTGAATACTATTTTCGGGTTATGGTCATCTGATATTCTGTATGTATGCCTCAATCAAGTCAAGTGGGATTTTCGATTAATAGATAAAGAGGTTCCATACTTAGTAAAATGTGTTATACCTCCAATCCCAGTGGAAGGCTGACATCAACTGGGCTAGATACCGTTTCAGAGATAGCCAAATGTATAATTGCCTATACGAGTACCGTAATAATGTTGCCCGAACTCGAATCTCAAAAGTCTCTGACTCTAAATACATCTCGATAGGGGACGAGTGAGGATGAAAATATGATGTGAGATTTAATTTTTTCTTTGCATTGCCTACTATTTACAAGATATGTACTCGTATGTAACAGAACATTGAAATGTCTTTCGTTGTCTGTGGAGTATTGTGTAGTATTATCGTTGCATTCATTATTCACTAGGGCAATCTCTTCCGGACCACCAGAAAGTTGTTTAAAAGGCCTTATGTTTAAACCAGACTGGATTTTTAAAAATATCTGGGTTCTGGCAGAAATCGAGCTCACAACTACTGGTTCGATCTCAGACGTTTTACCGTTTAGCCCACGGAGGTATTCCGTGCAGTGTGGGGATGGAGAGGATTATTCAGCTATGGCTTAAATGGAGCTTTTCCTCATTTGCCTGTGAGGCTCGGGACCCATAGATACTAAGCCTTAGAAGCTCTTTTAACTTTTAAGATGGGGTTTATATTGCGGCATTAGGAAATTTTCCATCGCCAAATTCTTTGGATTCTTGGGAAGCATCTCGCATTTAAAATTCATTAGTTTTTGGTTCTTGCTTACCCAAAAAATATGTACCCTTTAACATACCCGAATTGTAGATTCGGGCATATTGAAGGTCATGTGTTCGCCCCCAGTAATCGAGTTTTTGGGTTTAGAACAACTGGACTAGACGCGGTACTCACGGAGCGTCATTAACACTACCGCACATGAAGAGAAAATTTTGTAACCTGGCACATTCTCTTACTAGACTGAGGCCCCTTTTATTAATTTTTTTGATAATATCGACGGTAGTTTAAAAAATCTATTGGAAGAATTAGAGATTTTTGTATAGTATAGGTGTATATTGTAAAGCAGCGTTCAAGTACCGTACGTTTGACACTTAACCTGTGACCACTCCAGCTTCTGGCGTCATGCAGCTCGGTCCAGGCAATGTTTTAATTAACTTGTACGGTAACGTAATTAACTCGGCCTATCTCAATATTAAACTTGGTTCAATTTATCCCTTGGAGCGTTAAATCAAATCACAGGGAATTAGCCATATTTCATGCTTTTATTCAATGCTGATATTTGTACCTCGGGACCATGGGAAATTTATCACAGTCATCGGTTGAACATGCTAAAATTACGCAGTGTACCGTAATTTTATTCCCATGAGAAAATCTGTAGAATAAAATAAACGTTTATTAAGAATTAAATTTCACTTGAGGTAAAAATGTACCTATAATTTCTTTGATTATAAGGACGAGGCAATTTTGTTTTTTAAATCTTGAAATATAATCGAGTTACTAGACCCATGTGCTTTTTAAAATTGCTACCATCTGAACAATAGTTTATTAAGAATTTTTGTGATAGTATGATTTTTGTGATAATAAGAGATTTTGTGTAAATTTATGTCCATTTCATTAAGTGAAGTAAATAAACTTAAAGATATTCATTTTTCCCTGATGAAATAATTAACGACCTCCATGGCCTAGTATGTAAGACGCCTGTCATTCTATCCGGGGATTCCTGGTTCGATTCCCGTTGAAACTCAATTTATTTTAAAAGGTGTTCAGTCTAGTTTCCACGTATGCCTCTTTATCATCTTTCTAGTTGGTTGGAAGAGATTGCCAAATGAAAATAAACTCGCCAGGTTGTACTGTAAACATTTTTTTTTGTGTTTTTATGAGTATTCGCACTATTCATTGAATACTAGTACATATATACCATCTTGCCATTTCCCAGTTGGAATTGGCAGAGAGGAAAGATTGCCAAACTTTCTAATCACGACATGTTTACTTCGCCTTCATCCATTATTTTCTCATACAGCTTCGCCTGTTTCTATTACTCCTTAATTTTCCATTCTTTTAAAATTTCATCCACTTACTCTATACTTTCTCGGTATTCCTCTACCGCGACTCCTACATGTGCTTATTTTTCACTCTACATGTATTTAAGTATTTTTATTATAGTAAATGGCAGAGTTAAATAGAGGGAGTTAACGTTTTGCGTAACGTTTCCCGAATAGTTTAAGCGTATTCGAACAATTGTTCACTATAAATTACTGGTGGAGCTAAATATGTTTGTTGAATTCACTACACGAAGACAGTTCATACTCTGAAGCCCAGAAGATTTCAGCATACCATACATTCCTAATAATTTCAAAACCATTTAAAGAATTCAACAATAAGATACGCAAAGTTAACCTCATCGTTTCGGAACATTCTTTGGAATATAAAATAATATTTTTATCATTGCAATACTGCGAGTGATCGTGACCCGTCTGAATAAATCTTCTGTGTATGGTTATGTTCTAGTTAAATAATAAAGCGCTAATAATTCAACATACCTAATTAAAATAATATGCTCAATGATAAATGTTGTCCGTGAGAATTTTATGATTTGGATTAAGTATGTTTGTGGAGAATTTATTGCGTCGCAAGTAGAACTTTTCTAGCTTAGCTAAACTATTGTGTTGTTTGAATTGTGTGAAAAGAAAGTTAGTTTCTTTTTTACAATAGTGGGAAACGATCGAATTTATTGATAGATATTGTGCATAAGAAATTTTTCATTTCTCTGTGTTAATTAAATTTTATGTAAATGCAACAGTGATTCATAGATTAAAAACTGTATTATCTCTTAAGAGTTTGACATATTACCTCTTAAGAGTTAAAATAACCTTGCAAGTACTTTAAACTTTAAAGGAAGTTGAAAGTGTTTGCAAGGTTATTTTAACTCTTCTTTTTAGACTTGTTGCTTATGGGTGAGTGTTGTGGTTCTATGATGATCTGAAATTGACCTGATGATTCGCCTCCAATCCTGAGTAATGATGAGTGCAGCAATTATTGAGGAACTATTCGTTTCTTTAATTTGGTCCATTCACCTTGCTGGAGACCAGCCTCTTGCTTATTGCCCCTCAACAATTCCAGTTAATACAAGCATCTCCAAATTGTCTTCATCTTTTCTAGTGATATGCCCTAAGTATAATATTATTCTCTTTCTAATACGTGTCGTTGATATCCATCCTGTAGATCCTAACTAATAGTTTAATCTGATTTGTCGAGTATCAGACGAATGAAAGCTTTCGTCCAACAATTGTTTTTTTTGTTAAACTTATTCTGTCTTGGTATTACCCAAAGGGTTGTTTCGTTTAGTCGAAGGATGAACTTTTCTCAGTTTATTATAACCAGAAACCGATTATAAATTTGTTTTAATCTGAGAATATCTTTGTTGTTAATCTTAAAATATTTCCTCATTGAACTTTCAGTTTATGACGCTTTTTATACACAGCATATATAATATAAGCAATATATCGTTGTCCCTTTAACATATTATATAATTATTCAGGTTTGAAGCAAAACTTTTCAAGTGAAATATCATGTAGCACATTTCTAACTTGACCTGTTTTGAAATATTCTGACATACCCCTTGAAGAGATTTGTTATTGATCTTAGCATAGTGTATATGAACTAATCTGAGTAAGCAGACATGGAAGTTTTGCTATTTATCTAGCTCGTGTTTCGCAAACATAACAGAAACTTCTGGATACTAAATTTGCTGAGCAACAAAACAAAAGTGAGATGAAAACCAAGAGCGCCTTACGTAGGAAAAATTACTTAAATATGCATAGTTTTCGAAATCTTGGAAAATACGTCTTGATAAAGTTCATTGGTTTTTGTTGTAAACTCAAAAACAGTATTTAAAATGTTATCTACTTATTCCTCGCATACTCAATATCAAGCGTTTGCTATATGTCTCGAACTCAGCGCACCACCTGTCTCCATTCCTTCCGGTCTTGTGCTATGTTGAATGCATTGCTTAAGGAGGATCCTGTTCACTCCTTTATATAATCCGTCCATCTTACAGGACACCATCATCTTGCTCGCTTTCCCTAAACTGTCCCCGTGATCACCAGCTTCTCCAGACTTTTATATTTTTTTCTAACAACATGCCCAAAGTATGTAAGGATTCTTTTTCTGAATATCGAAAGTCTTTTGGTAATCTGCAATTTTTGGATGAAAGAAACATTGGTGTGCCTTTCGTCCATGGGATACGGAGCATCCGCCTCTAACACTACATGTCGAAGACATATATCATGTTAGCCGTGACTTAGTTGGTAAGATGCCTGTCTTTGAATTCGGAGGTTGCGGGTTCGGTTCCCGCTGGAATCCAGAGTTATAAAAAAAGTATTCAATCTGGTTTTCATTTAAGACCTCATAAACATCTTTCCGGTTGGCTGTGTTTACCGCATGGCAATAATTCCACAAGTTTGTACTGTATACAAAAAAAGTGTGTAACATGAATCGCTCGGGCGCTGCTATAGCTGTCAGACGTGATTTTTTTAATATTTGTGGGTTTGAGTCCCGAGTTACAGCGCCTTTGAGAAAAGTTTGCAGTCTTAATTGCGCTATATAAATTTTCCTTTTAAGTGAATTGAATTTCTTTCCTTTTCTTTCATTTTTCATGTTTCTACTTCATACAGTGCCACGGAGAATAATAAATACTTAACTAGACAGATTATGGTTGTTCTGAGTTAGTCAATATCTTTTTCACACTTGTCATATCTGATGCTATTCCAATTCGTCTCCGGATCTCTGCTTCACATCCTTCATTTTTCGAAATAAGTGCAACTAGGTGAACAAACTCGTTAATCTCTAATTTTTTCCTTAGCCAGTCGCCATCTATCAGAATCTTATAGAATATAATATTTATACACATATAGGGGTAGACAGAGAGAACAAAGTACCAGATTCTTCTGTCTCTCAGTTTCTACGTCGTGTATACGCTTTCTCATTCATCTCCGACGATTTCTCACTCTTCATAATTTTTTTCTTTCAAAATATATTTCACTAGAGCCAGCTTTACTTTACTTGGTCCTTATTCACCGCGCCTTATATTCACATTGACACTATATTCGTTTTCTTAGTCTTGTTTTCATTCATAAGTTCTGATGTCTTAACCTTTTCAAAGTTATTTTCTTGATCTTACTAAATATCAATCTTATTTTTTAACATTCATCTCTAATCTTTTCGCTCAGTATTCTTTCATACGTTATTACCCCCATGTACTCTTCTCAGTGCACGCATTTCTACAGCGTTATTACCCCCATGTACTCTTATCAGTGCACGCATTTCTACAGCGTTATTACCCCCATGTACTCTTATCAGTGCACGCATTTCTACAGCGTTATTACCCCCATGTACTCTTCTCAGTGCACGCATTTCTACAGCGTTCACGCATTTCTACAGCGTTATTACCCCCATGTACTCTTCTCAGTGCACGCATTTCTACAGCATTTATTCGGCTGTATCCTCTCCTAAGTTTTACATAAAGATCAAAATTGTTACTTAAATACCGAACGTAGTAAAATATTGGTTTAATTTAATTTGCTTTGATGTAACATATTAAGCATTCAAGAAATGAGACGCGGGAAATGATATTATTAATGAGACGAACCATTTTTTTTTGTATTTTTAGTATCACTCTTTTTTTATTATAAAAACACCAAAGGTAAACACAGATGACGTATAAAATTTGAACAATATTCTCAGTAAAGTAATCACTTGAGGCAAAAAAAATCTCAGTAAAGTAATCACTTGAGGCAGTTGTAATAAAATTACAGCTTTATTGCGTTTACAAATTACCTAATTCAATTATGTTTCAATAGATCTACAGATTTTTTATGTTCAAAATTATGGTTATTAGCATAACTGGATATTCAGGCATTACATTTTTTCTTTTTTGAAAACAACAATTACCATTTCAGATCGAGCAGAAAAATTTCTAGATATTCTTGAGGAATTCACAGTTGTTTAACATTGAAACAATGGCTTTTATACGCAATACTCTATAATTAGTAAACAATAATTCAATCCTCAAAGCCGTACAAGTTTTGGATGCCACACGTCGGATCAGTTAATTGGTCTATTCCAGCGATTCCCAACGGTGACAATATCGCCCTTGGGGGGAGAGAATTACATTTTTAGGGGACGTTGAGGTGCATAGAAATATTAAGGGATAATATGATTTCAAATGGTCCACTGTGGTATTTTTTTAATATTTCAAAACAATCACGGTTTTATCACAGTTCATCAGTTATCTTCATTTGTGTCCGGAGTGCAACATTTTTTTTGTTTTCTATTTCTATGTATTTTCCGATTACATTGTGTATTTATGGAAAGTTTATGAAAAACTAGAAAAAAATATTTTATACTGTATTGTAGTGTATTACACTTTCGTTGTATGGCGGGCTTATTGCCATGTATATCTTCTAATCAACCAGAAGATGTTAAAGAAGTATGCATGGAAAAGTAGACTGAGATCCTTTTTAAAAAAAACTGATTTCAACGGAAATCGAACACGTAAACTCCGGGCTGGGAGATCAACATCTTACCACCTAGACAACGGAGATTGTCTTGTGACATAATATAACAAATAAACAAAAAAAAATATTATTAAGCACATTATTTTACCTTCAAGAATTAAAAATATAAAATGCCATACCCGGAGGGTTTTGACTTATCCTAAGATGCTCTGAGGGAGCGTTGGCCCAAAAAAGGTTGGGAAACTCTAATTTAACCGAACAATCTAAATAATAGCTCTATTTGGGAAATAGTCGAAAGCAGGGGATCTCAATAAGAGTGCATATTGTTTCTTTTATATAAATTTAGGTTTTATTAATCTGTTGTTTACTCAGTTCTATAACTCGACAAGAAGTTACATTATTATTAATCGCCAAAGTATACGCAAAAGGTGGGATAAACAGTAATGAGGTCCATAATTACCCCACGAGAAGTTTCGATGAATTTCTCCTTCCAAAACCCAAAATGACTAAAAGTTAAATTTATTTATACGTATACCTACAAAGGTTTCGAACGAAATGCCAAAAAATATTAAAGAAGTCAAGAGCATCCAAGACTTTTAGCTATCTATACATACTCGTACATAAAAACCATCACGCCGTTTCCCTGCTGGATTAGGCAGAGAGGACAGAACGCCAGACTTTGAAGACCTTAATATTTTGCCCTTTCCACATCCATACACCTCATACAGCTCCTATGATTTATCTTATTTTCTATTTTACCTTTTTTCAAAATATCATTCACTTGATCCAACCATACTTTCTTTGAAATACCTCTACCGTGCTCTCCACTCACATTTTATCTGAGGTGCATCATGGCCGCGCGGTAACACACTGGACTTTCATGCGGAAGGTTGCCTGATCGAACCCCGCGTTGTGCTTCTACCCTCGAATGCCACAGGCATTTTTTTCCGCCTACTATTCGGGGGTATAAGGATACCTATGACTTCGGTTATATTTGTCTTCTTAAAATTCTATAAAATCTGTTATTTTGATATAATATTAACTATATGAGTTATTTGATTTTCACTGTGTATTAGATATTTATAATCCTCCTATACACATATTTTGAAAAAAATAGTAGTAAATCATTGAGATACAATAATACCCTCAAACGTATAAAGGCAAGCTATTTCACAACTGTGTATGAATACGAGATGCCACTGTTTTTTCATGGCTTGTTTTTTGGAATACTCACATAAATATTAAATTCTACCATTTGTCACTTACTTTAACATGTATTTAAGAACAACGGTAACCTTTTCATATATACGAGTATTATGTACTTTGCGTGGAATTTCCCCCTTTTTTTGAAAATATTTCACAGATACTCGTACTTGAGAAAAGCTCATTTTAACTCCTGTTTGAAATCTCCAAAACTACAAACCCATTTTTCAAAATATTATACTTTACAATTTTTATGCAGATATTTAATTTTTCAACATCATAATTCAAAAAGAAGTTTTTTTCTTTCCTCGAGTTTTTCCGTAATCCCAACACGGCGCGTGTCAAGGTAACGGATGGGGAGAAACTGGTCTTTTCGGTCAGGGTTGCTGCTTTGAAAGATAGGCTTTTCAATATTTCAAACCTGTAAGTATTCCTACCTTGAACTCTGCGGCTTTTCTGACTTTTTTCGTTATATAATGCTTTCAAACTTTCGCTTACATTAATTTCATCCGTTTGTCTTTTAGTTTCTTGTAGATAATTATAATTAGTAATTTACCTGTTTTTAACAACACCTGTCTTATATCAATCAATATGCATTTTAACGGTGTTTAGATATTTTATTAAGGAGTATGCTTTAGTATCGTTATGCCGCGTTGAACAAATTCCATATATTTCCGTAAAAATAATATAAAAAAGGTATAATGAACGATTTCACAGTAATATTGACAGGGACAATCACCAGCTCATTTTTTAATCTCGACTTTGATTGATTTCTGAGAACATTTTAAATTTACTTTATCTATGTTATAATATATGGCTTTATTAGGTACATCTGGAGAATGTGTAGTTTTGCAACATTTAAAAAAATATTTTAATTTTATGTTGTGTTTTGAATTCATGTCAGATTTAAAAAAAATGTAAGGCTAGTGAGAAGATCGTTTTGAAAAATCTCTTGACAAAAGTAGTATGTCTAGAAGAAAGGAACTGTAAAAGAATTTGGAAAGGGATTGAAGAGAAATAATTCTGAGTATTTTCTATGGCTTTCGATTTCGAGGACCTCCATGGCCTAATTGGTAAGATCCGAAGGTTACATGTTTAATTCCCATTGGATCCTAGATTTTGTTTTTAAAAAGATTTCAGTCTCGTTTACCCTTACGACCTCTGTGGCATCTCTCTGGTTCGTGGGAAGAGATTGCCACATGTTACTTAGCTAACCAGGTAGTATGAAATACAACGAAATTATAATAAAATATATTTTGAGCGATGTGACATTATTTTGTACCTTTATTATTTCACTATTTTTACTTATTTTATGTATGTTACAAATGTGATTAAGAGCGAATGTTTAGTTCTACATCAGATCATGTAACACACTGACGACAAGTGTTTGTAAAAGTCTTTCAGTGGCGGTATTGCAAATCTATGTGTGATAAAATTTGCTGTTCTAAATTCGAAAAATAAAATTTGCTGTTCTTAATTCGAATAATCTGGACTGACAGATATGTTATACGAACGAACCATCAAATATGAAATTCGCATTCCATCCCTTGTTTTTATATTTCTTCTGTTTATTTGTAATAAAGCCATGACAGTTGGATCAATTTTTAACTGACATGTCAGATTGGCGATATATTTAAATTTAATATCAATCTCCCCTGACGGGCTGGCGTGTTCACACGCAGCCTCATCATAAAATCATGTTTCTGCATAGGAAGTATTCCAGACAATTGGCAGCCGCTGTGCGCTGCCTCTGCTGTCACGCGAGGGGTCGTTGATATCATCATAACAGTTCAATATTCCCGGCTGCAGGTCATTCAGTATACCTATAGTTCCGTTTTTCATATATTTATTTACATCATGATTAGTATTAACTCATAATAATATGAGATATAGCAATAATAACCATATAGCAATAATAACCGTGCAAATATACCATATTGTTTGGATCAGTCATTTGAATTGAATAGAGAACTTAATCCATAGTATGGAATATTGACGCAAAAGCCTTCAAGGGGATTTGTAAGTCAAAAGTTTTTAGTGATAGAAGCTACATAATACTAAATAATTATGGAATAACTCTTGTATAATGGACTTGGTTAGTAAATGACAAATAAAACAAAAAAAAATTTTTATAGTAAAACTATTTACTCGTATTATTGATTGCGAAAAAAAAGTTATCACAAACACAGATACATTTATTTTATTTTTGATGTAGGTTTAACCAAAATACACCAAACTAAATGCATAATGTATCAAACTTTCATCAATAATAACAAAAACTCAACAAATCTATATCGAACTCAACAAATAATATAAAAAAAGCAAATTATAACTCATGCTTCCCTGTGAATTGGTTCAGTTATATCTAGAAAGTCTATTAAGGAGCTCAATCCTGAACTTTCCATCAATATGGATTTAATTTAATAATTATATTTAAGAATACATCAATATTAATCAAAAGGTTAGGGATCATGTTATATTACTATTCGTATTGAGGTAAATTGATAAAAAACGGAAAAGGAAAATAATGAGGACTTTAGATATTTTTTAGCCCACATCACTATAGTATTCAGTCATCTTTGAAACTCCACTTTTGTCTTTTATTTGAATTACCTCAGAACGTCTAAAGTTCTTGAAGTCTTCTATTATATAATACTCGTATGTTTGTCATTAATGGTAAGCATATTTTTTAAGCAATCTGGTTTTGCTTCTTCGTTCTCTGGTGAAATACGAATCCTGGGTGCCTTATTTTCAGACCCAATTCAATTTTTCATTTTTTTTGTTATATAGTCCGTAGCGAATACCGTCATAAAGCAATATATAGAGCGTCTGCTAAATGAAATATTGAAGCAGACTGAACCTATGAACGGTCTTGAAACTTGGAGAATTACCTTTTATATAAATGTCATCTGTCTATTTACAGGATGCTTAATCGAACACGAGGGTTTGTCTATTTCTATAGGAGGAAAATCAAATTGCCTAGACTTTTTTATATGTTCCTATTAATATTTATTCTAGAGAACATATATAATTTTAGAGAAAATAAAAATTGAATGATTTGCTTCCTCATGTAGTGCCCACTTGTATTGTTTGAATATTTTCTTTGCAAACGACATTTTTTCTTTGATTGTATTACTCTGATTATCATTTTTCTAAAATGCAATTGGGCCATGGAAGTGTTTTTCGGCTTAAAAATATAATCAAAAACATTTCTTCTCAGATCAATCTTAATATTTTTGAATACCTGGGGTGTATCTTCTATACCGTTGATATATTGTTCGACCAAAATGTAATATTTCTGTATTTTACAATGAATAATTTGTACATACATTTTGTTTATTGTATTGTAGTTTTGAACTTAACTTTATAGGGTTTTAAAAACACTGTTAACTTATATCCAAGCAACTGGCATAGTCTGATAATTTGAAAACAGATTTACAAATGATTTATCAACATCTTCGTTCCCCTATTCATTGTCCAAAAGTTTCTCTTGTATTTTTCACCGTAAATATTTTTATTTTCTTTAAATGTGTAAAAAAAATATCTTTATTCTGTATTTTAACATCATAGATTTTAAAATTATATGATATAAACACGTGTAGTACCTTGCAGAATATCAAGTTGTTTTTCATATCGTTAAAATCATAATTAACAGTATGATTAAGGCAAAGTGATCATAATTGGTTTTTAAATTGCTGAATTACAATATTAGTTCGTAATATTTCATATTAACACAATGTAATTTTGAGCAAATAATAAAAATAAATATCAGTAAAGTGAGTCGGACTTCATGCAAAAAAAGACAAATGAATAATACATTGTTAGCTCCAATGAGAATGTCCGTCCGTTATCGCAATGCATTATTTTCACTATGCAAACTGCAACGGGAATGCGGAACACTGCAATTTTTGCATATAATCTCCTGTCAATTAGATATTAATGCTCTGTTGAATAACTGCAATTAAAAATACTGTTGTACAATAAGAGGTGCCTAGCTTTGGTAATCAGGATGTTATTTGCGATAGTTTATTTTTTGAAGGCGATAGTTTATTTTTTGAAGGCTTGTTAGTTTCCTAATATGGAAGGAACCGTTATTAACAAATTGCCTCCTTAAATCAACTTGTGTTATTGTAGAAAAAAATGCTAATCACTGAAGTTTATTATTTTGGTTTGTCAATAAAGAGGTTCTCAAAAGGTGTTTCACTTAATAAATGGGATTGATTTGGAGAAATGTATATTATTTTTTAAGCGCAGTTCTTTTGAAATATATTTAAGTAAATTTATCTTGCTGAATTAATTTAAAAATTCTTTGATAACTTTATTTACGGAACGTGAACATTTTAATTAAAAAATTGTCAATATCACAATCATAGTGAGAAATCTTTACAATTTAGATTCTTATTGAAACTTTTTAATTGCTTACATCCAACTGTTTTATATAAATTAAACAAGAAATTTCCTTTGTGTATCATATTTGATTAAGTAGAGACTGTTGTTTAAATTTCCAAAATAGTGTTTAAACATTGTTTATTATTTCTTATGATCTTTAAAGTCTTTTAAAACAAATCCTTTATTTCCTGTTAGCCGAGAAATAGTTTTTTTTAATAGTTGAATCCATCCTATTTAATGAAGATTTGTGATCAGTATAATTGATTAAGAAATGTAAAAAATATCAAATAAAATTTTAGTATCTATAAAAAATATTTTAACATATTGTATTAGTTATACTATCTGAGGTAGCTGGTGCTGTACGGATTTTTTAAGAATGAACATGCATCCAGCAATACACCTAATCTATATGTTGTGCCTCGGTTAGCCTAGTCAGGGAACGGCGATGAGATTCTGGGAATATTTGTGCTCCCCTGCTGATGAGGGGAAAACCTTGAAACCAACGGGATTATACCGTTACATAAAGTGGAATAAACAGTGTTTGATAAAACAAATTACAAAAAAATGAAACCGCAGCCTTATTTCATGAATCACGAACCCATGTGGTGGCAATAAAATTTAAAAAATATTTTTTAAGGCGAGCTTTCGTAAAAAGATAAAAAATGACCATCTTCGAGTGACCATAAGTGCCATATTAAATTTATCACGGATCTTCTTGAAAGGGTATTCGAAAAAATTAGATTAAACATGGTATTTTGAAGTTCTCTAAACTGTTATAACTTTTTCCCTCATCTTATTCGTAGCTCCTCTAACAAGATGCGGCGAATACTTAATGCCACCCCAAAGCTGTATTTCAATTTTGGAAATCTTTCTGCCCGCATTTCGTTACTTGCAAAGCTGCTTTAGTCAGAATGATGACATTTAGATTTGGACATTAATGGATTATTTCTATAAATGTCGTGTTTCTCGGTGTAATCAAAACAATTTAACGATATTCCAAATGAAAAATAAGATTATTCTACCCAACAGCAACGTTTTTGATTTTTTTCTTAATCAAAGTTTCAGTTGATATGGTTTGGGCATGTAGAACGAATGAATGAAGAAATACTAATAAAACAAATATATAGTGCAAATGTTAGTGTAAGGCGTGGTAGAGCAAGACCCTGAACAGTATGATTGTCGTTTTATTAATTATTATTATTGGATCAAGTGAATTATATTTTGAAAGCTGGAAAAGTAAGTCAGATACATTGTAGTAATTGTATGAGAAGGTGTATGGATGTACATTGTTCTTTTATTTTATTATATGAGTATGAGGCGAAAGATGTGTGCAGATGTAGGAAAGTCTGGTGATTAGCCTTCTCTGCCTACCTCAACAAGGAAATGGTCGGTTGGTATGTATCATATGTAGATAAAGTTTAAGTATGGTACCCACGGGTTCCCACAATGTTATGTTACGTTATGACAACGATTATGGAGCCTAGGCACAACAGAGTCAAGTGATACATGAAAGAATGCTAATTAAGTATGTCTTTATATTCAAAGTAACATTTAAAAATGTCAAGGAAAGTATGCAGAAAAATGAAATGGTTAAAATATTTATTTGTTTACAAAGACACTTTGAATCTCATCGCTCGTTAATGTAGGTGAGAAGCTGCAATGCAGAAAGTGCTCTCAACATATAGTACGTAGACCTGCCGACTCGAAAATGCTTGACAATTTGATTAAGAATTTCTAAGAGACTTCAAACTGTTTATTTGCCTTTATGTATCTTTATAAAACAGGCAATATTCCATTAAATGTCAATGAAAGTTTGCAAAAAAATATTTGTGATTTTTTTCTTAAAGATATATGGAGTTATATTACTCGTTAACCCATGAAAACTAGCAGCCCTGCCAAGTAGAGACTTTTTATTCCAGATTTTAAGGTGAATTAAGTAATTCACGTGTAAAATCAATATACTCGTATGTATATATATATATATATATATATATATATATATATATATATATATATATATATATATATATATATATATATATATATATATATATATATATATATATATATATATATATATATCACATAAAATATAACATAAAAATAAAAAAAAATAAAGAAATATGTGAAATAAGAAAGAAAGAAGACAGTGAATCAATCATTACATATTGACGAGTCTTGAGTATTGACCATCTTCAACTTAGCTTCGATTCTTGATGTAGGAAAGGACCCCGGACCACCTCGTTGGTGAGACATTTTATCCTATCTCTTATTCTCTCAAACATATGTTACATCATAAAACATTTCAACAATCAATTAATTTATTTCAACCATCAACCGCGACAAATCTTACCATATTATTGTTTTTAATTTTTTTCAGTAGTTTGAGGCTTCAGAATAATTAATGTTTTTTTTATATTTTAATCCATTAGTGTTAGTTATTTTTTAATATTAGGCTATCATAAATTTAACTATTTCCTACAGTTCAAGTACCGCTTATGTGTACCATAGTTTGAATATCCTCGCCATATATGACTGTTGTAAAACAAACATGTCTTAAAAAGTATAAATTGCCGGTACCATATGAATAATATCATATATGACAGATTTACGATTTAATTCATGACTCTGCAAACAACTTTTATGGTCACGATTTGTGTAATATTTTTTCATACAAATAAAACACGAGCATCGCAAATTTTATAACATATCCACAAACATTTTATGGAGAGGTTTCACTCTTATTGTATGGTTTTTATTTCAAGATATTTTGTCGGTTTTTGAAGGATTGTATAGAAAGTCGATTGTTTTGTTTCACATGTTCTTTATTTTATTGGTTTAATTTTATGTTTTGTTTCACATGTTCTTTATTTAACAGCCAAATGACCTTTTTGAAACAAAAGATTTATAAATAAAAACAAAGAAAATTCAGTATTGACATGTAAGTAATGTTTATATGTACAATAGGAAAAAAAGTACAAAATGCAATATAATAACAAAACAAACCTATACAATTTTACCAATTCATCCTGGCAAGAATAACTTCTTCACTTGACTCTTGTAAAAGTCACATGAAAGTTTGTATAATAGTCATATTGACTGCCCAAACTGTGTAGTCTTGTTATGCAAGAGTTGTACAAATAATTAATTGCAACCACTTTTGTATGAAACAAAACATTTTGCCGAATGGGCCTACATTGAACGTGTAACATGACAAGCTGAGTTAGTTCCGGACTATTGAAATATGAGCCGAAAATCTTATAATGTTTAATTAAGAAAAAAAATTGTCTATTTAACAATGTTGGAAGCCGCATTAATTCCAACAATAGACCATGGTCCAACTCAGTTCTTGAAATGTTTTGTTTTAAGTTTGTAAAACGTTAAAATTTTCGCATTTTTTTTTACTATTAAAGAAGCTAAACTCTTGTATACTCAAAACTGGAAGGTCTTAATTATGACCATTTTGGAAGGTCTTAATTATGACTTTATATTTAAACGACACACATACTCGTATACTACATTCCACCTACAGCAGAATGTATTACTTTCGAGATCTACAATGGTTCCTTAGTTGTTCATTTTCCCTTAGTAAGTTTTCTGCGTTTTTTTAAATTGCCTTTTTCTTAAATGTTCAACTGATATCTTGACTATTTTTTTTGATAAAAAAATATTTGAATCAGAATAAAAGACATAAATAATATAATTTTCTTGTAAATGTAACATATTGTATCCAACGAAACAGAATTACAATACAATACAATACAAATATACTCCTTTACTTAGAATACGTGAGAGTCTTCCGGAGAGTATTGATTTTTTCTACCTTGAAGTTGTCTCTAAGATCTGTTTCTTAATAATTCATCTCCATTAAATTACTATCAACAATTTTTTTTTTTAATTTGAATGCGAAATATTCAATTCATCATGAAAAGTATTAAAGTCTACTTACTACTTAGAAAAAAATAATTATCCAAAAAGGAATGAATGACAATAAAAAAAATCACAATGAGAAAAAAACTAAAGTGTTTGATAAGCCGAGTTCTAGAAAATGTGAAAAGCTTTTGCTTATCTTAACAGTACGAAAGATTTGATACTCTTGTATTTTTTTCCGCAGAATACGTTAAGATTAAAGCAATCCCGTCGGCATCGACTTTTCATCAACATCAGAGAACCCTCTACCCTTTGCGCTCATAATATCCTCCGGAATGTTTCTCTTTATCTCGGCGGAGGACATTGATTTTTCAATATTCCTCTTCGCGCCCCCTCTGCCTCCTCGCCTAGGTCGGTGATTGAGATAATAAGCGTGTGACGTCACGCAGCTTGAATTTGAACGATAAGGGAACGGTATGAACGGGAGCCGTTTGCCGTTGCCGACATCGCGGCTCGGCGGTGATTTGCTCTCCTATACTCGGCTGTTCTCCTAATAACTCGGCTACCGAACTTGAAATAATAAAATCGATAAAACTTTAACAATTTTCACATATCTTGATCAGATAAAATTTAATATTTAAAATTTTATCTTTAAAAAGTGAGGTTCTTAGATAAATTTTCACTATAAATAAATATAAAAATGACGACGAAATATTATAAGACGATCTCCGAGGCCTTGTTAGTAAGACGTATTTTTTCTTACCCTGAAGTTACGGGCTTTATTCCTTCCTTCACAAATCAATTTCTTATATTTAAGCGTTGTTCTCTAGGAAGACCAAACTGAGAATATGCAACGCTTTAATCAAACACGATGTATTGTGAAATACGGGTTGAAGTCACTGCCAATGACCCTTAAAGGACTGCGCTGAATAATTTAGTTCAACAATAATAAATAAATAAATAAATATAGGTTTATTGACAGCAACATAGTATGTACAAAAAAATATTTAAATAACACTTCTAAAACACATAAATTGCAGATAATACATTAAATACAGAAGCTATCAAAAGGTCTGGGCTCATCTAATAACATCGCCTCGGCCAAGATACACCCCACCAATATAGGGCGAACCCAGCCACGGGGACACCAGATGTTTTTCAGCCCACACCCTAAACAATGGAGTATTGATAACGATTTTGGACCTAACAAAAGGTTGCAGTAGATACCTGGAGACTCAGAAGTAACTCGAGGATTTCCGTCAACCCTACCTTACAACAATTATCAGGTGTATCCCACTTGACTAGTTTGTTCATATATGTCGGGAAGGCAGTGATCGAACCATAAACATTGTACAAGAGGCAAAACCAGTGGAACACGACAATTGGGTAAACTCAGGTCCAGAAAAGGAAGAATGGGAGCAAAAATCCAAGATCGTCCGAAAAGAAGAGGCATCCTTATGCAGTCTGAAAGTTTGCATGAAATGTATGGTTATTAAAATTAAGTATCATTCGGTATTGATCCGAAACCGTTGTCGTTTAGTGTATGAGCTTTCGTGATTAGTGTATGAGCTTTAAAGACGATATTCAATATAGCTATATTTAAAAAAAAACACGGTCAATTGGGTAATGAGAATACTGCATTTTCCGACATATTTACAGACAGTTAAGATACGTTGAAAAGTTCTCTCAGGGATTGTTTTTTTATAAATCATGAAATAAATAACAATAACATACAATATAGTTGTTTAATAATGTTGACACTCGAGATTTCCGAGACGAAGAAGATTTATATCACAATACAAAATCTTATTTAAATGTGACCAAAGATTACAGTAATAAATTATTATATATGTGTATAGATAAAAATTAAAAAGAAAATACAATAAAGGTAAATATTTATATTTTTCGTGTAATAGGTATCCAAAATAATAATAATTTTTTTATTTAGGTGTTTTGTAATATAACACTCATATAATGCGAATTGTATTAATATTCTATAAAAAAATTATGTAAGGATATGCTGCCCTCGTGGTTCAGTGGGCAAGTCATTTGACTCACGAACCAAGGATTCCGGGTTCAATTATTGGTGTTGCAATCATTTTTTCCACTGTGATTTCGGGCTCGCAAGGCATCTTTGGTGGAGCTTTAGAGCAGCGTATTAAGCAAGTCGAGGATATACTTGACACAGGTATCTTGGGACGATAGTGATAGGGCCACGAAATAAATACAAAACATCGCTATATAAATTAGGACAAATCAGACCACGTTACTTCATTTTCAGGCATTGGAATTTTGATATGCCTTTTAATTTAAAAAAATATACGTGCGACCCGCGAGTCTTCACCCGATACCGGTTTTTGCACGTCGCCCAAAAAGGTTGGCCACCCTAGTTTAAAATAGCAAGTGACCCTGTTTCGAAACTAGCGTTGAAACCGAAATCCACTGTAAGATGTCTAATAAGAAAGCAAAGAACGAGGAATTGACAGATGAATGGACTCTGCAAGGGTATACTTGAGCTAGACTGGTAGACTCTGGAGGAATATTGTGATGGTTAAGGGGTAGAGAAGATGACAATGGTAAACTAAAAATCCATTTCTAAAGTTACTTTTAAAATTATAGTCGCACCAAATAAAATGACGACATTTTTGACGAAGGTATAAGCGTGGTACGTAACGTAGGTAATACTTGAACCGATAAGCAACGAACATGGGGCATTCGCCTTCAGGCCAGTCAGGCGGCGGTAATTTGCTCAAGTCCTGCTTCTGGAATTAAATGTCAAAATTGATAAATAATATATATGAAATCTTTTTTTACTCCTTGGGGCTTGCCATTGACATTTAATCAAGTACATTGTTACGATAAACAATTCTGTACAATATTGTAATAACATCATCTTCATTACTTCAACGACCTCCGTGTCCAAGTGGTAAGGCGCACGACTTCCACTTGGGGGTTTCGAGTTTGATTTCTGATGGTATCCGAAAAGATATTAATAAAAAAAAAATCCCGGTCTCGTAAAATAGTTCATCTGGTAACAATGTTCACACTCGCTAGATTATACTTGTCTCTTTAATTACTGCTAACATGTGCGATTACAAATAAGTTCTGTGTTTTACTTACCGTGTTCATGTTTTCAATCTGAAAAAAAATTCAATGTGATTTCACCCGTAACCCCCGATTCGGAAGACAGACGTCTTACGAACTAGGCCAAGGTAGTCTTCAAAATATTATCTTCTGACCACATTCTTCGTTATTACTGACTCGACACTTTGGATTAGTTGAAGAGTGACATACAAATGAGATCATGAATTTCTGTATTAGCTAGCAATTAATGTATCTAGTGCCGAGATTTTTGCTTGTTTCATCAATATTTTTTTTTTCTTTAACTATGTCAAAGTATTGTTTTTAATCCATTTCCTGAAAAAATCATAATTCATATTAGTTAATATACAATTTCAAAATAAGGATACTGGGAATATATTTCAACGTTGAGTTTTTATATTTTAGAATCTTTTTAATTGTTTGAAAGGTTTCTTGTAAGTTAATTAAAAAGTACCTTGTATTAACAATGGTAATTAAAAACTCAGTTTAGGTGATTCAAATCTTCTGTCTTTCGCTTTTAAACTTCTCTGACTTACTTCGTGACCTAGTTGGTAGGATACAATTCTTCTACCTGGGGTTTTCAACATCGATTCTCGATGAAACCAACAGAACATATTGTACCATTTTTTTTTTTAATAATTTGCCACATAGAAAAAAGTAAAATGTATGTTTTGAAGGCAAAGTAAAATGCATGGTCTAATAGTTATCTATAAGCCAGTTAAAAAGTAGATTATTTAAAAGAATTCAGAATAAGAATGAATATACTTAATCAGAATAAGAAAAATGTGACATCCTTATGTCGTTTTATGATTCCATAAAATAATATTTTACTTAGAGTAGTTGACAAAACTTTGAAACTAGAATGAGAACAACGAATAAAATATTTGTATAGGAAAGATGTATTTAAATGGCATGATGCATGTATATTCATTATGAATAACGAACAATACAAAAATAATTACACAACTCTGTTTAAAGCAAATATTTATTGACATTATACTCGTACATTGATCACTAATTGTTTTATTTATAAATATCTTCCGACTTGAATTAAACTGTAAATATTTAAATAGATGGTTTTCATTCCCCGCAAAAAGCTGCTTTATTAATGAATTTTAAAGTATATACCATATTAAAAAAACAAACAAAATATCCTTAAGGTCGTATTTTCCGCCTGGTTTTGTGGGCGTAATTTTGGCAATATACAAATAATATTAAAAAACAAGGGAATCTGTTATTTTTGGATGAAGGGTGTGTACGGCTGTAGTCTTACAGTTAGCATTAAATTTATGCAACAGGGCGCTCCAGGTTCGATTCCTGGCGAATTTACTTCTGGACTGATTTTACTTTTAGACTTTCATCTGAATTTATGTTTTTCTGATGCTTAACATATATGCTACTCATCATATTTTTATAGTAGTACTAAGCACCACAAACGTAACGCTATATTAAACTAAGCCAGGGGTTCCCAACCTTTTTGTACTCTAGAGCACATTCTAAAATATCGGTAGGGTGGCGGGCACCACCTATTTTTAATCGACAAACTCCTTCCATAACTTCTCATTTTCCCATAATTTATTTTCTTATATTCATAATTTATTAATAAATAATAAACAAAAATGTTTCAAAATAATAAAATTATTATTCAAATTCAATTTTTTTCAAAAATGGGAACTTTTCTCTGTCCACTGTATTCCAAAAGTCGTCTGATATTAAGGATTTTAGCAAAATATCATTCTTAAGGTCCAAAATTTCTAACTCTAGTTCTTCTGTCTGACCTTGAACAAAATCTGCAATACATGCGGATGCGGCCATTTTCATTACATGTATTTGGCAAGTAAAAGGATTGATAGAGAAGGAAACAATTGGCTCGATATGTGTAAACTGCAAAAATCTCTCTTCAAACTGTTTTTTTAACACTTGAAGATGCTTAATAAATAATGACCCGTTTAATTCATTGTTACTTAGCATTTTCTTCATATGTCGGAAATGCACGAGAGAATTGATCTGCAGGTGTGATATCAAAAAATCCAATTTAGCTTTGAATGACTTTACAGAGCTTATCATTTTAGCTATGTTTTTGTCTTTCCCCTGCAACTCCAAATTTAAAGAATTCAATTTTTCCATGATGTCTGTGAGAAATCCCAAATCAATCAGCCAGCGAGAGTCAGCTAGTTCATCATAATTTTCCTTTTTATCGTTTATAAATGTTTTTATTTCTTCAATTAAACTCACAAATCTTGTAAGAACCTTTCCTTTACTGAGCCAACGTACTTTAGTATGCAGAATAAGATCATGTTCTTTATCTTCAGTATCTTCTAACAGGGCCTTGAAAAGTCGGTGTTGCAAAGGAGCTGCTCGAATAGAATTGATTATTTTTGTAACTATTTTCATAACGTGTTCAAATGGCAATATTTTACAACACAGAGCTTCCTGGTGGATAATACAGTGGTAAGACATAATGTTTGAAAATGATTCATCCTTTTGCAGAGGGCAATAAATCCTTTGTTTTTACCTACCATTGCTGGTGCCCCATCGGTTGTTATCGCAGACAGCTTGTGCAAAGGCATATTTATTGACTGGGCGTATGTTCTGAATGTATTATAAATATCCTCACCCCTCACCTTGTCTGTCCTTTCATAGGTAATATTTGCAACATATCCTTTTTTACTGTGAAGTTACTAAATACGTTTCTCACCATAACTGCTAACTGTGCGGTGTCTGATATATCTGTTGACTCGTCAAATTGTAGCGAGAACCAGTCACATATTTCCCACTCAGTCTTTAACTGAGTTTGTATGTCTGTTGAAATTGCATGTATTCTTCTTGTGACGGTGTTATTTGACAACTGTAAGTCTTGTATTGCTGAGACAATCTCACATTTGTTAGAAAATCCATCAAACAAACAATCGGCACCAGTCAAAAATAGTTCTTTAAACAACTCACCATCAATGAAAGGTTTCTTCTTTTTTGCGAGCATGTGAGAAATTTTGAAAGAAGCAATGGTGGCCTTTTTAGAATTTTCCACATGTCTAGTGAAAACAGTATGTTGTGCAGTTAGACTTGATTTTTGGCGCCTTCGGCGTTCATCGGCTCAGTTCGTGGCGTTCGTTCACTTCGGGTTTTCTGCGTGTACAAGGAGTGATATGCAAATAGCAGTCCCCGTTCCAGGCTAGCGTGAAAAGTGCAGTCTGGCTCGCCGCTAGACAAGTTGCGACAAGTACTATCAGCAAAGGAACCACTCATACATAAAATATCGCAAACATACGAACGTATTTAATAAACCTAGGCACTCAAAAAAATTAAAACTTTAACAAATAAATAAAAATAATTCACATTTTTAATTAATGTTTATGAAAAAAATCTGTGTCTGTCGAATAGTGGCGGGCACATACGAATCGTTCCGCGGGCGCCATGGTGCCCGCGGGCACGGGGTTGGGAACCTCGGAGCTAAGCCTTACGAAATGCTGCATCTGATCTGCCGATCGTCTTGGAAGTTTAATCTCGTTGCCATCAGAACTTTGGGTTTGATCTATCAAGAATGTGTGCTAAGTGAATTGCGACTTCTTGCACACAACAACCCAATACATGCACAGGCATCTTTCCTCCCCAAGGTGGCTGACGACCGTACAGTATCACTGTTCTTCATATAATTCCGTTTATTTTCAATTGAATATCCCATTTGTGGCAAGTGCATTTACTGTGTTCAGTATACACAATCCCGCACTATTCCTAGGCTTCTTGATCACAAACAGAAACTGCTATGAGGTCTTGAGCTATCTCCTGAGCTACTAGAACAGATAATATTCCGCTCAGCCTAGCTTCATCGGGATTACGGTTTGACAGTTTTGCCCTGATGTATGTGCAGTGAAATTCGAGTCAATGCTCGAGTTTTAAATTAAAGACGGAGACCGTGATATAATGGTGTGCATTCAAGTTAAGCCAGCGGGCTCCCTAAGTTCGATTCCTGAATGATTTACTACGGGTTTGTTTCACTCTTAGATTAATATCACAATTGAATTTATGTTTCTTTGGAGCTATATATTTTTATAGCGCTATTAAAAAACACAAAAATGGTGATATGCCTATAACGAAAGGCTGCATTCGATTAAATCTGTCGATCATCGCCTTGGAAAGTTTAATCTCATTGCCATCGAAACTTAGGGTTTGATCTGTGAATACTATGTGCTTGCTGAAGTGAAAAAACTTGGATACATTAAACAAATACACGCACAGTCATCTAACATCCACAAGGATGACAGAGTCATACTCGATTACGAGGGATAGTAATAATCATTGTAAAATACTACTTATTATTTTTTATGTTTGATATTAAGTATTTTTTTTAAACATTACGTACGTATAAATGATTTACTGATTAATGTCAACGTCAAATTTATCTAAAGTGCATTACGTTATGTGATACTAAAAATAATATTTTTGCTGTCACCGATCAGTTGGATACTTTCTGATAGATGACACTTGTAAAAATAGAATAGATTATGCGAAGTATATTTATTTGAGCGCCATTTTTCGGAAATTTATACTTTAATTGGTGGTATTGTTTCTTGAAGACTTTACGGTGGAAAATAATGCGTTATATATAGGAGTTTGAAAATATTCCAAATAGTGAATTTGGATCCATTTATGCTAATAACATTTTTACAAGGTGCGTTTGGATAAGAATCGAAAAAAAAAAATGTCAAAAGTAAAATGCCAAACTGGAGCGATTTGAAAACTGTTTAAACGTAATCTGTAACTGGATTGGACATAATTTACTATTTAATCCTGACCTTTAATTGTGCACTATGAGAGTTAGGATTAGTTGTTCTTTCCATCCGTCAGGAACTTGATTGGCCTTCTACGGAAGGATGAAAGCATTCTCCTTTGTATTTGGATCAAGGAAGTTATTTATGATACGGTAAATCAATTCTGTGTAAATTGTTGTTAACATACCTTGTATTAGATGTTTGTGTATAATAATGTATCAGTTCAATTATATTAGTGCGTCAAGTTTAATATACAATAATAGTTAACTTATTTAAAAAAAATAAGTATGCTGGGAAGAATTCCACGGAAGGGAAGAATTCTATATAGCGCTTTTTTGAAGAATTCTATATTGTGCTTCATATACCTCAATGTGTATTTTGTTTCCATTAATGCTATTAATGATATATATATAATATATTCCATCAACCCAGTTTTCAGCTAATTTCACCTTGTATGTGTTTTTTACAATACTCAAACTCATTTTTAGTTTTATTTCAATCGCACCATTTTAATATGTAAGGGAGTTAAAATTTATATCTACTCGTATCTTGTGATCAAATATTGAGTGAATGAATATGATATTACACAACAAGGAAACATTTTCATGTGATTATTTTAAGTAGCATATAATTACCTACCTGAGATAGTCATATATCTCGTACAGAGCTTAAACCTCCTGGTCAATTTTTATCCAAGCCGGTGGGTGTCTTCTCCTTGTCTTCCACCACTCTGTCTCCTAAGATCTTGGTTCACGTTTTATAAATTCCACTATCTTAGTTTGCCAAGTCCATCTGTGCTGATGGACTTGCATAATGAACTTTGTTGACTGTGACAACTGAGCCCAACCTCTATGACCTTACGTCGTTGGTAATTAGTGATTGTCTTGTTCATTTTCAAATTTCTTAATTAGATCTCAGCTTCTACTATTCTGCAGCCTAGTTTATATCAAATATTTAGGTTTCTAAGATCTGTAGATTTTGTTGATCTTGGAATGTCTTAGAGTAACCCACGCTTTGAATCCAAATGTTACTAAAGGTAAGATAATCGAGCTGTATATTTTCAGTATGACATTCTAATTTTTTCTTTATACTTTGATACAGTATTACATTTTCTTAATATAGATTTGGATGCATTTTTTTTCAACATTTTCCGTTTCTCTGTCATTAAAAAAAGTGTTTCTGAAAAAAGATTTCAGATTTTTTCCCACCGGCCTTAAATAGCATTAAGAAATTTGTCAATCGTTTCCTCTCGTGTAATGAAATGCCAAGACCAAAAGGAGGGAGCACGCTGGGCCGCGTCGTGTGGTTATTTTATGTTCGACCAGCCAAAAGGAAATCTCCTTTGTTAATCCGAGTTGAACCAATTCGATTTGCGAAGTTCTCCAATCCAGAGTCAATTTGTAGAAAATTAGGTTTAATCCCACGCCACGTTACACGGCTCGCCAATTTTCCAAGTAAAAGTCATTAAATGTTCGATAATGAATATTGTTTGAGAATGCTACAGCCGAAAAAAGTAAACATCTTGATTTTTCTCTGCTGAGATCTCTCTTTTCGCATTTCTGTCGTCCTGGGAAGATTAATCGAATAATTTTGCGAAGCGTGCGATAAAAAGGCGTATTTTTTTATGCAAGATATTTTTAGTTTTTTCGTTTTTGTCAGATGTAAAGAAAATATTCTTGAGCTTAATTTTTGAAGAATATTTCATTTGAGGTTTTGAATCTAAGCTTTGATTAAATAAAACTTCAGCTTAAATAAACAAATCGGAAAGTAAGTGATGCTCTGTTGTTTTCTTAGGGCTGTCATTGAAGTTGAATTATGGTGTGGCTCAGGCAGGTGTTTAGGACTTCAAAGGCTCTTACGTTTTGTAAATTTTGTGTGAAAAACAATCTATGTTTGATCAATTAAGCCTATAATAATATGTTTTTAACTTGACATGGTGGTAAGTTTAATTTTCTTAATTTCTTTTTACTCTATTAAGCTTTGATGCATTTGTTCGCTTCAAAGATATTCATGATATAAAGTTTTTATATGTTTAATAAAGTACTATGTTTATAAATTTTATATAATCGAATCTTTATTATTTTGTTCCACATGTGCACGCATGTTAAAAAAATGTTTTCCAAAATGGAGTTTACAGAATAAGACGATCTGTGCTATTTTTAATTCTTAACTTTTAATAGAATATCGATAACAGTTTTCCACAAAATATTCAATCTGAAAATTTACACTAAAACATTTCATACTTTCTCGTTTAGTTTCCATGAATTATGTTTTACTATTCTTATCGAGTAAAATAATAAATTTAAAATTATTGATTGCTTCGGTAAGAATTAAATTGTTTGGTTGCGAAATAAATGAATTAAGTTTTGTTTCATCAAACTTTTTGCTATCTTTAGAGATTCACTATATTGTGAATAACTATATATTGACAAAAAAATAAATACATCGCTGTTTTTATGATAGGAATGACTTAAATAGGATTTATTCATTGTCAGCCAATGAATGTAATGTATGATGGACCATTTGAAAATCTAATCTGAATTTTATGAATACGTAAAAGCCATGATCACCAGCACATTTAATCATGACAACCTTCGTAGCTTGGTTGATAAGTCGCCTGTCTCCCAATTTGGGGGTTGCGGGTTCGAATCTCGTTGATATCCAATATTTTTAAATAACGTGCCAGTCTGGTTTTCACTTAAGATCTCATTGTCATGTTTCTGGTTGTTGGAAAAATATTGCCACATATGTTAAATAATGGAAAGTGTAAAACAGTACAGTTTAAAATAATTCAAGTACGAGTATATTTTTTTTTGTATTCTTACTCTTGAAAATACTCGCTATGAAAAGTTTTCATTTAGGTTGATTGTTTGAAGAGTCCTTAAACCGTTAATAAATTTCCGTAAGCCTTTTCATTCCCCTTTCATGAGGGTAAAATAAATTTTCAGTTTTTCCATTGAAAATATTCTTGAAAGACAAAAAAGTGAAATTTCTTTTTCCAGCATCGGCTTCGTCCGTTTATAAAATCTAGTGGGATTTTCATAACAGTTGAAAAGGCTTTAGCGTTGGCGCCGTCACTGCTCGCAAGGCTTATATTATTCAGGGGATACTTGTATCCTTATTATAAAAGCACCCACCGAAATATGAATAATAAAGAAACTTTGACGATAACGCACGAAAATGTGTTTAATACATTTTGTAAATATAGCGCATGTGTTCACAACGACTCAAACACTTTGAAAACTCTAAGTGAAAACGTACTTTCGATGTTTTCTTGAAAATTAAGCTCTCTTATATAATATTGTGTTGAAATGAAGTCATCATGAAACATTCCTACTTGCGATTCTTTGAGTTGCAAAGATGTTTGGGTTATTTCATAATGGGCCCAAGGAACAGTTCATGGAACTTACTGGACTGAGTTTATTTGGAGAAACCAAAAGTTTATCTTAAAATCTTATCAAACTTGTTTTATGAATAAGGTGAACTTTCCATAAATGTTATATGTCAAGTTATAATTGCTGGGTATTTTAACCATCCCTTATAACTTATAATGCTTTTTATCACGAAGTATTACATTAAAGATTAAACCTTTTTCCTTCCATATTTAGGCAAAATTAAACATTCTTTTTGAAGTATTTGAATCATTGGTAAGAACGATCGAATCCTCACAATATTCTACATACATACCTTCACGCTGTTTTCCTGTTGGGGTAGGCAAAGAGGACAGAGCTCCGTACTTTCCTATCTTGACACATATTTCGTCTCTTCCACATACATACACCTCATACAGTTTCTAGTATTTGTCTTGCTTCTTACTTTTTCTTCTTTTAAAATATCATTGATCCAGCCATACTTTCGTTGGTCTTCCTCTGCTACGCCTTACATTCGCATATGCACTGCATATTTGTCTTGTAAATCTTTTTTTATTTATTCATTCCACTTGCCTAAAACATCTTACTCAAGTCCACATTCATCCCTTATCAGTTCGTTCCTTATTCTATCATAATAGTATATTGTCACCCCATGTATTTTTTTAAGTGCGCGCATTTCTACTGCATTGTTTTTGGAACCAATACCTAAAAACAAATAATATGATCCTTAAGGCTATTTAATTTAGATAATAGAAAAGAGATATTTAAAAATCTGACGAAAACAATGTCATGATAAATAGTGTTTTCTCATCATACATTTTTATTCCTTCATCGAAGTATTACGAATTTAATTCCAGAACTATGTTTTAAAAAGTTATTTATAATGTTTTTTATTTATTTCTGATAACGAATTTGGTTTCAAAATACATTCCATGAGAATTAATGGTGAATTCAAAATAATTCCGAAAAATATATTTTAATTTAATGTATTGAAGGGTTATGTTAACAATTTTATTGTCTAATGTGTTCGATATTTAATTTACATTAAAACACATTCGAGGGAAATTTTGAAAATTAATTAGTATTTTTACAGTTCTATACGTTATTTATATATGGATTTTTTTACCATACGATGATAACCTTGTTCAGCTTGTCACATATAATTATTTTAGTAGGCATATACATCAGATCTTCCTTCGATCGTTTTCGTCGTATTTGCGTTCATGTGCTCAACTTTCCATTCACAATAACTGAAAAAATATAAAAACCTCGCTTCCAAAAAATGATGCTACCAAAATAATATTTCTATAAGAATTTATTAATTTATGTCTTTTCGAGGACAAACCATTCAAAATCAAATTCTTCAAGAAATATATTAGTTTATTTTTTAAACGAATGTGCGCGTAAGTTGTTTTAGCCATTATTGAAATTAATGATATTATATTCTAGTATACTATAATACATTTGGAATCAATGTAGTGTACTAGAATTTAACAAAAGCAAACTAACATATTTATGAAGATGTTTGTCGACAAAACTGGACGTATTGTATAAATTTGTTTCGAACATATGTGTTACTCGAGTTTAGTTGGCAAACAAAAGTTGTTGAGTGATGGTAGAGGAACAGTTGAATGACCGTCTGTTACACACGGTGTAAAAAACCAACAACCTCATGTTTCTCATTATCATATCACATTCTTGTCTTGTTACTCCTTTTAGATAATAGTAGCAGATAACACTTGTGTTATTTTGTACTCTTTCATTTAACAATGTTAATGATGATGCACCGGTTAAGTTAACAATGGTAACAAGGAAGTAAGGTGTAAAGAGGTGTTGAAATGAAATTATTTATTGTATTAAAAATTAAAGTAATCTGGGTAATTTTTTCATTTCCTTTAAATTATTTAATAATTTACTTTTTAGGTTTAGAAAACCATCGAATCTCGTTACAATTATTTTTGTTCATTCAAATACATTATGTATGCTCGATCAATGTACACAAATGCCACGAAAAAAACGCGAAGTTTTACAATAAAAATTGAAGTGATTAATTGTAACATGAAAAAAAAAACTTATGGATTAAAAGAGTTCAGAAGCCCAATTCCTCATCATAAATATACTCATATAAAAGCAGATACACATTATACATTTTGGAAATATATGATAATGGTGAAAATAAAAAAAATAGAGTACGTAGAAGCTGTATGGATGTAGAGAAGGCGAAAATGTATTCTTATATTATATCGCATAATGATTTTGCTGTATGCAAAACAATCTGATGGGCTTATTATAAAGTGTCCATCTCTCCCAACAAACCAGAATAATGGTAAATAGACCCTTAGTGAAAAGAAACTAAAATCTTTAAAAAAATCTTGTTTCTGTCGAGAATCGAACCCGTAACTCCTGGGTTCGACATACAACTTACCATTTAGGCCACGAAGGTCGTCATAGAAAACGTTTATAAAAGTTTGGCGCTCTATCGTTTCTACCTCCCCCAACCATGAAACGACGTGGTGGTATGTATCTATGTATGGCAAGCCTTACATCGGTTCATCTTCGGACCGATTGGCTACCCCGATCTACAGGCGTCAAGGGATAGTTTTGTTGCATTTGAAATATTCTGTGAAAGTACTGGCAACTTTCTAAGCTGTTTGAACTGTAGGCCTTAAGCCACTTTATAAGAAGAAAAAAATACTGCGCTGCGAGTCATTTTCCTTCTCCCGTGATGCCGGACCTTAAGTCCGTCGTCACTACTATTCGTTTCACACTCAGGTGTGTCGTCACCGGAGAAGGAGTCCCTTGTTCCTTCTTCAGTTACTACGTGACGTCGCGTTCATTAAAAATAAATAAACAAGATGTCGATCTTCTAGTGTAAATTGCGCGGGATGGGGACTTATTTTGACCCCCATAACAACGTTAGCGGTGGAGGGATCGAACTAAACTGAACTGCATGTACGTATTTAAAAAAAAAGTTAAAGCGAGATTTATTTTTTATTTGGTACGTTTAAAGTCTATAGTAAAAATGATAATCAAGCCTTATAACTAAATACCTACAATATAAAATATTAAGAATAAATATTATGACTGTCAAAATAATGCAACCTTTATTAAAAGAACTTCTAATAATAAATAATGTATTGTATTTTTCCAAGTAACGCCAAATAAAATGATTACAAAATAACAATGATTAGCGCAACACAAATAGGGAAGCCCTCTTGTATTTTTTTTTCTGTATTTTATTTCACGTTCCAGTGAATCTTGCAACGCTTCGAAGAGACTAACCAAGTGATAAAATAGGGGCACATGACTCACAGTTTTGACTAGTCTGGTGTAAAACACGAAGACTTGAGATAAAATATGGACGTCAGAATGAACTAGGGGCATGATTGATGAAGATATCGTGCAAGCTGCACTTGTGTAATGAACTGTCTATTTGTTCTAAGCGATACAAGAACAATCCCGTGTATAGCCCCACTTAATATCGCCAACATTTCACCGATTTTCAAATGAGACTATTCCAAGATTATTAAATCGTTTACTTCATGTCCAATTATATTCATTATGTTCTTTTGACCAATATTTTGGACCATTTTGAAAAGTATTTCAGTCATGTTTCTACGCTCGACTCGATAAATGTTGTTAGCAAGGCAATCAAGTCATTATTATTTTCTGTTAAATGGTATTCTGCTGTTTTTTTTATTTTGGTGTTGCTAATTTATTTTTCTATGTCAACAATTTACATCACTCACTTTTTACTCAAACCTTTGTAAAACTATTGTATAGTTGGATGGTAGAGATTACCACTTAACAATAAACCCGTAATATTGTACGCTGAACAATAAAATTCATGAAAAAAAAATCCATAATCGATGTATACATTGAAAGAACCTGTGCAAAGACAAGTCTGAACTGCAATGGGACATTCTTATCAGGCTAAATCGTTCCGATTTTCTAGAATAATGGGATGAAGTTGAAGATAAATAAACACATTAAAATTCAAAATTTACTGTACAAGATTAAGGTCTTGGAAACAGGAATATCTACATCGTTTTTGAATATAAGGAAGGGGTTTGGACAGATAACTGTGTAGTCCATTCTGGCAGCTGTGAAAAAAATCAATACAATGTTTGATGACAATGCACATAAAGCAAAAAAAAAAGAATAATAGCTTCGCGGTGAAGAGCGTCGTGGAATGTTCCTAAATGGTAATAATGCTTAGAAAACGAAGTCATTAAGAACGAGTCCTTAAGTAGAGTTTGAGCCATTTTACTAGAGTACAAAAGTTTGTACTTAACTTTTATAGATTTCTTTTATTCAACGGTAAAATTGTTCGAATTCTCGTTATTTTCTTTTGTCTAGAAAAGGTTGACTAATTACTTTCGAAAAAGCACTAATAGGTGAGGCTAAAACATTATTATATATTCCTTCTAATGAATAATGGATCAGCCAGTCTTTGGCAGTTCGTTAGAAAAAAAGCATTCGAGTGGACTTGACTAAACAGGTTAAAGTTATTGATAAGGTGACGACAGAAGGCGTGAATCTTCCAGTCATTGAAATAATATAGGCTCAATAGTAATATTTATAAATTAAATATGTTTAGCGATATATGGAAAACTATACAAAATGTATAATTAATTTATAATATTTATCGTTACATAGGTAAATAAGATTTTTGATGAATAATCAAAATAATTATTGAACATTTGAAATTATGTGATATACTCGTACTTCTATGTAATATTCATTTCAAGAAGAAATTAATTGTTAGATAGCATAACGTTGTCAAGTTATGTTTTAGTATATACAATGGATTTGTAGTAAAATACTATACAATACTATACAATACATCAATTTTTTTGTTTGAGTTAACACATATGACAGATCGTTTCAAGTTTCTAATCAACCGCATCTTAGTGGATTCACATATTCATTTTAACATATGTAGTCGTATATTTGTAATAATAATTTTATTTATATCTCGATTACAATATTTTTTAATTACGTAACGTTTAAGTGTGATCTTTTTATAAACGAACATATTTTTTATGAAAGTCTAAATTAATTTCTGTTTAATCAGTATGATGTAAATTATAAATAAATAAAATAAAACTCTGATATGATTGTGGCATGTTGAACGAATGAATGAAAAAAAAAACATGCAGTGCAAATGTGTCAGTGAATGTTATTTTGAAAGAAGGAAATGTAAATCAGGGAAACCGTAGGAATTGTAAGGGAAGATGTATGGATGTGGACGTGGAAAATATGTATGTCGAGATAAGAAAGTATTGTACTCTGTTCTACCTGCCTATCCCGTAAGGGAAACGGCGCGATGGTCTCTATGTAAATATATTAACATAAAAAAGTTTTAAAGTCTTATCGGTCAACATTTCAAGTGTTACATTATATTCTTAGTTGATCAATAAATATTCTTATGAAGCGTTATTTACTTTATTATTTAAAATCTCTTTCTTTGTGTTTCTTCAGCTTTCATTTTGGGTTTCATAATGTACTCGTATCAAATAGGAAAGTACCGTAGATAACCCGACGATGAGGATATTATTATAAGTACAAAATCAGTAATAAAAATGTTGTGAAGATATTTTCTTCATGTCAGGCATTCAGTGGCAAGAATGTTGCAAAATTGTTGCAAATGTTGTTAAATGCCACATTTACTGGCAACATAACCAATTTGAAAAGTAAATTGTAGTCATTTCGAAACACACCTTTTGGTTTGAAATCATGGAGAGGATGTGTGAATTCTTGTTAAGAGTTTTACTTTGTATTTTTTCATTTCTTAAATTTTATTTTGAAAGGAACGCTTGCGGAACATTAATGATAAACATAGCAAAATATTACAAAAATCGTAACGACATATTATATAAATCTCAAAAAATATTTATATTTCTGGCGCTATTTTTTGACCAACGATCAGAGAGTTCCTATGATTCAAAGTGTAACATCTCTCAAGTAGTGAGATCTTATGAATCCTCTTAAGCACCTTTATGTTATCAATTTGTCTACATTTCAGACAAAGTAGATTCTATGCTATGGTGCCAGCCCCTCCAAAAGACCGACCGAGGCTGCCCGGTATCTTTGTAGTGTAGCGGGGGTCCCTTAGGGCACATTCAATTTTATGTTGTAATTATTTAAAAAAAATATATTTAATTTCTGTCAAATAGCGGAATAGATATAAAAACATTTTGTTATTGTATCGCTTTATAAAATAATTCTAACAAAGGTAGGATCTCATTTATGTTTATTTATTGAATATTTATATTTTTTACACAAGACAACAGTCTATATCAGTTATCTCACTAAGCTTATTGCCTGTTCTGAGACAGCTGACAAACATTCGTGAAATTAACACATAAACAATCAAATTTTTCTGCTCGTCACATTTGACAACTCTCGGCAAAAAATATGCATAATTTTACTAAAAAATCCAACTTCTATTTATGGTAAATATCGATTTTTCATAACCCCTATTCCTAAATAGCGCTCAAAAAATATATGTTGGGCAGATAGTCAACGCGAATAAAACAATAAATTTAGATGAATAAAAGTTATGCATGTAAAATTGATTTAAGGTCCATTGGTAATTGAATTTCAACACCTGAGTGTTAAACAAGCATGCTAACTACTAGGCCACGACGCTGACTAATTTATAAAAAGAGCGTTCTCTTACTCGGTCTCCAAACAAGGATGAAAAGGTTATTATGTTGACGATACATTTGACGACCTTCGTGGCTTGGTTGGTAAGACGCTTGACTTCCACCTTCAATTTTCGGATTCGATTTCTGATGATAACAAAAAAATGGTTCCTCTCTGGTAATAAGACTCACATGCGCTAGACGTGTGCGACTTTTAATGCCTTCTCACGAAAAGGGCAGTATAGTCAACGTGTGCTATGACGAACCGTGAGCTCCGTGCCTACTCACGTGGTTCTAAATCCAAACATTTTATTAATGGGGCCAAATATAATATACTCTCTCGGCCACGCCCTTCAGTATGTCTTAAAGATTACTTTGGATAAGTTAAACGGTATTTTTTGTCGTTATTATAGTATTTTTAAACAACTAAAGATTTTGTTTGCGCTTAATTAAATGATTTCATAATAAAACGGGATCTGCCATATGCTAATGAAGTGTTTTGTTACATTAATCATTGTAGAATATTTAAATTAAGATAGTAAGTCTGAAAACCCTTACTGTGTTTAAGGATTATTAATTATGCAACGAAATTCTAGAGAAAATGTTTTACTTGTTGTATAATTCATTATCTTTTCATTAGAATTTTACACTAGGAGCCCAGCTTGTTTGAGACACATTCAAAGAAAGTTCTCAAACAAAGCTCAACCAACTGCTGCTTGTTGAAAATACAAAAAAAGCACAGTAGAACTTTGCGTATCGTTCGCCCTAACGTTTAATATAGAGATAATGATATCATCAAGGTCCAAAAGTTTCCAACTTGAACAAATATGAGGTTATACGGACATATATCACGCCAGCCACGCCCAGCGCATGGTCAGGCGATGCAACAATTAAAATTTGATACCTCTACCCTACTATGTATGTCAACTACAGCCAATAGAAGACGTGGTGTTTCGTTAATTTCTGAAATGGGAAAATTTGAATGTCCTGAGGTTATAAAGTTTGTTTCTTTTCTTTATTTTACACTACCGTTAATTTATTCAGAAAATATGATTAAATAAAAATTAACTATGTATTTTGAATTAAAACTGTAACTATGTATATTGAATTTTTTAATGTAAGATATAGAATCAAGTATCCATTTCGTTAATGATGTACATAGAATTGATTATTCAGTCACCAATGATATCTGAAATGCTCGCATAAATATTCAGTTACACTGATTCACTATTCACTTTTTATTCATTCATTCGTATGGGACCCCTCAACACATCCCAATTTGCTTTGCGGACATATCGAAGAACGTGGCCTATAGACCACATTGTATAAGACCTAATTTATCAGGCCTTTGGGTTTTATAATCCTTGGAATAGACAAGGACATCATATTCGGCAATATTACTACACGTGAGGATACAACAATACTTGCATAATTCTAATGCTCTCGAGTATTGTTAACAATCGAACTCTTTTACTAGACGGGAACTCTATTTTTACGTTTGTTGGGGTTTATCGAAAATCGAATCCGAAACCCCTGGATGGAAGTCCAGAGTAGGTAATGGAGGTTACCACTATTACTACGAGTACTAATATGGAATTGTGTTTAAAATCCAGTTTGAATTACAATTATGAGATGATGATACTAACGGTTCAAATAAGGTTGGATTATGATAGTTTTACTGTAGTGTAACACTGTTGAAGCTTTTTAATCTCTTAGCACAGATGTTACTGCGACATTACGTTTTTTATCGTTACAGCTTCCGTACTTTCAGTTTTTTTCGTCTTGAAAAACTTAAAACCATACAGCAACAATAAATAAAAAGTTTGAAAATCGGAAACATACAGGCTTTCATGTCCAGTAAGATTCAAATATACAAGCAATAATAAACTGTTTTTGTTTTCGATTTATGAAATTATAAAAACCAACTTTTTTTTATATTTTAAATGTGTTCCATAAATATGCTTCGTAATAAACATTGTGATGGTAAGTGTAAACTATAACTTTTTTATGGATCTTTGTAGATGTTTTCCTCTTTAGGGCATTAATGTCTTTAGAAATTTATTTTCTTCTACGCTATGTTGAGATGAAATCGTTTTCATTGACGCTTAACCGTTTATGTGTAAATATAAAGAAAACAATGTTTAAAAGGAAAACGTACGCGATTTAAGACATTTTATTTTAAGTTAATACAATCAAAGTTTTTTTTTTTATCATCATTAGTTCTACAACCCAAAATAGCTCTTGGCTGCCTGTAACCTCCTTTGCCATCTTTCTTTCTCAAAAGCATGGCTTATCCAATTAATTGTACCCAGTGCGTGCCAGTTCTCTGTTACACCATTCAGTCAACTCTTATTGTGTCTTCCCACTATACTTCACCACATTGCATAGCTGAATAAAGTCTTCAGTCAGGGTAAGTGCCCTGCATGCGGTATAAGTGTCCAAGCCTGCACAGACTGGCAATTTTTATAAAATGTTTGCTACGTTAGCGTAAGCATACAGGGTGGAGCTATATTCACTTATTTGATTTACACATGATCTCCCACGTTGAAATACAGCTTTGTAATTGTCCAGCAGGCTTTCTGGTAAGCATGAAGTCGTGGAAATAAAAGCTTAGACAAGAGTTTATATGCTGTGCTAAAAAAGGTGGTATCTCTATAGTTTGAAAACTGCATTCGATCTCCCTTCTTGTGGGTGTAAAACTGTTTTTCTCTTTTAAATTATATACGCGTTGCACATCAATATGGTATTGTACGTTTTAAAAAAAATATCTCGATCACTTCAAACAGGTTGTTTTGTTTATAATTTCAAATGCGTTTATTTTGATTCCATGAAGTAAAAAATGACATACCTATTGTATTTAAAAAAATCGATTTTGATGTTTTAAATATACGAGATAACGATTCGAAACTGTTTTATAAAAAATATATAATTGGTTTTGATAAGATCTAAACGTTTCAAAACTAAATTGTAGCTAGAAATCGATACAAAATGTAAGTATTGCTGTCAAAATATCGATTTTAATCAAACTGTATCAAATCCTTCATTACTCATAATTTATACGTTATTTGAGTTAATGCTTGCTAACCCAGATACGAGACATTGCAAACAAATGGTTTTATGGGTAGCGATACCCGATGCTCTAATGTTTTGATCGCGTTTTCCATTTAATGCTTTCGAGCTTTACGCGAGGCATCAAGGTTCACAAGGAAATTTGCAAAATATGTTTTTTTTAGTTCGTTTGGTACCATTACCCTGTTATTTTATATCCTTATTTTAGTTATACCATTAATAACTATAATTTTGTATCCTTATCAGATTTTTACTATAACCCGTTGAGTTTTATTCTTATTAGATCTTTACCATCACCCGATTGTTTTGTTTCCTTATCAAATTTTCACTTTATTGATTACAAGAATAAATAATGGGCGTTGAATGAACATTGATTGCGATAATCGTGTATGTTTATTTACTCTTTACATTTCAAGAATATTTCTCATTCCCCGAAATTCAGATATTCCATTCCCTCAATAGTCTTATTCGTGTTTTTGTAAATAATGAACTGAATTAGTGACAGAAAACACTAAACTCAGTCTTGTGACAATCTGTTACTTTTAATCCAACTGTATTTATTATGAATAATAGATTCTTGATACATTCAATAAATTTTACTTATGAATTATTTTTTGTAATGCTTACTACTTTACTTCTTGATATATCTACTGACACTGCACTTAGCATATTCCTTTATTTTGAATTTCTGTGTTATACAAAATATTCTATTGTTTTTCGATATATAGCCTTTATTTCAATAATTTGTGGTAGATTAACCTGACATGGATGTTAAAGCTAGCGTTAAAACTGCTGGGAATTGCTGCCCGATAAAAGTTTTGATAAAGTGAGCAGATCGGAAGCAGTGTTATCCGATAATTATTATAATTATTTTACTACCGTAAATAATACTTGTAGGTGCATAAAAGCCACCTGTTCAGGCTTAAGCGCACAATGCTCAACTGTTGTTTTTAATAAACGCGATATTATCTTAAAATATTCGTGCATTTCAGTCATTTTAATATTCGACAGGTGTAATTAAACATACCCACCGGCGTTATGATCCAACGTGCATTAAAAATATTTTAATTAAAACGTGGGAATGCTTTTTCCTCTCTTTTTGGCATATTTTGATTTTCATAAAGGTATGGTATTATTAACATTTTTAATTAATACCTTATAAAAATAACAAACAAAATTTGGCGGAAGTCTGGATAACGTGATATTTACATTAAAGTATAAAATTTGCTGTAAATTTTATATTTTCTTTGAAATTGCTATTTTAAGGAAGGTTTTTTTAAATATGTGATTTTAAATTTAATTGATTCTTTAGCAATAAAGCACATAAATTGGATTATTATTTACTGCCAATTGTATTTGATGAGTTCCATCAAGAAATATTACTGTATTGAAATACGCTTCCCTTTATCTCCCTTTAGAATGATTGAAAACGGAAGTGAATTAAGGTTGAGCTACTTATTCTCAGGCTTTCTTAGGCTTCTGAGATTCGATTACCGTTATTGTTTGATGTATGATATATAAAATACAACGAAGGCTTGGGTGAAATTTTATCTTATATTTTGCTGAAATTTTCAAATACGTTTTGCTGAACTGGATTAATAAAACAATGCTTTATACATAATTAATTCGTAAATAAGCCGTTTATTATATTGCATCAGGACAATCTAGAACTTCCTGGAAGCAAACAATCAAATTTAAATATATACACTGTTAAACGTTCCAAATACTCATCTCAAATGTCTGTTTTTTATTGAAATGTAATTTTCTTGACTCCTACATTCTTTGACTAACTACAAACTCACCCTTACATCAACAATAATTATCAATAAATAAATATATTAATTAGTAAATTCTTATTTATCTTACTTGATTTTTTTTTCATCTTTAATTAAAGACTAACGTTCATATAACTGTGAATGATGATCTCTGTAACTTAGTTGGTAAGACACTCGTCTTCCAATCCAGGGATTGCGGGCACCTAGATTCCCGCGGGTGTCTAGATTTTTTTATACAGGGTTCCAGTCTGGTTTCAGTTAAGCTTTGTTAAAACACCTGCTTGATTTAAAAGATTGTTTACATTGAAATACACCCGCCAGATCGCACTATATACAACGACAGTTTAATACAGTACAGAACAGTCTTCAAGTAGCTATCATATATGACCGTTTCTTAAGTTGTCGATTTTGCTGTAGCACAGAAATGCAGTTGAAGTTGTCCGATTTTCACGCCCAACAAACTTGCCACTACAGGTTTGCTTCCTTTCTGGAGCATAGTCTTAATGTTTTAATTTTAGAAATATTTTTATTTTGGTCCTCGAATCTTCGAATTTATTTTTTAATACTTGTCCATAATCAACATTGTACTTTTTTATTTATTTACTTTATTTATATATGACAAAAAATCTTATAAATACATCATTTGTTAAAAAAAAAGAACAGGTAATTTAATATGTGGATATACAATTTTAATGGATCTGGGTTTGTTGCTTTTCATTTGTCGTGTCCCCAGTTAACTAGGTTTTTGCTTGTAACTTACTGAGGGCATATAACATGGAAAATAAATTGATAAATCTTTTCGATTTTTGATTACACAATACCCCGTTGCATACTCTCATGAACTTGATAAACAGTGACACTCAATTACATATGTATATATCACGCGAATGAAACCCCTTACACTTCATCACTCCAAACAGACCAAAAAGTCCATCTCATAATGTGCCGCACATAATCATCAAAAACACACCCAAGAGTTCACACAAACCAAATTATTCAAACTCCCGTCGCAATAACAACCACGCTCCAATCGACTGCCTATTTTTTGCCCTCTTTGACTTTTATTGAATTTGACGCCCGTTGTACGTCATGTGAGCCAAATAGGCATATTCCCTTGGGGCACAATATTATAGGTTCTAACTTTAGGGATGGTGAACATTTGATCAGTTGCTATGCGTGTCATATCTCTGCTGAGTTTACATTTTCTTTTTTTCTTGATGATAGTGCCTGAGCATGGACTTGAAGTGTACGTTAGCTACGTTTAGGATCTGGTGCTCCCTGAAAAGCTCCGTTGTGGGTTACCGAGTAGGAAGTTTAATTTAAGAATTAAGTTAGTGGGAGTAAATACATAAATATAAACATTTCAAAATTTGCGATTGTGTCACAAGATAGAATCCAAAGACAAAAGGGTAAAAATTTGTCTCACTCGCTGTATTCCCCCGGTGGTTATCACGCAATCCATACTCAACGCTTGGTTTCCTTTCCCATTTATTAGATGTGACGGAGCATGACTGATGTAAAGTAGTGAAGTGTCGTAGAGCTGGTGATATTTTGACAAAAAATACGCTGATACATCTGTGAAGTAGATTATGTTACAGGTATATATTTTTAATACAACTGTCTTATGAATTAAATAGTAAAAATTTAATGAAATAGTATCAAATGGAGAAAAAAATTAAAGTTATTTTCGTTTCATAAATATTTACATTGACATTTGTTTATTTTCTAGCTCCATTAAGTGACAATAGTTTATCGAAGGTTGCCGTTGTTTTAATATGACATGTCTCAAATGATCTGCACTTAAAAATCGTCTTGCATATTTCTAAGCTATTTTCAAACTTGTGTAACGTTATTAAAAGTTTCTCACTTTTCATACGAAGTCATGCTGAGTGTGAAAAGAAAATAATATAATTGAAAAGTGTGGAAATAAAATAATATGCAATGTATGGGTGAGCAATGAAAGATAGCAGCAAGTTGAGGAATTGTGTTATTTGGGTAGTTTTTTCTCAGATGATGCAAGAGTTACGATTAATATCAAATGTCGTGTAACGATAGGAAACGAAGTCAATGGGATACTAAAACGTATATTAATTTACTCAAACCGTAGTGTCAAAATCTGCTAAGGTGAGAGATAGCCCACAAAAATATTTTAGTGCCAACTTTGATTGTATATCAGTGAAACGTATTTCTACGTATGACTTATAAGAATACATGGGATGACAATGTATGATAGAAAATGGAATGAAGTGATTAGGAATGAATGTGAAGATAAAGCTGATGTGTTGAATATGATGAAGCAGAGTATTCTGAGATGGTTCGGGTAAGAATAGTGAGACAGATGTGAGTGGAAGGCGTGGTTGAGGAAGATCATCGAAAGTATGGTTGGATCAAGTGAATTATATTTATGATGAAGGAAATATACAAAGTCGAAAAAAATATAGAAGTGGTATGAGAATGTGTCTGGATGTAGAAGAGGCGAGGATGTTTATGTCGAAATAGGAAAGTCTGGCGCTTTGTCCTGTCTACCTACCTCAGCAGTAAGTGTGTATGGATGCAGCTATATTTAATTTAAGGGTTAACACTTTTGTTATTTATTTAATGAAAGATAACATTTCACTTTGGTATTCTTTCTGAAGCGGAATATTTATAAAAGTTTTTCAATTTTGTTCAAAAAGGAACGAAAAAAAGCCGAAAAGTATAATGTTAAAAATTATTACTCCGATATCGTCGATTCAATTTATATCATGCTACTAATATATAAATTCTCCTGAAAATGTTCTGAAACCAAAACTGACACTCGAACTTAAGACTTTGGAATGCCTAGTTAATGCGCAAACCATTAGATAACAATTAACTTATTTTTGTGTGAAAAAAAAATCGTTAATTTTCAAATAATACTCGTACATTGTCTAATTATAAATATGTGAATCAAATAATATTTTTCTAATTTATAAATATGTGAATCAAATAATATTTTTCTAATTTATTAATTCTGTAAAAATATATAACACGAATCTTTTACTTTTTTTTCGCTTTTTACAAGTCATATCAAAAATAAATTATTAATTGGCTGAACGAAAATAATTCATTTGAAAGATAATCTGACCAAAGAATCCACTTTTAAAAAAGTTTTAGAAAATCTGTTTAAAACGCCCGTCAAAAGTATTAATACGAGTATTTTATTACTGACTGCTTCGTTCGTCATTCGACTCATATTCTGAACTTCTTATATGTAAATTTCTCTTTTATGTTTGAAATTTGAAGCTTTCCGGGTTTTTAAAATTTGTCATCAAAATTATTTTTATTCAATGGATTTAAAAAAAACATATCTTCTTCAAATCGTATTCAGACTTTCTTATGACTTGCATCAGGTAACATTCAGAGTTGATTTGTTTTCCTTTAAATTATTTCTAGTAAAACATATGCAGATGCGGGGAAGTACCCAACTGAATGACCGTAACCGCCACCTTGCTATCCTTATATACTCGACTTATTTTGTTTTTTAATTCTTTAAACTTTTAATAGAAGTGGGTTCCAATAAAAGTGCCCTTTAAGAGATTCTGCTCTCTGATCGGTGCTATATAAATTATCCTTTTATTATTGATATAAAGAAAGCTAATTTTAATTTTTTGCCTCCTCAATATTCGTACATATCGTCAAGCACAATCTTCTCTTATTAATACTTCTCACTTAACCTTCTTTCAAAATCTGGTCCATCCACGCCCACCTTGCACTTCTGACTTGTATACTCGCTTAGTCATTAACTTATCATTCATTCTCTTCATATGTCCAAACCATCTTAAAACTCTTTTCTTCATCTTACTTAAAACTGACGCCTTCTTTCATTCATTCTCTTCATATGTCCAAACCATCTTAAAACTCTTTTCTTCATCTTACTTAAAACTGACGCCTTCTTTCATTCATTGACATTCCACAAAATTTTGTCAATATACTCGTATACTAGATTTTATAAAAAAATCTTCTGATGAAAGATTATTTCGTTTTTTTAACGGTAATTTATACAAAGTGTGTATCCTTTTCAAATTCTACTCTTTAAAAATGCTTTTATTTGATTTTTTTTTTTAACTTTTCAATGTGATTGATTTATTTGGTTGAATTAAAACGGTTTTTGTAAATACTTGCGACAAGTTCTTTCAATCAGACTTAATGAATAAGAAATTTTAATTATAAATATGTTTAATTTAATATCAATTCCCATTTACTTTTTATTAAGAAATCATGTTATCTAGAAAAAAGCTTTTTAGGATTAAAAAAATCCACAATGATTTTTTTTTTAATTTCTTTTTTTCAAACTTTAAAACGTAAGTGAGCTTTTATCAATTTAACGCCATCAAATCAGAGTGCTTAATGAATCGCGTCATATTTAACAACACAGTTTTTCACTTCTTTTTCACTTTTGTATGTTAAATTTCACAGCCAATTACCCGTTGGTTAAAAATTTATTGGACTCCATGGACCAACAGGAAAAGGGTCAAAAGTCCTCCAAGCGTGACCTGTACAAGGGTTTTGTGATAAATTGATAATAGTTAATTCATTTTCTATTTTACTTCTGCAATAAAAGGGTTATTTATTTATTTGAGATGTTGACTTTTATATATTTTGAAATGCTACCTCTTATCTATCCATTCTTTATTTTACTGATTTTGATTTATTCCTTGAAGATGGCTGAACGATCTCGGATGTGGTTTCAATAAAACATTTTTTTATATTTCTGTCTCCACTTTTTCCGTTTCAATCAATTGCAATGGTAAACTATTTTACCGAACAAATCATGCATTTCATAAAGAACAATTGAAAAACTTTATAGTCATGAACTCAAATGGTTTAACTTGCATACACAGTTGTCGTTGATAAATGCAAACGCCTCGTAATATCGTCGATTCATTTCGTTTCTAGATAGTTTATCATACACTGTCTTAATTTTTTCTGTTTTTGAATCTTATTTGGTCAACTTTTTATTTTACTTTGAGCTTTAAACGTTTTAAATAATGGGATATGGGGATTTATATATTGCTTTTTTGATGGAACATTACACCAAGTATGCTTTTTAAAATTTATGTTAGCTGTAACTACGTAATAATTAAAAATAAATGTTAAAATACTTTGAAACAATGCCTAAATTACTTTGAAAAGTACATATAGAAAAAATAACATGATAACAAAAAACCGGGTAACCTAACGCTTATAAAATTATGCAAATCCAAAAGTTAATGTGTAATACGAATGAGTATGAAGTGAATAATATACTCTTAATAAAAAAACTGGCAATATATTTAAATGAAATGTACGAGTATTATTAAAAAATCTTGCGTCAATTATTTTTGGATATTCACGGTTTTATACTTAATCAATTGTAGCAAATACAAAGTGTTTAAAAAGTATGGTTAATTTATTTTTCATTACCTTTTCATATTTATTCAATGTTATATAGAATTTTTAGATATTCTTCCAAAAAATATCTAAAAGTTTACGCAACAAGTATGTATTATATTTATGTAAATTTATTGAATCAATTGCCTTAACTAGTCCTGCTCGCAAAGTCATTAAACCACTATTAGTTAGTTATATTTCGCAGTCACTGGACCAGATAATCGAATTAAATGACACCGTTTGGTGAACAACACATTGGTAATCGAACAGCATATTGGTCGCGTGGTTTACTACATATTTCCTATATTTTAACAAACAGTTCGTGTTTCTATCCCCCTGTACGCAGGGTCCGCGCTAGGAGCATAACCGTATGTGTACTAACTAACCCAATAATATCGCATCTTATTAAGAAATGGTGTAAGTAATTGCATAATTGAAAGATTGGATGTAAAATTTTGGTAATTCCAAAAAAAAATTGACTATATTTATTTTTAATTTTATATCAAGATACTTAATAATTTGTTCAAATATTTTTTTAAATCTTTTTTTTTCGGGGACATCCTATTTATGTATTTAACACGTCGTTGTATGAAAATCTGATATGCTTATTTCTAGGGTGTAATCTCTTCCAATCAACCAGACAAAAGTGAACAAAGGAATTTGTATGGTCGCAAACAATATTCAAATCAGTCATTTATACAAAATTCATGCACAATATAGTTAATAGAGATAAAAGTTATATTTCAATCAAAGGAAAACAGAGAATCAGAATGAAAAGAAAATCGGGAATGAGATACATTACATTACTGACTAGAACTACAGAGTTTTATCAATCACTATTTGAAACATTCCAATTTTGTTTACAATATGCATCAATATCTTGAAAAAATTAACTCTATAATATGGAGTTACTTACCACTACAACTTTTTTTATAGAAATCTTGTTCCAGAGATATCGTGATTTTTTAAAGCTTATTTGCTAATTTTGTATTGTTTTTTTTTTGTTCTTTTTCCTGTATTTGATAAAAAATATTACAAAAAAATAGTATCAGATAGGAAGGTATTATTAGCTGTGGAATTAGGTAAAGAATTTACCCGCGTCTATATATGTTCAAAAAAACCTTTTTGGTAAGAAAATTGCAGAAAACTTATCATGGGAATACGAACTAAAAAAAACATTTATACAAGCTCTAATATGTGATAATGCCACAATCAGCTTAAGGTGTAGTGTATGTGTGTGTAGTGTTTATATATATAGTTAATCATGAATTTTGACAGAAAGGGGTTATCTTCAAGTGTTTTTTTAAAGCTGCACTCGTCACCCACTTTTCCAACACTTTGAGGCAGATTTTTCCACCCCACAGAACCAGCAACGGCAAAATGCTTGTCATAATACCCTGCCATTTAGATCGATTCTGAAAAATATGTTTTTTCGATGAAGCCACACTTGACTTCAAAGTTCTGCTCCTTTCCGAAGCAACTATTATTTTCCTTAAGTTTATTGATATTTCATGAATGATCTTATCGTTGAAGGAATTGTAAATATTCTAGTGTTGTTTAATTTATATTTTAAATATAATATTATACCATACTTGTGAAAAAGCTCAACTTTAAAATATTTGAAAACGGTACTTTTACATGAAAAAAAAAACAGACTCACATTTTTAAGCTATACTAATTTTTACGTAATAATATATTCTTAAACATGCATAACTATTTTTTTAAAATAAATAAATACGCAAATGTGTTTAATTTGAAAAATAAAATGCGAAACCATTTTTTTTTTCGTTTAACGTTTTTACATGACACAATATAAACGGTTAATATTAGCCGTCTCACTGGGCTCATTGCATATTCTGAGACATTTGATCTATACCTGCGAAATTCACATCCAAGCACACATAAACGATTCAGTAAGTTTGAGCTTCAACCAATCGTGAGATTTGACAACTCTCAGGAAAAAAGTCACACGCATTATTTTAGTCAATATATAGGTACTTTAAAGGTGTTGGGTAGCTCTTAAAACTAGCCGCCTGCGTGCACTGTACAAATTGTACATATAGTAGCACGGGCCTGCCCCTGCAACAACAGCCCCACGCACAAATTCAACCAATGACCGTGATTTTACGATGTCGGCTTGGTCGAGTAATTTTCTGCATCACCAACTTTTGGATCGACTTTCTACTGTAAAGGCCGCTACACATCATCTAAAAATAGCACGCATTTTGCCAGATTTGATTGCATTGTGTAATATTTTGGAAACTGAAAAAAATACTAGTGGTAGATTGGTTCAAGCCCCTAACTGTTTAACATATCAAACATTACCAATATCTTGATTCTGTTATTCACTTTTCAAACAATATTCAGCTCATCCGTCAATTTAATTAAATGTGTTTCGCCTTTTCGAATATCTCTCGATTTCTTGAGTCGCTGGATGGATATTTGACATTTAAGAACGTTGATTTTCTAAAACTTTCTTTATACTACAATATATCTATTTTATTTCTAAAATGCAACGTAATTAGACTTGCATCTCTCAACTAATAAAAAAACTTTGTTAGTAACGACAACAATTTTATGGGCATTCGTACAGCAAAGTGGACATTTTGTCGTATCTTGCAGCTTTTCTGATGTTGTTTATGAACAGACCTTATTATTTACTGTAAGGTATATTACATCATGTCTAGCTGGATTATAACGGCTATAGGAGCGATGCAAACGTTTCACTAATGCACTTTTTTAAGGTATTTATTTTGAATATTAGTTTTTGTATAGTTAGCTTTGATATCTTAACTTTGAAATCAACATTTTTCAGTAGTTCTTCCTTTGTTTGATACTTGAATGATCTACCTATGTGGACGAGCTATCTTTCATTTCGGAGTTTGCGGGCTCGATTCCTGTTGGTATTGTTTTTTTTCTAAAAAATGTTTCAGTTGATTTGTACTTAAGGTCAGTTTGATATATTTGTGGATAGAGATGTCTACGTAACAATTCACTCATCAGCTTGTACGGTGTAGAATGATAGAGTAATACGATACAATGATTGGTGTTTTGTTTTCGAAGAAATCTCCTTTTTTATTTTTCATGGATATCCATGTTTTCGTAGTTCCCACAGTAGTGATTAACGAAAATAATTCGTCAGAGAGTTATATTTAATTTAATTTAATCTTTCATTTAACGTTAACAAGCTTTGGTTTAAAACAAACGTTGTACTTTATTTCGGTAGGTTAATATTCATGAAACCTTAAACAGTACTTTTTGTTGAAGCATTCATTTTTCATCCTGTCGTGTAGCTCATGACTGAGCATCGTGACTCCCATGATAGCCTCCGACGACTCTCTTCCATCCATCCCGACACTCTGCGGCTCGAAGGCACAGTTGTTAACCTCTCCATGAGTACCGCCCCAACCGTGGGATCATGAAATACTGAGTCAGATAGTGTATGGCCCCGCGGCTGGGCGCAGTGATTATTTCTCGAATATTCCCAGATTATGTCAGGATTTGGACTACCAATGACATATATTGATGATACCACACAATTAAATAATTTGTCACTTGTTACAAGTTTTACCAACTGAACAAACGATGTTTTAAAATTATCATTAATATCTTACTACTCGAGAGGTTAAGGATAGTCCAGCTGCGTGTCTCACTTGGTGAGTCCAACGCATTGAGATTCTTATTAATGTGCGTCGTCCTTCCACTCCACCACTAACCACAAACCTCTCCAAACTGTCTACTTGGCCACGAATAATGTGCCCGAAGAATCGAAGGAGCCGTCGAAGGCATATTGTCGACAATATCAAAATAAAACACTTTTTTGTTAAAATTAATATATACGAGTATATAATGAAAGGCAATCAGTGACTCTGTAGATAAAAAAGACACTTGTTCGTGAATCGGTTTACTATGCGCAAGTTATTGCACTACAGCGCAGCGCGCATACAATCTTGAAATCAATATTAATGGCGGCAAGGAGATCATGATTCCTAGACGATCGGCCTGTTTAATCTGCTACAGACTTTCGTTTTGGCAGATTTATATAGATTTATATACCTTTGCTTAGTAATGCTATAAGAATTTGTAATAAGCTACTTTACCTAAGAATTTGTAATAGCATACCCTATAAGCTACAGAAACACATACATTCTTGTCCGATAGGTAAAATAAGTAAAACTAGTCCGATAGTTAATTCACCAGGAATCGAACGTGGTGCTCCCGTTTGCTTAGCGTGAACGCTAACTTTTACACCACGATCATTGTGTTAATTCAAGTACTCTAATATTTTTGTAGTTTAATAAATAATTTTGAAGTAATATTTCATTTTTTAGTATTACAGTTTATCAATTTGATTTATGTCGAAGTTTGAATATATGTTATATTTAAATGATTTAAATATTTCTCAAATATATAAATAGAAAAAATACTAGCTAATCCCAATGGTTTTCAAGTATTGAAAGAGTTGGGATTTCAGTTGTCAGACTAATAATTTTGAGTAGATGACTTAAGTTTCCGGCTGATATCACAGTCCGTCCTCAGTAGTCACACGTTCCTTGATCGCGCACGAAGATGACTGATAATGGTATGGTACTCACAAGTATATTATACTCGAAATTATAATAGAAAGTGAGAATTAATTCTTAAAAAACTCATTCTTCAATCAGATTTTTAAGTAGATTTATAAAATAATTTTTTTTATTTTGTAATAAAAGTTTTAGTAACTTTTAAAAGTCATTTCAAAAACTCGGTTGTACTATCGACAAACGAGGTTTCTTTTCCCGCTTGAGTGGATTCTTTCACGGCAGGATGGAGTCAGGTGGATGTGGATGTTTGAGGAGTTTCCGGAACCAAAAAGGATCCGCTCTGCTGCCTCTGATAAGGGTCAGGAACTGGAACAATCGTCTGTAAACTCCTAACTCTTGGTCAATCAAGCGGTAATTCTAAGGTTCAAGTGTCGTTACGCTGCGTGCTGGTTGAAGAAGAGTAATGATTATCAAGTTGTGCAGTGGTTCTGAACTCGATGATGTAATGAAAAGTATTAAAAAGTAAAACGTTTAGGGGTGGTCTAATGAGATGCCTGTATAATGGAAATTTGAAGCTCTGCAACATCAATGGATATATTTGATTTATTGACAATGAATTGTAATTAATTACAATAGCGATATATCCTTATTCTTCAAATTTGATGATATTATGTTAAAATGAAGTCTTGTTAAAGAACGAGATTATTAGGAACCATTTCATTTCCGATTCCTTATTTTTTTTTCTTTTCCTTCGTGATTTTGAATGGTTTTTTACAATTAACATATTTTTTTGAAATTTAGAATTTTTCGCAATCTTAAAATCTGCTTTAAAAATTCTCTTATTTTTCGTAATGATAACCTCAATGCATTTTTTGAAAAAAAAAATAGTCTTGTTAAGTTAAGGGCTTAACAATACTGATTTTCCAAAGTCGCAAAGTATAATGAAGAAGAACGGAACCTCTTCAAAAGCTCGAATTGACACAATCACTGGCAAAGTCGTTAAACTCGAGTTTTCTTTTTATCTTACACCGATGTTGCATATGTTGTGTTAAAAGGACAGCCTTTATAACGCCGCTTAACGATCAGACCCTCTTCAACTCGAAATCAAACCCACTCTTATTGAAATATTAAAAATATTTATTGGTTACTTTGTCACTATTAGATTGGTTACTTTGCCACATTAACATGTGCTTATAAAACATCTTTGGTAAGAAAACCGCAGACAAGGAAGACGAATTACCGAAAAACCTCACAAAATTTTTCCATATGTGAAGAACACCTTTGACTTTAGGTGGAGTGTAGTGGTATGTATAGTTTAATCACATTTATGATCAGTTGATTCGTTGAACCTTTTGCTTTGTCTATCCATGTATTCAATAAGAATCAAACTCTTTTTAAATTATTGATTTCAATTTGTTCTTTTGTGTCGATATGTGACAATAATATATTCTACCTTAGGTGTAGTGTGATGTACGAGTACGTATGTAGTGTTCATTTTTAGGTAGAGGAGATGTATCACGTCTTGCAGCAGCGCACAAGCGAAATGAAGTTGTTCTAACCATCAACACACGAATACACCTTATCTTACGTGTTTTCAGGAAGGATTATAGTGACTACTTAAAAATAATTAATTTGACAAGTAATGCACATTTTATTGAAGAAAGTCATAAAAACATGTTAGGTAATATTTTCTGCCTCGATTTCAACAGATCGACCGTGACCAATGTGAACCGCAAAACAATTAACATCGCGGCCACTAAATGTCGCCTTAAAAATAATTTGAGGCCCATTAAAGGAACGGCCGGCCGTTAAATTAACATAACTTTATTACCTCTAATTAGTTTATTCACACTTGTATTATCTATCAGCTCAATTTGAATATTTTAGATCAGGAGTTCGTAACAATATTGAAAATAAATACTTGTGATTAAAAACATATATTTCAAATATTTTTATTTAATGCGTGACTAGTATTTCAAATATTTTTATTCAATGCGTGAATAAAAATTGCGTATAACGCATTGTCAATTTTTTTTAGAATACCTGATTTGCAATTTTTCATTCACTCGTACGGTAGATATCCTTCAACTTATCCCAATTGGCGATTGGGATATAGTAAATAGCGTAGCTGGGAGACAGCATTGTCTTCAGCCTCATCAATCGAGTCTTCGGACTTAGAACCACGGACGTGTTACGAGTAGTAATACGATCATAAGTGAAGAGGCAACAACGTCGTGTACTCACGAGTATTGTTACCATACAAACTTTTTTAACAGACTGCGACCGTTTTTTGTTTTCGTTTTTTGGGTGCTATCGGACATCGAACCTAAAACCCTCGCTTGAAGTCAAGCGTCTTACCAACTGTGCCATGGACATCGTCGAATGTTTTAGAGTTATAGAGAGATAAATTAATTTTCTTATGATTCTAGATTTGTCGTTTGGCATTAATTTTGACCAGATTTAAAAAAATGCTAAAAAGTAAGATGGTCTTTTTATCTTGTGCTAAATGCTGAGCATCGTGATTCTTTGCTATATCTCAAACTCGGTGTACCACCTGTCTCCATCCCTCGCGGTCCTGGGCCATGTTGAATGCAGCGTTTAAAGAAAATACTTTTAACTCCTTTATTTGATCTTTCAATTTCATAGAATATCTCAACCGTCCCCTTGTAACCAAGTTCTCTAGACTTTTATCATTATTTCTGAAATATGGAGTTTTTAATATCAATTTGATTTTTGATCGCTTAATGGCAGTAATAAATATATCAATTTCATTATGAAAGCTTATAAATATTATGAAAACTGTTAAGTCTTGTAAAATACATTCCCATGGCTTTATTGTCAGTCCAGATTCTTCGTTGAAAATCGCTTATATGTTGCAAAAAATAAATAATTAATTAATAACCCATGAAATCACTATTGCAATTTTTATTTTAACAGAAAATTATCTCGCTCACTTTTCACTGGTTTACAAATACTTGTCACTGTACGAGTTGCGTGGATTTAATGATAATTTACAAATCAGTGAGTTAAGCTGTTAATGCTTAAATCTTGTTAGTATCATTTTAATCGCAGTATGTCAATTGACTCTGACCTTTGTTAACTGTTTTTTCTTGAAGGATCTTGATTGAACGGTTCGAATATGATTTATTCCTTGTATGGTGTCCAGTGGTCTGGTGGTCAATGCGGAAGGAGGGCAATATAAGAAGGCGCCGAAAGATAAAAAAGCAATTAATTCAATATCAAAGATAAGACTTCAATCTGCCGCCTCGAAATATGATTTCTAGTTGATTAATTGCATTTATTATTTTTATGTAGTTTTATCTATATGATATATACTAACGTTCTCTATATGGAATATATTTAATTTCTTTGTCATAGTTCAGCACTATTTCTTAACCTGTGGGTCGTGATCCTCAGGGGGGTCGCGAAAATAAAAATAATTGACATGTACAAAAGGAAAACAACTTATTTTCTGAGAAAGACGAATACGTTTATTTAAAAAAAATGCATTCCTAAGTTCAAGTAATCGCTTTAAATTATTTACTCAAATTGATACCTCTGTATATTTATTATATTATATAGCTAGTGATAGTGTATAGTAAGTTGGTACCGTAAATAGAAGAATCATAATCAAATTTGGGAATAAAAGGTGACTAAGCTTGTTACTGGTTTAACAAATTGACAATTTTATTGATGAAAAAAGAAATTAATCAATGTGGTGGTTGTGATCGTTTTTCATTTAAAAGTTTGTCCATACGTGGGTTTACATTAGAAACATACAAAAGCAAACTGTTTTTAAGCGATAACAGACAATTACTCGTATTTCCCGTATTTAGTTTTCAATCCTACTCCAGACGAAACGCAGCTTTCACATAGCGTCCCTCATAAACATACTCGCGACACATTCTGTTTAGCTGTCCTGTTAAGTTATAGTACGTAAAATAGTTGATATAATAACCTGATAAGGTTTATCGTTTTTGTGCAAGTATGAAATTTATGCAGCAATATGCATATGTATCGACTAGATGTGAAGGGGTTGCGATATCTTATTTTTTTTACTTTTTAGGGGGTCGCAAGGCTTAAAAGCTTGAGAAACAACGTAGTAATGGACCCATGATGCATTATTGCATTGGGATATGCGTACGTACAATTGATTTCAATTTTATTTTATTAATGGATTGATATTTTTTAGCGCATCTGCTTAAAAACTTTTAATGTTTTTAATTTAATGTTTTATGACTTTTTCTTTGTGATCCGCGGCTCAACTTAATTTAATAATTGTCAATTAGTTTATTTGATTGAAAACGCTTATAAATTTTCCTTTTTTTTCCACAAGATACTTAAAATATAAGTGGCTTTTTTTAATTTAGGCAAGTCTCATTGCTCAGAGTGATTTAATGTTTTGTTAAATTTAGTGTTCATGTCCTTATCACGGATTAATTTAAAAAAATAACAGCTAAAACATTTAGATTATTGAAGTACAAAATATAGCAATATTTAGGAGAGAACAGTGAGTAATTTTAACAAGGATATTGTGGAGTGGTTCAAACAATAAAAAAATACGTGATCGAATCACACTCCTCCAAACCGCACTCGCACATCTCATGGGTTTTGATTCTTGCCAAATGCGAAGCAATCGAACAATGACCTTTTCGCATTCTGAAGATGCAGGATATAAATCACTTTGAAATCTTTTTTTTTAATGAAACAAGCGAACATGGAATGGCTTGATACGGCGTAGCACGGTCCTATGATTTTTTCTCAAGAGTCCAGTAATGTTCCCATTCGTGAACCATATTCGATTTGACATAGGGAAAATAATCCGAAATTGGTTCTTTAAAGTTTTTTGATGCTATTCCTGAAGTTTTTCCTCATTTAGTAAGATTTTACGTTCAATATTTTTAGGGTGAAATCTTGTTAAAAAGATTTTAATCTTTTCCTTATCCTCAATCCGAAGATGACCAGGCATCCAGGTTAGAATGGTATTAAAATTGTCCATTTAAAGCGATTATAAAATATGTTGAATAGAGCAAACAATACTGTATTCTGATGAGTGGAAAGCTCGAGATAAAAGTTTTTTTAATGTCATTCAGAGAATTAGAACAGACAAATTATTGGAAAAGCTTTTACTTTTGTATTAAGGTTTTTCTTTTATTGCGAAACACTCTGCAGTGAACACTGAGACTTCCTTGGGTAACTAAAAGAACAGATCAATATTGATTGCAGGTATACCATATATGTTATATATACATATCCACCACAATCTTTATTCTCAAATTTGATCGTATCTCTGAATGAAAGGAAGTATTCTGGGAACTTGTAACTGACAGTATGCTTAGATTTACTATTGAAGGAAATTAAACTTTGGGTCATTGGAGCACTTTCAATGTCAGTTATTGGAGTTATAATACTATATATGAAAGAAAGACAATTTAATTAAAATGAATATTGTAAACGGGAAGTTTGTCTTCTTCTTGTACATTCGGCAGAAAAATTCTTCAAACACGTATTTAAATGTTTGAAATATTTTTAAAAGGACAGGTGATTGTTTTTTGCCTTCAAATACATTGTTCTTATTCCAAGTGTGTTCTTATTCTATATGTGATTAAGTTTCGGTTGATCAGATGGTGTGAATAACCTAGAGCTTTGAATAGGAATCCTTTATATTATACAATGACAGTACAATATAGTAATACTTACTTTATATTCAAAGTGTGGAGTGTTTAGAGTTTTGCTGATGTTTTTAAAAAAAAATTCTACTTGAATTTCAATATATAAATGATTTTTTATCACTGTTATTTATTAAAATAATACATCCAGAAAAAACAGTCACTGATTATTATACGAGTACCTCGATCAATTTTCTTGGTATTTTATATATAGGTTTGATAAAATTGCAATACAGAAGGTTTTTTTAACATTATTTTGCTTGTTTTTTTCACAGTGAATGGTTTGTTAATTATATAATTACAAGAATTAATATTATTTAAATAATTAATTTTGCTGTCGAGTTGTTTTAGTGTTTATGCATACCATTCTGTATTATGGCGCCGTTAAAAAAACTAGTGTTATTTAATTTACCTCAAACAGGTTTTAAAACGAAATGGTCTCAATGCTGTCGTAAAATTTTGATCACTTCCCTCAAGCGATCAAACGAAGTAATATTATATTATTATCTATTTGTTTACAAAAATATCGGTATCGTGGATTTTTTATGCCGCTTTTATGATGTATTCGGTAAAGAAACAGCCTTTTTTGTGATTTAACGTTAAATCAACAAAATGTATAGTTGACGAAGAAATTCAAAATATTTAAATTCGTTACATACATTTTTTTAGTTGTCACCGAATCAAATCCAAACATACTTCCCTTACATTGTTGTATAGCATTATCCCTCATATACTTTTTAAATATTTTAGAAGTGAAATCATTGACCTTAAAAAAACGGTGAATGCCTGAAAGTGCTGTGAGATTTTAATAATATAATATTTTGTTGTTCCTTTTAATGCTCAAACAATTTAGGATATTTTTGTTACCAAAAGAATATTAGATCCTATGGTGACAGGCGCTTGACTTCTAATCCATGGGTGCGGGTTCGATTCCCGTTGATATTTTTTTAAAAAAGATTTTAATTTAGTTTTCACTTAAGATATATCTATAACATGTTTCTGGTTGGCTGGAAAAAATGCTATTTGACAAAAAAAAAACACCAGGTTAATCGTTTAGAATGTACAATTATTTTTTAAACAATTAGAACTATAAAAATAATAATTAACAAACGACTTTCTTCGTCTAGTTGGTTTGACTTCCACGCAGAGGTTTCGGGTTTAATTCCCGAAAGTACCAAAAAAGGTCTCGGTCTCGTAAAAGAGTTTGTCAGGTAATAATAATTAATACTCGCACGTGCCTGATACAAGTACAACTGTTTGTCTCTTTTCACAAACTGCGGTTTCCGTGCCTACTCCAGTGGTTCTTAATCCGAAGGCTCGAGCACTGTGGCCGAAAAAAAAAATATTACGTTCTCAATATATCGGAATCTCCAATTCAGATAGGTTGAAGAGTTCCGTACGAAAGAAAAAAAATATAAACGTACACATTTTTTTCAATATGTAAGTTATTTTGGACGAGCGAAGTATCCATCTATAGTATGTTATATTCCCACAAAAATCTTCATTTGTCCCAAATTTCTGATTCCTTTTTCTCCAAAAATACAACACACATAGAAGCAAAAAATACACACGCATAAACAACATAACATGAGGATGTGACAAATTTTATTTACAAGGAGCAAACATACTCGAACATTGTAAATTCGTGTTTCAATCTTACATTTGGTTACGAAAACTGAGTTCACACAATGGAACGGCCGGTCATTAAAACAACCTCTAAATTGTTACACTTCTTTCAATGAAAGTGTCAACGATATATAGTGCAAGTAAAAAGTAAATAATTATTTATCTAAAAATTAAATAAATATCATCCATTATTTTATTTTTATGTATTATGTGTTAAACATTAAAATGTTTGTGGTTTTTCAGTAATAAAGTCAGTAAACCACAAAGTTAAATATAATTTCTTTAACTTTTTTCTGTTGAATTTAAAAAATACTTTTAAATATGGAACTTTGCTCACTTCAAAAACAGTTTTGAGTTTGCTCACTTCCAAAACAGCGAGTCCAATTCAATGCCGGGCTATAAGCTAGTTTAATTTTCCGCTTCTACCGAACTTTAATGTAGTGGAACATATTTCAAAATACTGTCATAAAATTTCGGTCACTTTTTCGTCTCCCAAGTGACCAAACGACGCAATATTATGTATTTGTTTACAAAAACGTGGGTACCGCGTTATTTTTATGCGGCGTTTGTACTCGTATTACGTATTCACGAGAGGAAGAGGCGGCCGAGATTGTATCTATAAATCACCAAAAGTTGTGCGTTGTGTTGCCTTTGGCAATCGATAAATTTCAGAGGCAGAATGAATGCGCCCACGAGCCTCGGTAACAGTATCGTATAACGTTATACATATTAAAAATGTATATTTTAATAATCTACCGCCAATGGGAATACAAAATAATATCATATTTTGTAGGTAAATATTTTATAAAAGTGGGTTATGTTAGAAATAATGTCTATTTTTCAGCTGTAAAATTTTTGACTAATGTTATGTGTTACAATTTTGTTACATTGATCGCATTTCATATGGTTCAATGTGATTATTGAGATTGTTAATATATCAAAACTAATTGTTATTTAAACATTCTACGCAAAAGTAACCAGTTTTTTTTTCAATTTAATTTATTTGTTTTTAAACGTTGCATAGCATATTGTTTATTGGTTGTATTGTATTGCACTTTCTTTGTATAACAAACGTTGGCAAGGCTTGACTATCCACGTTCTTTTATATTTTTACAGACATCTATCTTTGATATTTTTACAGACATCCTATTCTTACTTAATTCAAAGCTTTAATTATTTTGTTAAAGTAAAAATAGTAAAAAGAGATCAAGTATTTTTTTTAAATTAGTCTATGTAAGTTGTTACTGATAACTGAAACACAGATGTTGATGAGATGTATACGATATATTTATATTAAGAAAAAATCCAGAACTTACAATTTGCTGTATCTATTTAAAATCAATATTACTGCATGAATTCCATTATTTAAAATCAATCTTACTGCATGAATTCCATTCTTCCATTATTACTGCTGTCGCTCATATGATTGTATCAAAAAAGAAACACGATAACACAATATTGCCAGTGGCAAAAAATAAGATCATAGATTAGGAAGCTAAATTATTACTTGCTTGATGTAACTTTATACGTTTAAAATTTTAAACTGAAAGAATCACATTAAAGTGAATTCGCGTAAATGGAGACATCATTAAATGTAAATTAAGGAATTACTGTATGTGCTTATGAAAACCAACACTTAACAACGAGACAAAAGTTCTTCACAACGAAAAGCTCTTCATATTAACCTATACAAATATCTCCTTGAGAGATGAACCCATTTCACAATGTATCGAATATTATTTTTATATTTTTCAGTGTTGTATAATATTTTACCCATATTTTTTAAGGCAATGAATCATATTTTAGCATTGGAAATTTTTATTTATAAAAAAAGATCATCGACAAATTGCTTTTCAGAGCAAGCTTCAATACTACCGTCGCCCCAAGATATCAATTTATTATTTTTATAACACCAAACGCCCATAACTTACTTCACATAGTTGTGGGTTGTTAATCTGCGCTTTCAGTTCTCGCTCTCTTATTCTTCAAATCCAGTATTTGAAGCCTTTAATCAGTAGTTTATGTTAGTTAAAAAATGCCATAGGTGTTATTTTAGGAGTGAAACAATTCGTGGTAAGCGTACCTAACATATAACAAATGCACAGTTTGCGTTTACTAATGACAATATTTTGCTTATATTTTCTGTGCTTTGATAAGAACATTTGTTTTGCAATACGTTTAACATCCTATTTGATTTTAAATATGTTTGATGTACCAACGTAATTAAAAAAAATAATAATTATATTTATTTGTTGGTTATTTTCAATTATAAAACTTCTTCTTTCTCTTAAATAAGATGCGTATTATATATTATATGTTAATCATCAGGATTGCCTCTCTTGACTATAAGTTATCCTTCTATCTTTTTGGAGGTATTTCTGAGAGACGACTGCCAGCGCGTATTCCACGCATTGCCGTGTAGAGAACTCTTGTGTTATACATTATTTCCACATGATCTTGCCAGTGTTCTTTGCAGTTTCTACCCTATCGTACAGAATTTTCTACTTCAAATACTTCTCATATACGTGAGTTTCACATCTATCTCTAAATGTTTTGTCTGTAATGGTTATGAGGGTTTTCAATTAATTTGTTTTGACCATACTTTTGGGTGTTTGTATCTGTTTTAGATTCTATCTCATAAATCTTGATATGCCTCACACGTGCTTTGTAAGTTTTTGACTTTTCTATCTATTCTCGTGTTTTATTTTCCAGGTTACATCTTTTAAGCTTAACTTCATTATACGTTATTTATTTTATAAAACTTAAAATTTCTTTTTCAATTCTAATGTACATATCCAGGTGTGCATAAATGTGCTAGTAAATTTTGCTGTTTCGAGAAAATATATTCAAATGATTATTTCCGAGTATTGCCGAAATGAAATTTAATATGAAATTGGCCTGTTTCTAGGTTCTTTTTCAATGAAAAATAGTAAAATTGCGCTTTTTCCTGAGGAGTTACAAAAATATTGTTTGTTTACATTGATTTTTTTTGCGTATGTGACAAAAATATCAACACAAAACCGGCTGTACTTACGTTCGTTTGTAACAGTAGGTGTCCATAGTTACGGTTTACAACTTATTATTTAATTAAGTGTCATAGTTAGAACATTTTAATTTTTCAATTTTTATTGGACATCCATAATTTTTTAATATGATTTGAAGACACTGCTTGAGTTTTGTTTCTTTCAAATTCCACATTTTGAAGGTTTCCTTCCAGTTTCATTCCGAAAACGAATTTAACTAATTTTGTTAAAAACAATATTAAAATATTAGTATTTGATGTTTTCTGCAACACAATTTTAAAATTTAAAGTATTATAGATTTATTTTTATGGATCATAATGATAATATGACTGTAAAAAGAGCTGCAGATGCTAAAAGGAAGAGATAATCGCGTCAATTACAATGTGCATGCGGGACTAGAGAAACGGACACACGGCGACAGCAGAATAATAGTAGAAAGGCCCTACCAAACATTTAATTAAAAAATAGGTTAATCTAGAACATTACCCTGAGCAGTTCGAAAAATTAGAACGGTCAAGTATTTTTTTTCGAACTGATAAAAACCTCAACGGGTTTAGGCCATGTTTTTTTTAAACCGGATCTGACACAAGAGATGTATAAAAAGCAATAAAAACAAATTTTCCAAGACAATGATGACTGATTTGCATTCAGATTACATCTTTCCCGGTTTATTTTTTCAAATATTTTATTATCGTCTCGGATTTGATAACATTTACAGCGTTTATGATAACACGAATGGCGCTTATTCTCGCTTGGGTTTGTTTAAATGGGGTACTTAAGTCAAATATTTTTTTGCTTTCTTGTACGTATGAGATATCTTCTTTAACGTGCCTTATAAAAAGATATTTATCTTTTTATTCCATGCATTTACGTATCCTTTAAATTTATTCTTTTATTTATCTTCATACAAGAGGAGCTATATTATTTATGTTAGTACATAATATACAAACATATTTTTTATATTGTAATTATTTATTTTTTGTTGTAAAATACCCCATTGGATTATTTATTGCATTTTTATGTAACATGGCGATTTGACAATCGCATTGATTTTCTTATAATATTTTGACAAACTGAGCTTTTGTTTTTTTTAATATGCCCAACTTTTGGACGATTTGATGAAATTGTGCCAGTATATTGTTATGTTAAGTATGATCAAATCTCACGTGTGACTACCAGGGCTGTGGAGTCGCTAAAAAAAACACGACTCCGACTCCGATTCCTATATTTACCAACAATACGACTCCGACTCCACAACTCCGACTCCACGACTCCGACTCCACAACTCCGACTCTACAACTCCGACTCAAAAAAGCTCAATTTTATCAGGTTGTTTCCTACCTTTGCATATAGCCATTTTTTTCATGTTATAGGGATAAAAATAAAACAAGATCAAACTTTAATAATTATCTATTAGAATTTATTCTTAAAAACCACATTGCTTCTATTAAATATGTATTCGTAGAGGCTCTCAAATCAGAATTGAGAATTTTAGGAGCGGAAAATAACCGCTCTACGGATACTTGGGTTGGGGGTAATGCTGAAACGATCAATGCTGAATCTTTTACGATTTCTAGATACCGCTGTATTGCCATTTCAACGTTTAACTTATAAGTTCGGTCAATTTTTTCCATTATTTTCAATGCATCATAAAATTCAATTTTAAATTTTGAAATAGAGTCTCCTTCATCTATATTGGGACTGTGATTCAAACGAGGATGTTTTAATTTATCTTGTTCATTGAGATATTTTTCAAAATCGTCTTCAGATTCAGCGGTGTCGGATGAAGATGATGATACTTCGTGTACGCTGCCTGCTGTCGTCTCTTTTTCTAGTCGAAGGCCTTTCATACGAACGGTGAATTCAATCAGAGCGTTTTTCGCTCTATTTATTTGTTCTTCCGTCAATATGGATCGAACCATGGGGTTAACATAGATCCCAGCCAACAGAATTTTCTTTCGGCGTGAGAAAGAAGGAGACAAACACATATTCGTAGACTTGATGCATTAAATGGATCTCAGTGATTCACCATATCGGCGCGACTTGCGCCTGCAAGTTTAATATTCGTGTACAATACACATTCAATATAATAATTTAAAAAAAAATGTATTTTAAATTTTAACGAAAAATTAGTCGGAGTCGCTCGTTTTTTACGACTCCTACTCCGACTCCGACTCCGGCCCAAACACCGCGACTCCGCGACTCCGACTCCAACTCCGACTCCGACTCCACAGCCCTGGTGACTACAGTTCGGAATGGGATTGTGATGTGTGATTTTGCGGGTGTAAGTTGTCTAAGAACAGGTAATGATCCTAGTGAGATGGCTTATATAAAGTGTCTGTTTTGCAAAGAATCCATAAACATTTAAATAAATAAAATTTATCTGCGTTGATGATGTTATTTCTTAGATGAGTGTGGCCAGAAAACAACATTGTTTTGGCCCCATCGGGTTTATTTGTACTCGTGTTGGCACGTCACACGTGTTTCATTGTTGTTGTCGTCGGTATGATAAATGCGTTCGAAGCATAATAGTGTATTGGTACCCACATTGGCGTATGGAAGTGAAACTTTGAATTGAAGAATGATATATGTAAGGGGCACGGCGTGATGATATATACATATTTGTGTGTTTGTTTTGCTCTTTCGTTATGAAGTACAACCTAGCGGGCTTATTGCCATGCGAGAATTTCTTCTAATCAACCAGAAAAGTATTAAACAAATTAAAATGCTTTTTTTCTAAAAAGTCTGGGTTCCAAAGAGAACCGAACCCGCAACCCCCGGGTTGGTAGGTATGCGTATTACCCAACTAGGGTACGGAAATCGTCAGACGTCATGTATCATTTGATTGTACAGATAAATTGGGCCATTGTTCAGTAGTTCACATGTTTTCTATGTTTTATTAAATATGGTGTGAAATGTTATATTAAACAAGAAATAAAAATTTAGAATTACATTCGTTTTTCAAAAATTTACCACATGTGATTAAAACCACTTTAGTGCTTAAAATTGCGATGTTGACGATTTCTGTTTTCTACGTCCAATCTCAGACATTTTTATACACATATCAGATTGCAGAAATTATTCACCCTGTTCATTTAAATCTCAGAATGTGTTTCTGACATTCGATTTGTATTAAAACCTCAATCGAGAGATTAATGACAAGACCAGAAATGGCACAACAAAAACTTACTGTTTCTTATTTGACTTTCAAATGGGATTTTCGAAGAAAAAGTAATATGTGGAGATTACAGGGCAGAACACATGAATGTCCTTTTATGAAAAACAAAACAAGTTTATGAATAAACGCAATGCTAGTTTATTTTGTGTTTTTAAATAAAAATTAAATTTATTTATCTATTCGATTTCTAAGAGTCAGATGTTATAAGTGGATTAGTGAAAATGATTTGGACATATCAATATATTGAGTTTTGAAAGACGTACTTACAAATATGTGGTATGCGAGGATGAGGTAGATATAATTGGAGAAATGTTGACTGAGTGAAAGGTAAGAAACATGAGAAACAAACGATCATATATGGCGAAATGTATGAGTGTGGATGAAGCAATGGCTGTTTGTGTTTGTGGGAATGTATTGATATTTCTCCTCTCTGCCTGCCTCAAAAGGGATATGGTTTGATCGTATGTATAAATGAATTTATCAGCTCAATTGTTGTATTTGTATTACAATTTCGTTATTAAAATAAAAAAATTGCTAAAGCTATTTGGCAAACTCTTCCAGCCAACAAGAAATATGTTAAAGAGGCCTTTTGTGAAAACCAGACTGAAACCCTTTTTAAAAAAAATGGCTACTGACAGGTATCGAACGTCCACCATCTGGGTTGGGAGATAGACGTCATGCCAACTAGACTATAGAGGTCGTTTTGCTACGTCAATTGGTAACTTATTTTTAAATATGGTGATACTGTCATTTGTTACTGAGTATTTTCAATATCAATTAAAAAATACTTATAAGCAATGTAGACGAAGACAGACTTGCATAACGTGAAGAAGTTCTACCATTTCTTTTCTACACTGTACATGTATGTACTCGGACAGGAAGGTCGTGATGGTTAGAACCGAGATATATGTATATGAAGCATATTCGATTTAAAAAGCTAAATACTTATAAGCAATGTAGACGAAGACAGACTTACATAACGTGAAGAAGTTCTACCATTTCTTTTAAACACTGTACATGTATGTACTCGGATAGGAAGGTCGTGATGGTTAGAACCGACATATATGTATATGAAGCATACTCGATTTAAAAAGCTAAATAAACAGGTACTCGTACTCGTATTTCAAACTTTTGTGTTTTTTCCTCTGTAAACACCGTATTTCAGATTTTTTGTACGCATGAAGCAATACATATTGCAGAATCGATATATGCTAATATCGTTTAACTAAATTGAGTATTCGAACAGTGAGAAGAGAGACAATAAAAGGTTCAACGACAGGGATTCACTTATTTGTATTCAAGTCATAAGATACCCGTCACACTGTTTTGGGTTTATGTATTTTTGTTTTCAGTTTGATAACCTTTGACATTTTTATTTGGGAATATTTGTTGAATACCCGCTGGGTTATTCGAAACAGGCAAAAATACTCGTACTTTTAAACATGTGTTACGGTGAAGGTCATATTCTCTAATTTTTTTTTTAAAACAATTCTATTTTATATTATCTATTATACTCGTATATCGTGTTAAGTAACATAAAGAAGAGCACACTGAGATGATTTGGACATGTGGAACGAATAGATTAAGAAAGGCTAACAAATTTGATTTGTAGAGTAAATGTGAGTGGAAGGCGTATGAGAGGAAGATCAAGGAACGGTTGGATAAAGTGATTTATATTTTGAAAGAAGGAAACGTGGATAAATCGTAGAAGTTGTATGGATTTAGAAGACGCTAAGGTTGTGTGTCGAAATATGAAAGTCTGTCTGTCCTCTCTGCCTACCCCGACAGGGAGATGGCATGTATTTATGTATGATATACTCTTATTTTGTTTTTTTTTCTATTGTTTTTTATTATTATAATTAATATATTGTCCTAAAAGTATTTTCCTATTTTATAATAGATCAAATTCAAACGTAATAGCAAATTTTTAGAATAAACCCTCAAGCAATTTGAGCCGTAAAATAAACATAAACAATAGCAAAAAATGCGCTTAACTATTACCTCTCATAATGATGTGTGTTCAGATTGTTTGGAATGAAATTAGCAACAAAAAAATCGTCCTTTAACATCTATCTGAGAAATATCATCCTGTCGTGTAGCTTCTATGATAGCCTCTGACGGCTCCTCTCCGTTAATCCCTGCCTCCGCGGTTCGAAGGTTGTAGTTGTTAAGGGAAGTCCAGTTGCGTGTCTCACTTGGTCATCTGAGAAACACGTAATTTATTTTCGGACAACTAAATGTAACACTCCTTACATGGCAATGTTGAATTATATTTATTTGTTTCTTCTTAATAATCTTTTTGTATTAAAAAGGCTATTTCTCCGTTCAAGTAAAATAAATAAATATAAAATAAAACACGAATACTTCCAGACTAAGCAAGGGAAGAGAATTTTCCCAAAAGCATAGTTTTTCACAAAATCATCCTGAAGTTTGTGTTTTAACTTTCAGGGCGCAGGCCCGGCTTTCGATACTGATTTGCATACCGCCCCGGCCCGGCCGCCCGGAGCGCACGCCCCTAGGGAGCTCTGCCTCGCTCGGTTTTATTACGCTCATCATCAGTTCAAATGCGGAATGTCACTTCTAGCTATTTTGCGACTTACTTTATATCGTACGTGTTACATTTGCTAGTTTTTTTTGGTTAACTGTTTTGATTCCGTTATAATTAAAAATAGATGACTTGTAACATATATGATATACGAGTACATACCATCGCACTATTTCCCAGTTGGAATAATCACAAAGGATGGTACGCCAACCTTATCTTTCAAAACGTACTTTCTTCATTTCTTCTACATACATAATAGGTTAACTTGTTTCAAAATTAAACTGTAGCGTGTTTTTCCTTGTTTTACGTCATCCTGTTTTTTTTTCTCAGTATCACTTTCCCTCTCCTGGCCATCGATGATTTGATGCCATTTGTGTTTTTTTTTCTCCACCTATAATGCAAATCCTCTATTCTTCACTGAAAGTTGCAAAAATGGTTGGCTGGAAGAGATTACCACTTGACAATAAATCCACCTAATTTTTCATTTTATTTACTTTCTTATTTTTTCCTTTGTTTGAAATTTTATTTATTTAACCAACTGTTATGTTTTAGGTCACCCCCTATCATGATTTTCATTCAAGTTTACATTGTCGATTTGTTCACAGCATTTGACGCAAAAATTCTTCCACATCATAATTACTTCTTCTCTCTAACTCCCAATTTCTTCTCAGGCTTCTCTTTTCTAATTACATTTATTTTTGTCTTGCTCAGGTTATATTGTGCTTATGTTTTTTTTATCATTGCAGAATCATCGACTTTTTTATATTCAAATTTTTTTTTACTGTTAAATTAGTGATTAACAAACCAATGACACCAATTATTTATTTAATTTGCACTTTTTCTAATGGCTATTGCGTTAATCCTGAATAATTTTCATGTCATTCAATAAAGTCTTATGTAAGTAAATCACAGTGGTGTTCCTTGATCTCGATGATTTTTCTCTCTTTCTTTTTTTCTTGATATTTATTCAAAAATGTTTTCTTAAAAATAACATTTCTTTTTGTTGAACATATATTATTGTTCAAAGCTCAAAGTATATCATCTCAATTTTTGGCGAAAACTTGTATTATTTTTTTAAGAAATTTGCATAACCGAGTTTTTACTATCACAAAAATAAGCTATTGTATCTAACTGAAGCTATTATTCCTAATAATTATATATTATTGTACCTAACTGGAAGATTTCAAAATAAACGGGTTGAACAAATATTATCTTAACATATTTTAGTAAAAAATAGCTAAATTATCACGTAGCTAGATAGTATGAGAGAGAACTGCCGCACACTGGGTATAACCAATTGGAAAAGGGATGCTGTTGAGAGATAAGTGGTAGAGAATCATTCTATGACTGTGACTCCTTCTGGGTTGCACGGCTGATCATGATGATGCTAATGTTAAGCAACTACTAAGCTCCAGTTCAATAATTAATTCATAAGAAAAAAAAGCTGAAAGGAAACAACCCGGAATGTCCGGGTGATAAGCCAACATGATAACTACTAATTCATGTGAGTGTAAAATATATGATTTAAAAATTATGTTAAATTTGAAATCGTACATCAAAACGAAAAAAAAAAACTGAGTTTTACATGAATTTGAATGCGCCCAGTCTATCTTTCAATTAGAATTAATAACATTAAAAATTCTTATCTAAAACATGATTTTGAGTAATAATCAAAATAGTTTTCAATATATTTAAATTTTTTATTTTGGGAAATAATAATTAGCAACTAAAAATCTACGTATTGAACAAAAGCTGGTTGAATGGAAGAAATTGCTTTAAAATAATACATTCACTCGACACCGAAAAACAGTGTAAAAATGATTTTGTTTGTATCTGTTGAATTCAATTTAAAATTATACCTAAGAAAACAAACAAGTCTCATGATTTAAATGAACAAATTTAAAAGAGAGAAGTTGATTGAACTTTTAATTCCAAATGTCAACGCAGAGGAAATACATCGGTAGAATAAAAAATTAAATCAACAACCGGAAAAATAACGATATGACAAATGTTCATATTTAAAATGAGGTCAAGCGGTTTTAACGAAAAGTACAGTTAAGCCACTGATCAGATTTAATTATATCGAAATTTCACACGTTATAAATCACGGCCCAGAATGAAGTCGTTATAATATATATTCAATATGTCAAGGTTGCTTCATTAGTTCTCAAAGAGGTTTTTTTAGACCATCCCAAACATGACGTGAAAATCCATTTAGCACGCTCGCAACGTATCGACTGGCTTTTCAGAACTTATTCCGAGCTCCGAACCAGCCACAATAATATTAATGATGCGTCAAAAATTTCATTAGTATTCGAAGTGCGTTACTTTTTCTTTCACAACTTTGCTCGATTCCTCCTCAGTCGTAAGATCATTAAGTTATGTAATAATATTATGATATTTTGAACTTTTTTCGATCGTCGCTATTTATTGTATATTGTATAAAGTGTGTGTTGTATGCAGTAGAATCTGGTAGTTTTACTGAGGAAACTTCTTTCAACTATCCAGAAAGATGTTAAAAGGCCTGTTGTGAGAAACACTTTGTGAGACTTTTTTATGTCATGAGAATCGAATCCAAAAACTCCGGCCTGAATTACATGCATTATACAAACTAGACTAGGAAAGTCTAGTTTGTATAATGCATGTCAGGTGTAATTTTTAATGACAAAAATGTATTAACGTCAGAGAATTAATTAAAATAAATTCATGTTTTTTTCTTCCAGGTAAGATTGCGGTACCACATGCAAATCGGATAGGTGTTTCATTATAGGAAAAAAGTGCTTCAATTTATCTCAAAATGTAAGTAATTCTATATAAAAATCTCCTGATGGTTCTTATATTAACTCGAAGAGCCTTACTTATCATTGATTGAACATTTTAGCTATCTTGTTCAACACCTATTTTTGTACCACGATAAATACAATATATTTTAACAAACTCCGATTCCCCTTAACCTAGTCCTCAAAATGAAATGTTATTAAGGACGGTATTTAATTTTTTAGATTGTAATGTTTTTTCCTTCCTATATAGTGTATGTTAAGCACATATCAGAGTGCAGGAACGAAAGAAGCATACACCTGAAATGAAGATTCTAATGTTAATGATTGTCACTTGGAGCTATGCTGCAAACTGAATATATTCGAAGAAGTCTGAAAGTAACATATATGTATTCATACCAAACTGAGAGAGAATAGACAAACAAATTATTTGTATGTATAGAAATAAATCTTGCGTATTATACTCACATATTTTTCATGCTTATAATTCAAATTTATTCCAAGATCTTGTGATATCTGAGGATTTGTTGAATATTACTAGTATACTCGTACATTTAATTACTTCTCGTTTTCGGACTCTTGCTTTATAACATATTTCGTCCTATCGTTTGTAGCAATTAAATCTTTCTGTCTGCAGCTTATCTCTAGCCCTGAACAAGACCTCTAGAGCCCATTGTCTTTCATTCCATCTCACCCAAACAGATCTTCACCCTCCCTCAAGAATCATCATAATTACAGGTTTTTCCTGCACCTGGTGGTACTCACTATGTGTATTAAGGGATTCCATAAACTAAATTGCGGGCTCAGTGCAAGGCTAAATTCCTCCTATGGGTTCCTCTATAAATATTCGCCGAGCTTATTACAATATGTCTCTCGATTTGGCCGAAATTTATGAGAGTACTCAGATTAGAGAAATTTGTTAGTTTGGGAAAGCTATTCCTAAATTTCTGATGAAAATTGGATTGTTGGTGTCCATAAATAGTGTATCTGAGATCTTGCATTTTCTCGTGTCTCTCAGCAAATATATAATGTTTTAAAATGTTGCAATAACCATGTTGGGAGATTATATGTAAGCTTAATTGCGTCCTTAAGGTAAGATTCAATTCCTCTTCACGTAACTTTTCAATTTATAATACTATTGCGAGGCACCTAACCTTTGATCCAATTCAATAAATTCTCGAGAGCAATTGGAAATCAAGGAATGTTATTGAGAAGCAAAGTCATTATTGCATTGCAATTTAGTAAGACAACTAAACACAAGAGAAATAATAGGGTATTACAAAAAAGACCGTAGGAAACAAAGTGCCAGATTGAAATTGACAAAGCTGTTATTCTACTATGAACAATTTAAAATATTTTTTTCAGTTGCTGCGTTATCTTCGATTGTTGATGTTTTGATAATTCATAGTTTGAGGAAAGCAAAACGTCATTTAACGTCTACAAAGTTTATATTGTACAATTTTATTGATAAACGTGTCATGCTGAGTAATAAAAACTGATTCCTAATGATAAATACAGTATATGGTACAATCAAGTTTGGTTGGCCATTACTATTTTGGTCAAGTCCTTCAACCAGAAGAATGCTGATCGAAAGAAGATGCAGTGCTTAAGATAAAAAAGAAGCATTGAAATGATTCATTGACGTAGTAAGAATGTTATATGATTTACATAAATAATAAAGAAGGTTTGAACATTTTGAGAAGACCTAGAAAAACATGACGTAACCAATTGAACCAAAATCTGAAAGAGAGAAGAGTGAAAATCTTCATAATAGGAGAGTCTGCAAGACGGCGTGTAGATGTGGCAGAATCGAAAGATGTGTGTCAGGAGAGAATGTAATGGAGGTCTATCCTCTATGTCTAATAGTGACATGACGTGATAGGGTTGATGGTGATGATCTTCCAACCAATCAGAAAACTACCATGGGCCATTTTTTTTCAGAAACCATTGTAAAAAAAACGTAACCTCTTTGTAGAAATCAAGAATTTTTCCACTAGCATACAAAAGTAGACATCCATATTTAATTATTTACAATTTAAAAGATCCAGTGTTTTGTTATTTATCAATCGTTTTCTTATTTTCTTCTTTTAACTTTTTCCTTATATAAAATTGTGTAAATGAATGAAATGTATCGTGCACCTCAGGAAGTATTGCATTTCTTCTAAGGTTACATCCATTCACTGTAATACGAAGCTTCTATTGAAGTACCATAATTTCCGTACTTACAATGTCCAGTGTTCTTTGAACTTGTCTATTGCAGTTTTATTGTCCTGTCTGTACCGCTATTTATAACAAACAACAGCACAGTGACCCATTGTGGCTGTCTGATCCTACAAAGAATCCGCGTGTTAATTACCCACTTAAATCTCATGAAGCAGATTGCAGCGGCGCGGTCGCCATAAACTGATTGCTTTTCTCCTTTCGTTCAACAATGTTGTGTTTGTTCTTCGTGTAATCTCCATATATAACTCTTTAGTTACTTTAGATGTTTAATTCTAACCACGAGGTTGTTTGTTGCATCGCGATGGCGGGTGAAGCTATTTTGACTCTCACATCAATGTTTTCATACATATTTCATTCTCTTGATCCGCGATCGAAACAGAATGTATCCAGTTTTTAGACCATTATATGTATACCCATTTTCAACGTTAATCCATTAAACATTGATTTATAGAATGGTATATTTAGGTACATACAATAAATTCAACAAAACTATATATATATGGAATGGTATAGTTTATGCAATGATATTAATCAAGTCTTATAGAATAGTTCAAATAGGTCCAGTGGTTTTAGTAAAGATTTTTTAAATGATCTACATAAGTTGCTAGATGGCATATATAAAGGTTTATGGAATAGTTGAGTTTTTTAAAATATTTTAAATATACTGTATGATAACAATACAGTTTCTATAGTGCTGTTTCGCATCAAAACGCCAATTTAAAGACGTTAACAGAATATTAATTAGTTATTCGCAAAGATTTTAGATGTTTTAGAAAAGGAAGAAATTTGACTTTTCCCTACTTTAAATACCATAAAAGAGTCTCTACTTTGTAAAGGGACCAGCAATGCAGAAAGTATTCGAACCATCCACATCAGCGACTGGTCATGAGCGATATCAGACAATGAACCTTTTTCGATGGTTAAGATTTTTTCCAGTTAAGGTGCGTTTCTTAAGGAAAGTAATGCACTAAGAACAATGACATATCTATAATACTTCCGAAACATACACATACATTCAAGAAACGAAGAAAAAGCAAATAAATTAATTCGTTTTCAAAATCGATCGTGAAATGTCCTTCAAGAGTCCTTGGCCATGAAACAGCATAAATTATTATTATTATATTTTATGTTTATGATTTGAATATTTAAGGCATTTAAGTTAATATTCCTTTCACAATTACTGTTACAATTCAATTTCCTAGCGTAGGATATTTACATAATCTCGCTAACAAAACCCGAGTACATTCAAAAGCAGATATATTCACTCAGTTGTGAAACTGGTCGAGTGTCTCCAAGTTCTCCGCATTGCGATGTTTCAACTGGAATTCTTAAAATACTCTCCTACGGATAAATTGTCTCGTACGACGGAGTATCACGACGGAGTATGGTGATCACATAGCACAGCAGAGTGTGCTCTACGAATTAATGGGAATTGCTTTAAACTACACCGAGTTATTTTACGCAAAACTTCCATGTATCTATAATAGTTAAAACATGTATGTCAGTTCTTCTTTTGTATAACGCTCTCTCTTTTGTTTGAGTTATTTGAGCTTTAAGTTTGAGCGCGTATAACATACAATATTAACTAAAGGTTTAACGAAGTTTGCTGTTTTTAATCAAGTTTTACGTTCACGGGGAAGTGTTCTCTCTTCTATGTGTTTTATTAGTTTTACGAGCTTAAATAGTGGTTATGGTGCTCTGTTTAAAATATAATACAGTAAAATTTTATGTGTTTAAGTATCCATACGAATACGAGATACTCGTAAATGTTCAACTATAATACGTTCATGAAACTGAAATACTGTTTGTTCCAGAATGTTTCGAATACGGATAGAAAAAATGGCAAAAAAGTTAATGCCCTGAAACATTTTCTACTTTCTAAAAATATATCTTACGTAAACTTTCTATGCCTGGGTATATTTTATTGCAGTTTTTTTTAATCTTTTTCCGAAATATTTTGCTTTTTTCATGCTTTAATCGGTGGGACGATATTTTTAACACGCGATTATGAAAATTTGTAATATGTCATAAGAATCAGTTCAAGAACTGGCAACTAAAACCTTATCCAACAGTTACCTTACGCCATTTTACCCCAGTAACATTGATGCTCGTGAAGAAGTTAACATGTTTGATGGGAGAAAGATATAAAATGAACCTCACTCTCTATACATTAATTGCTCATTTATAAAATGCACATATCTTGAAAAAAGCTACGAGTGACAGGTTTCTCTTAAAGCCTTGTCGAGGTCCATGAAGTAACTCCCAATGAAGATAATCGGTTGAAGAATATTTTCCGATAATACGAGTTCATCCATATGAAAGAGGAAGAAATAAAGCATTTTTCATGATTCTCTTAAACTACTCAAGTTCTATCATTTCCAATAATTAACTATATATAAAGAATAATTCTATTTTGTTTATAAAAAAACTAAAAGGAAGTTTTTAGGAGCTTCAGTGAAAGCTGTTTTTTTGGGTCATTTCTTGAAGTCTAATTTTTATTATTCGATTTTCGTTTTACCGTTATACTAAATAAAACCGTAACTTACCAGTTCTAATATACCCAACCATTTATAAAACCCAGAACATGATCGGGTAGATTACTCTTCTCTCCATTGATGTAGCGTAAAAGCAAATATAGTAGTACACTCAAACTGAATAAGATGGAAATCCAAAAATATAGTTTCACTACCGATAAACAAGTTTTATGAAAACAAGGCATGTTTTCTTGTTTGGGAAATAGCAACAACGGAAGTAAGCGTGTAAACACCATCAGTTTAACAGGGTAATGCAGATACACATAAAGCCTTACAAGGAAATAAACACAGCCGGATTACTCTCTGTCTGCTGGTCCTGGGTAACTTTGCTCCAGGATTTGACTGTGATAGAACAGTTGCACAGATGGTACACTTATTGCATTGTAAATATTTAACTTGTAGGTCAAACTTTGCATTTTACACCCTACTTGTATAAAATTGTAGGATATTAAATGTTTATAATTAAAGCATTTAACATTTCCTTTATTCTTCTCCCTTTATTTTGAGATTTGCCATTTTGTTAACCTCAAATTGGGTCTCACCATCGCCATAAATTGATCATGTATGATGATGGACAGAAATAAGCGACGTGAAAATTTGACACATTAAATCTTTCTTCCTCAATCAATATATCTAATGCTTTGCACATTTCGACATTTTTAATGGCAAATGTTTTTTCCCTTTTTTAACAAATATTGGTTAGTTAATTATTTTCAAGGTTGTATTATTTTTGAGAAAATAAACACGATTTCATCAGAAGTATTTTTTTGCGTCAAATAAATTAATTGAACTTAAATCTTGAATACATAAATAGTACATTATTTGTATAAAATATCACACTGACAGCTGATTTAATAATGTTGGTTTTTATATATTTTAAATCGAGTTCAATGAAAGAAGATGGATGATGACCCTTAAGTTTTTCTTTGTAAAATAGAAAATAAGGTAAATCTTACCATTTATTTGAAACATTTTTTAAATATTAAGGAGCTTACTATATACACTGATAAAATAATAAATTCGACTTATTTGATTTACATCGATTAATGATACGGCTTAAAATATTATCAGCCAGTACTAAATTAATTGCTGCCATACAGATGCATTTCATAATAATAAAATGTGGTTTTTTATGATTATCAAAACAATGTAATAAAGATTTCGCCTATATCTACCCTATAATGAATGTTAATTTTGAAATTTAATCTAAAAAGTTCGTTTTCATTTTAAAACATGTTACTCAATGTAGGTACAAATTAAAATTATTTTATAAGTTGGAACACTTGCTCCAGATATTGGGAAAATATCCATATCTTACTCAAATTCAGAAAATACATAATATATTTTGAATTTCAAAAACTTCCTCCATTTTTTACCCCTTTTTTCCCTAAGCCTACAAAAAAATCCTACGAGTTATGAATTTTTCATGTGTTTTATAACGATTTAAGAACTGTTCTTCACTCGAAAATCTCGCTCTCAACTTGGCAAGCAAACCTTTTATGTTTTATACAATATTTCACTGAATACGTATAAATATAAAACATTATTTATATAAAACCCGAATTTCAATAATTTACAATGAGTAGATAAAATAAAAATGTTGGTATATTCCTAAAGATATTTGGCCAATGATTTTATATTTTATTATTTTTCTGCTGTTTTGGAAACAAAATAATTATGTTTTATTAACGGTTTTATGATGGAATGGTTTATTCATTCTTTTATTTTATTACTTTGTGCACACATACATACTCGTACTCGTACCATCGATATGCTGCCTTCGTCTCCTTTACATTCGTAGCTCTTCTCATACAATTTTGTCAGTTTACCTTACTTCTGACTTTTCCTTCTTTCAAAACTTCATTCACTTGGTCCAACCATACTTTTCTCGGTCATCCTTTATCACGACTCCCACTCATGCTTGCATTTAAATTTGTTTTGCCACTCTTTCATCACTCATGGGTTCGAAATGCCTTTATAACCTAAACAGGCTTTTTTCCCCTACTTAAGACATTCGTTTTTAATAATAACATAATTTATAGAATACATCAATTCCATATCTTTAAATGGATTTCTTCTTATCTGATGTATTTTTGTCAGTTGTAATAAAGCTTTGGTTTTTGTTTCTGGTGTCTAATACACTTCATACTCCCTTGTTTTTTAATTTTATTTTTTTGTTTAATAAAGTTGTAATGTATAACAAACATTTGCCAAAGGCTATATCTGTACACAAATTTATATGTTATGAACTAATATAATTTATATATTGTATAATAACTATGAACTGACTTAATTAAAATTTCCCACGTCTCATTTTACTTTGATTCCGGATAAATTTCAAATTAAATAAATTAAAAAAAATTCTTATAACGCTATTTTTATAATGTCTAAGTAAGTTTAAAATTTTTAACTTTGTCACAGTTGAGGAGACTAATTGAGGAAAAACTGGGTCTGCTGTGAGCAGAAATACCGATCCTTGCGTCAGGAACCCTTCAACTCATTTGAACTGGTATTTCACGCGTATTGAAGTACTTGACCGGGAGACAACACTGTCTTCAGTGCATATATAAAGCCTTCGGGTTTAGAACCACTGGAGTAGGCATGGAACTCTTTGTTCATGTTAGCAATACTACCGCACGTTAACAGGCAACCAACTACCAGATGAATTATTAAACCAGACCGGAGCCTTTATTTAATTATTTTTTTCGGGAACCAGAAACCAAATCCCAAACTCCTTTGTAGAAGTTTTCGAGAAATACCGATAAGGGTGAAGAACAGAAGTGAATGAAATACAAATTGTCTCAGCTTCGTAATCGCCGAACTATTCAGGATGAAGATGAATGAATTAATATATGTACGGTACCAAACTATTCAGGATGAAGATGAATGAATTAATATATGTACGGTACCAAACTATTCAGGATGAAGATGAATGAATTAATATATGTACGGTACCAAACTGAAGTAAAAATATGTTATAAATTGTATCATAAGTTTTTACTTTACCATAAAATTTATTTTTCCTTCTCATGAAATCTGAATTTTAAATGTAGTTATAAATTAAAAACAGTTTTATATAGTTTAGGGTTATAATTTTTCGCATAACTCAACCCCTACTCCGTTTCCTACAATTTATTTGAATTGTCAAGCGTAATGTCTAACTCCCGACCGACGATCAAGTTAAGTGTATAAGGAAGGCATCAGCTCTGAAAGTATCGTTAAACAACGATTAAATTGGGTTGGTTCTCCATATTTCCACTTAACATTGTATAATTATAACGTTGGGAAAAGCTAACATCATTTTCGGTTTTCTAGTTTAAATGTTAGTCATTTAAAAATATAATAAAGTTTCGCTAGTGTCAGAAAATAAATTTATTCAGAAAGACTAAATTTTCCGTTCCATACATAATATAATATTTATTTTTTTACTTCTACAGTATATTATGTACCACCTCATGAAATTGTTTTTATTATTTATATTACTTATATTATAATTTAAATTACTTATATTATAAGAAATATTTCAATAAAATTGAAATATTTCTTATAATATAAGTAGTTCTCACGACTTTGTAAAAAAACTTAAGGAAAATCTCATTTGCCTTTTATGAGAATATTATCCTTTTTATATTATTTATGAAAATAAAACTGTATCGTTTTGTTAGTCAATTCGATCTGATATTAAAAATATTAGAATAATTTACTGTATTAGGTTTTCATTTAAATCCAAATGCTTTCTTATACGATAGTTGACGAATCTTTGTATTTTTTTATTATGAGAAAGAGTAAATCAGTTTTTACAACTTTTTTTAATTGTGTAATGTTAAAAAGGTCAAATTCTCATACTATCTCTATTGTATAATATCCTCAACTGTCTTGCCGCACCTTCTTATTTCGCTGAAAATTTTCAGTGTCTTTTCGATCATGGACTTGTGCTCTGCTCAAACAGAGATTATTTATTGGCCTTTCCAGTTCACCGCTCTCCTTTTTTTACGTCGTCCTTTACTGTCCATGCAGTGAGACTCTGGTATCAGTTACAATCCAATGTTAAACTTAATTTCTAGTCAGTAATATAACGTTTCTCATTCCTGATTTTTTTTTCGTTGATGATATCTCACTTTTTCTTTTATGTATATGTTCATAAATTTTATAAATATGAATAATCCTTTAAATGTTTTTGCGACCATGTAACTTGCTGTATCTACTTTTGCCTGGTTGGTTGGAAGAGATTACCGCCTGACAATAAGCCCGCCAGATTGTTTTATAATGAAGTGTTGAATAAGTAAATATTACTTATTGAAGTGTTCAATAAGTAAATAAATAAGTTCATAAAGGGTTATTCATCAAAAGGTTGGATGCGCTTCATTTTAAAAAGTGCGGTTACTTAAATATATTTGAAATGTTATTTTGTTTGTTGTAGCACATTAATGTTGTATTTAAATTGCCTATACCAGTTCAGTTCGATCCCACCTCAACCCACGATGTCATGGAGGACAAAATAAGTCGCCATCCAGCGCGATTTATAGTAGAAGATCGAAATCTTCTTTATTTTTTTTATGAACGCGACGTCACGTAATGACGAAATAGGAACTGCCCAAAAGGAACTTCTCCTCCGGTGACGACACACCTCAGTGTGAAAAGAATATTAGTCACGACGGACTTAAGGTCCGATATCACGGAAGGGTGGATTAAGGTCTGAAGTTCAAACAGCCCAGCAATTAGCCAGTACTTTCAAAGAAAATTTCAAATGCAATAAAAATATCATTTGACGCCACTAGATCGGAGAAATTGCCTATACCAGTAACAAAATACTTACAAGTATTATGCATAACGTAAACTCTTTTGTGTCAGGAAATCCGATCCGAGTATCTGAAGCAGGATCTCAGTTGCCTAACGCTTGCGGCGCCTTGTCACCGCTCCTTCGATAATACCACTATCCTCGCACACCTCGATAGGTACACCTCTCGACAGGCTCTCCTTTGTCTTGCTCGCTATACTTGATAAAATATTTTATCATACGATGCATTCTGAATTTATCGATCAATTCATATTTCAGTTTAGAAAATTGTGTTAGTTTGGTATACTTTATTTTTATTTGACACTTTATATTTTCAAAAGATAGCATTCAATTTCTTGTTGTATATCTTGATAGTAGTAGAGATTTTTATATAAGCTTAGAAAATTAAAATTTGTACGTCGATCTCTTTCAACAAGTGAAATTAAAACTCTTATTAATTTATTGTAATTTGTTTGGTAAAACACTTTTTTTCACTTGACAGTATGGGCCTACCGGTTTCAAGTTTTTCATCAGGAAATAACAAACAAGTATTGTTTGTGTTCTCTTGATGATGAGAGGAAAATGTTGAAACCGATAGGATGATATTGTGTTAAGTGGAAAATATTGTATTTTACTTGAACCTCCACAGTGTTAACGCCTTTACTATAAATAATATATCTCATCAATTCATTTGTTGTATCACATCTGAAGTATTGTAATTATGTTTATTTAAGTGTACCTGATAGGTCCTGACTTTTATTTCTCGGACATCCTTTACCACGACTCCCACTAATTCTTGCATTATAAATCAGTCTTTCGTCGTGTTCATGTCCGAATTACATCAACGTGTTCTTTTTCACCCTACTTTACAAATCAGTTTTTGAACTCACATTCATACTAAATATTTATATTTATTATTCTATCCTACATCGACGCCCCACATATGCTTTTCAGAGCACGCATTTTCACTGTGTTTACTCAACTCCGTTCGTTCTTATTCCACGTCCACGTTTCAGTCGTATACTTCAATGTTGGCACTAATACTCTGTTGTGAACTACCATTTTAGCAGATCTTGATATTGCTTGGTTTGAATATGTGTTTAAAACAAATGATTTTAAAATAACTGTATGAAAGTTGTGACTTATAGTCTGTTTTTTAAAAGTTCGCAACAGGAAAGTATTTTTTTAGATGTCAAAGGCAAAAACAAACTTTCATGTTACCACAAAACGAAAAAAACTTGACTTTTTCTCTGAATTCTTTGTTGTTGAAACAATTAGGTAAAGAAATAAATGATAAATGCTAAGAAATGTTTTATTTAAAATAAAATAGAGGTCATAAATATAATAACTTCTTTCGTTTGAATTAATTAACCGAATATGTGTTATTTTATGGGGAAGTGGTTCCGAGATCACGGTCTAATTACGACAGTTTAATTAGTGGAATTTAGTTGCCCACTTTCCACTGAGACCTAATCAATAGGCGAGCATCCGAGCTGATTTGTGTGTTTATAAACCAGCGTCTCTCAACCTGGATAAAGTGAATGCTTAATTGTTACTTTCATTTTATTTATTGCAAAAATAAATGCATTCTGAAAACATTTTTCGTTGTCTAAATATTTCATTTCTCTTGAAATGTTTAAAAAAATAAGGTATTTAGATGATTGTGAATTTTGATTATTCTTTGATAATCTGGAAAAATAAATTATAAACGAGATAAAATAATACATAAATCATATTAACGATATATAGAGATCCCCTTTTACATTGATTATACAAGTAGGTTTATTAGTTAAAATGTTTTCTTTCTAATTAATGTATTAATTTTATATTTACTTAAATGTTTTAATTCACCTTTACCGAATCGATATGGTACAATATATGAGACGTGTGTTTTCGCTACCTTTGCAACACCTATGTTGAAATACATATGTTGCGTTTCTTCTTTCTTCAATAAACTCTTACACTTACAGATCGATTATAAATTTTTTGAAGTTTAATCAGGTGAAGTTTTTAATCTTCTAAAACTTCATTTAACTATGAGTATATTATATTGTCTTTTTTACAATTGCATTTTTAACTTTTAAGTGATGGCATAAATCATTTTCAGTGTGGGTGCATTGCCACAATAAAAAATTGTTTCAACTGAAATGAATTAAATCCCATACTATGTATAAACGAATATAACTTATTTATGCAAAAAATCAAAATCATAATCACTCTCTTTAATAAATGATTTGTTTTGATCAAATAATATACTTGATTAAATATTTTTTGCATTTGAACAATAGAATAATTAAATTTCCATATTACCGATGTTTCGCCATCACTGAATTTCCTTTACGTAAACTATTTTTGAATTGTCATATTATTATCTTGTACAATAGAACTACTTCCGCTTCCTGGGGATATTCGTGAACTTTTATCACTTAATTTGTCAACTAAACGAATATAAATACTCGTTAAATATGCGTTGAAAAGTTTATTTTATTTTCTATTTACTAATAAATTAATATGGTTTATATTCTTGATTTAACTAGTAATATTATTGTTTCAACCTGACAAATGGTATAAAACTTAGCAAAACTTTAGAAATATTCTTATTTGATAAATAATTTATAATCAAGATTACATACATATCATCACGCGGGGTAGGCAGAGAGAACAAATCTCCAAACTTTTCTATCCAATCACACAACACCTTTCACCTCTTACACATTCATATATTTACAATATTTTGTATTCATACTTCTCAATTTACTTTCTTTCAAAATTTGGTCCAGACACGTTTTCCTCGGTCTGACTTTTATACTTAAGTCATTCTTTCATCATACATTCTCTCTACATGTCCAAACCATCTTAAAGGTTATTTCTTCATCATATTCAAAACATCCATTTTATCCATGTATTCATTTCTGATGTCTTCATTCTGCCGTTCAAGATTTTTTGATGAAATTAATATACAATATTATTTCTGGGTAATTTGACATTTTTTCCATATAACATGTTAAACTATTTACTAAATATGACATCCATGACCTTTTGATAAGACGTTTGTTTTCCGACCCAAAGGTTGCGGGTTTGAATCGCACTGGTGCTTGTTTTTTATTCAAAAAGAATTCCTTTCTTGTTTTCACTTATGACCTCTTATATAGATTTTCTGGTTGGCTGGAAGAGATTGCCACGTGGCAATACAACCACTAAATCGTAATGTACAACAAAAGTGTATTGCAATACTATTTTTAAGGATTACCGAAAACAAAGCAAATTGATCAACATACTAGTAATAAGTGGATTAAATTCCTTTGATCCCACCTCAAATTACTCTAAGATACCATTCTTAAAATAATTTTGTACTCTGGAACGATTTTCTATGAATGCTAGTAGTGCTTTGTGCTCTTTGATCGATTTTTATATTCAATTAAATCTTAATATTGTTTGGAAAAAAACCTCGGAGATATTTCTGCATAATATGCATAGTCCATCCTTTCAAATAAATATATTGTATAACCGATACAATAATGTTGATTGATAATGTGTAATAAAATGCATAGTCCATCCTTTCAAATAAATATACTATATAACCGATACAATAATGTTGATTGATAATGTGTAATAAAATGCATAGTCCATCCTTTCAAATAAATATAATATATAACCGATACAATAATGTTGATTGATGTGTTATAAAATACATACATTACATCTCCCTTGATAGTTGTAAAAGAGACTAGACTTCATGACTTTTACCTCTTGCACATTCATTCATCTTGTTGTGAACACTCTTTTATTATTCATGTTTCTCACTTTACCTTCTTTCAAAATCTGATTCACTTGATCTACCTACGTTTTTCTCAGTCTACCTCTTCCTTGAAACCTCGACTTGTATACTCGCTTAGTCATTCTTTCATAATTCATTCTCTCCATATGTCCAAACTATCTAAACACCTTTTTTTCATCTTACTTAAAATATCCAATGTATCTATATGATTATTTCTGATGCCCTTCCCTTCCCCTTCTTTCATACGTTTACATTTCACAGTTTTTCCTTAGTCCTCGCATTTTTACAATGCTAGTCTTATTTTTATCCTTCTTCCAAGTTCAATCCTCACATCATTGTCATGTTCACTACTCACGTACTACAACTAATTAAATAATTATTTAAATACAATTTATTCAATAGTTATATTTCAAAACCAATGTGAAGTATTTCCGTAACGACATATTATAATCAATTTTGCATAACGTGATGTTTCTGAATATTTATCTGTTTGTTGTTTCTAAAAAACTGTCATGGACGATGCAACCAATAAAATTTAGGACAAAACGAGGTTCCTAAGATGATGAAAATGGGGCATTTTTTATTTTAAATAAAAATTGTGAAGGAACGCAGTTTTCTCTGATGGGAAGTAAAACAAAATATTATCGTTCTCCAAATAAAGCAGTTTGCAAACCATAAGTTAAGGTCTAAACTCGTTTCATCCACTGTATAACTGCGTCTAGGTGCATCTTGTTGCAGTTCATGATTAATGTGGAAATATAAGCGTGATTCTCTACTTGAGTAACGTCTTCTTCTTTTCCGGAATGAGCTTGCAAACGTTCTTCTAAATTGCTATGTAACTAATTGGTGCCATTACCAACTTGAAGTTGCTTTCGATCCATGCAGGTACTTGTAACTTATGCTAGATACTTTGGATCATTTAAATTTGCTAGTAGAAATACAAAGTAATTAATAGACGTTTACATTTATACTAAGTACTGATTCATTCGCATGGTATTCCTTAAGATATGCGAACTAGCGGGGTCATGATAGAACCTTCTCTTTAACCCCATTAATCGAGCCTTTGGGTTTAAGAATCATTGAAGTCGGCACGGAACTCGCAGTTCACTATCACACGTGTTTGCTTTACTACCGAATTTTAAGATTTAACAGCGCTCACACACGTCACCAGACTGGAACAATTTTTTTTCGGGGACCATAGGGAATCAAACTCAAAACTCCCGGGTAGAAGTGCAACGTTTTACTAACTAGACTTCCAAGGTTGTCAAGCACTGGTTCAAAATTCTATGAAATTAAAATAAAGAATATAAACTTTTACATATTTTTTTTAAACAAACATAAACGAATATGTACAATATTTTTTTTTGTATTTTCTACACTTTAAATGTTTTTTTAAATTCATTAATTAACCTTTAGCATTAATTTGATTGTTCTCTGTTAAAGTTTTGAAAAAATAACTCGTAAAAATTTTAAAGAGAACTTGAGTAATTTGAAAAAAAAATTGTACATTTATTTATACTTATTCAAATTTCTTATTGAAAAATTAATTTCGAAATTCGAGATTTTATAAACCCACGCCAATTTTAAATAAATCAAGTACATGCTTTCTTGTATTTTTCCTACACGATTTGTTATTTTTTTTATTCTTAAAACGGTATGAAAATATGACATCCATAAATATATTAAAATATGCACTAGTCGAATATTTTTCACTTGGTTATAGTCGAAATAAGAAATAGTTACAATTCAATCACTCAATGAACTTCTTTAGAAAGCATCCAACAAAAAATGACATAATATTGCTATTCTGTTATTCTTAAATTTATAATTTTGAAGAAAAGAAATAAATCTGAGATAGAAATTTCTATTTTCTTTTAAATTTTAAAACAATGAAGAAATATTTATTTCAACATAGTAATTAAATTTAGAAATATTCCCTCACTTATTAGAAAAGCACTATACTTAGAAAATAAAGCTTCATTTTTAGTTTATTTTTAACGAATAATTAAACTCCCATAATTTTATGTATTATCGTTCATGCACACTCAAACTGTGTTTATCTCCGCTGTTTACATTAACTCTTTTTCTAGTTGTGTAATTATGCGATCCTTTTCGGAGATAACAAGATTGTGCCTACTCGTGTGTGCTTAATTTAAATTGGGCTCCTGCACGAGATGAGTGGGTTTCCAGCTGTAAATACAACATGTTATTACGGGCTGTACAATTAATTTCAAACTAATATCAAATCCCCCGATAGAGATGCCAGATACATGATCGCTTCAGTGCTAACAGCAAAGGGCTGGGAATAGGGTTGTCAAATTAGATATTCACTATTAAATTTACAAATAACATTTATGAGAAACATATGCTCCATTTCGATATGCTCAATTTTAAATAAATGTTTAAAATTAGCTGTTTCTTTTGCTAATATTAGATCTGTCACATACTACAATAAACAGTCAATTTATTAAAAATATAAATTTCTCTCTTTATTATGAAATGCGTCTTGAAAGGCTGGCGAAACGTTAACTTTTAATTAATATTATTGGTTTATAATGCAAAGTTTGTGCACTTTTTATATCTACACAAGGATTGTAACTTTTGACTTTATTAAAATTTACTTCTCTAGAATACTTTATTACGAAAAAATCTCGACAAGTGCTGGATTTTGCGTTATTTAACCTACCATGGAAGTTGTACTTCTTTTAATTGTGTCATATATTATTATTGTTTTAAGAGTGTTGCAGCTTTCACATTTGGAGAATTTAAGACTGATCAACTTCCCTATCTGCCTTGATCATAAGAGCCTCAGCAGCTTTAAAACATTGGCATTTCAAATCTTACATACACGGTTAAAAAAACTTCGTAATCACGATACTCTCGATAAATATAAATGAAAACTGTGTGATTTGAACATACGAGTTTGTATGTGTATGATATATTCGAGGTTTTAATTTTTTTCTTTCTACTATAGTCATATTTCAAATGTGATTATTGTCGAGTAATATTCCATAATTTTCTTGATTATATTACAAGTCAATTTCAACAAAGTTTTCGAGTTTTGTTAATATTGTGTAACCCTTAATAGGAATGTAGTGTTAACTTTGCCGATAAATTTACACAGGAATGTAATTGTAAGTTTACACTCTCTGTGAAATTTCGATGTCTTTATTTTCAACTTAATTAGCATGAATACAGTTGAATATTTATTTCCTCAAATAAAGTTGTTAATTTAACATTAATCAAATTACAGAACGCAGTTACAAATCGTAAATAACTTCTTGTGAAATAAGACGAGTAAAATAATTGAAATACGTGTTTTTTTTCATCGTTTTAATTGGCATTCGTTTGATTATAAATTTACTATAATTGGCTCCAATTTTGGTTATTATTGGAATAAATCACATTTTCAAAGCGAAGGTTCTTTAATAAATAAAATTCAATAATAATTACTTTACAAAAATCTAACAAAGGTCCTGAGAGCGAACAGATTTTTTTAGATTTGTGTGTTGAAATTAGATTTTTTAACTATTTAGATTTTTTATTTGTCCTTCTTTTACTCATTAAAAAATACGGAAATATAACATAATATTATTTATCAATAATATATCAAAAACACTCATTTCTGTCTTATTTGTTTTTTCAATCAGGCGATCGTTTTTGCAACAAAGGCCGTTGGAATTGATTGACTTTTATTAGTATTTATGATTAATAACTATGGATTTCTGTGATCTAAAAACACTTAATAAAATTTAAATACCTATCAGTATGTTTTATTTAAAAAATCGAAGATATCCATTTAACGTGTTATTTTTACAGGTCAATTAAAAAAAACTTTTGTCAAGTATTTTGTGAATTTCAAAACTGACTTTCTTGAATTAACAAAACATTTCTTCGAAATTATAGAAACTATTTATAGTTTGGTTATTTTAGCCAAAATTCTCTTAATTTTGAGTTAATTATTTATAAAAAAAATTAAATGTTCACATCTTTATCAAATGTTTTAGAAAAAAAAATTAAGATTTTTATCTAATTCATCCTGATAACATGACTTTATGAAAGAAAATCATTGTGATTGTACATTTATACTCGTAAATCAAATAATTTTGTTTCTAGAAGTAGACAATTACAATAATTCACCTCACCATGATCTCCAGTAACATGGTCGTGTGAAGATTCAATTATTCTTTCAAGTAAAATTACACCTTTTAACTCAAATCACGATTAAGTTCGTGCTCACAAGCGCTCTCTACCATATTCACTCGCAGAGCTCATCTAGTCAACTCGTACCTGCCAATGTTAATGAACTTAGTACATTTGATGTAATGGTAATAATGATAATGACGGCTGCATTAATTCGTAACAGTTCTTTCTTGGTAACACTCTCAGTGGTTGTTTTCTAAATTACACAGCCGACCGGAACGTTTTGTGTTACCACCGGTCAATCCTTGGCCATTGTCGTGTCCGCTCTATTATCCCGTCTAGTGGAGGAGTTGAACTTGTATCGAGGCAGACGCCATCGCGTCAGGACCGACTTTTATAATAGTAAGACAACAAAGGAAAGGATTATACTGGTTTCGAGAAACTACGTGATGGATATCAGGAATGTATTATAATTAATTATGTTGATGGTAGTATTGTAAGTATAGATAGAGAAAAACAAATGTTTTGAATTATAAGCAATAAGAAAGAAGGGGGAATTATAATAGTCAGAAGTTGATATCGTCGGGTTCCTGGCACAAGTTGGTATCTAATATTTTACTATCTCTGAGACATTTCAATTGTAAAGTTTTAACTCATTTGGCCTAAATCGACGATTAAATGAAAAGATGTGTTATTAATTTTAAAATATTCGTTCATGTATTCCTTTTCATTAACAGTAATGTGTAACTGAAAGGAGATAAATGATTTTTTTAAATATCAGTTGCAAATTTTTACCAGATATTTATAATAGCTATTTTGTGTTAATTACGAGGAAAAATCTTTTTTTTAATTTTTGAACATAACAATTAGTGCCAAAAGCCTGAGGATATGTGCTGAACATCAAAATGTTTAAGTTATTTTTTTTGAAGACGAGAAACGAGCAACATCCCCATAGCTTTACCATTTACACTTTTCACATTGAATGAACTTATGCTTTAAAAAAAATGATTGGTTTAACGAGAGTGAAGCCATATTTCCATACGGAATGTTCAGTTTTAAGAAAATTGAGTATATCATTGAGAGCGTAGCAAATCCTTCCACAGATTATCATAGGTTTTCCCAAATCTCGGGGTTCGGCCTCGACATTGAGAGCGCTATTGATAACGTTTTTCTTCCAATTCTTAAAAATAATTGTTATGATTATTGTATTTGAGTATTGTTTTAGGCATTGAACATAAAAATGAAGCATTATTCCTTTAGATTTTGATTTTACTTAAGACATGCGTGCACTAAGAAAAATACATGGGGGGACAATGTATGATAGAATAGAAAATCAAGTGATTAGGGATGAATGTGAACTTAAGGCTGAAGCATTAAATAAGATCAAGAATGGGCATGTAGAACGAATGAATGAAGAAAAACCAATAAAACAAATCTAAAGTGCAATTTTCAGTGGAAGGCGCGGTAGAGGAATACCAAGGAAAGTGTGGTTGAATTAAGTGAATGATATTTTGAAAAAACGAAATATTAAAGTCATAGAAATCGTATTAGTTGTATGAGAAAGTGTACGTATATAGGAGAAGCGAAAGATGTGTGTCGTGATAGGAAAATTGGTTGCTCTCATCTCTTTGCCTACTCCAGCAGGGAAACGGCGTGATGGTATTTATGTATGCAGAATAGAAATTTTCATGACCCAACTCACTCTATTACGACCTGTATTGAGTTTGAAAATAAAGTTAACTGTCAGCATTACTGAATAAAAACGAACATATTGTGTATGCATATCAGTTTCGTTGTATTCAGTATAACCTGACGGATATTTTGCTACATTGGCATTTGAACCAACCAAAAGGATTATAAGAAAGTCTTACGCGAAAACCAGACGGGAACCCTTTTTAAAAAGTCTGGGTACCAACTGCAATCGAACCCGCAACGTCCGGTTCGGAAGACTAGTGTCTTGCACGGGGATCGAATTTTTAATGTATAACTAATACGAATTCCTTGCTTTTTTAGAGAAATCACATTTGTTGCACCACTGTACTATTCTCACAAAATTGAACAAAAAAAAAACGGTCAACAAATTGTTTTTAAAAAAATATCACAAAGTAAAATTTCTTGTTCCAGTAAAATTTCAAGTTTTTGTCAAAAGCACTTACGATTTCTCGGCAATCTCTTGAATAACCTAAAGGCAACACCACACCTGTAATTTCTTCCTCAGTTGGGAACAATTTTATCCACTCTTCGGGACGCAGAAGACAGAATAACAGCAATTTAACACGCGAGCATTATCTCGTTCTAAGGATAGTAAAAAGTAAAAAGCCGCTGGAGATTAGGATAATAAATTAGTTTTTTGAATATCCAAAAGGCAGATAGAGGTTTACACTTAGAAAACGATGGATGAGAATTTGATAGACGGAGATTGAAAATATATGTAAAATTCACGGTGATGGTTTCATTTGAGCATTGTGGTTTTTTACGAAGAAAACAGTCTTGATACTTAAAAAAAATCAGGTATTCTGTTACCATTTTTTTTTTAATTTCCGTAACTTTTCATTTGATATTGAACGAAAGGTAAATGTTTAATATTGTTAGTAGTTTCATCAACGTATTGACATATTTTGATAATTTAATCAATACATTTTAAAAAGCCTGGATTTAAAATAACAAATCGGAACCATTTTATTGTATTGTATTACAATTTTCCTGTAGATAGTACACCTTAACTATTTTAAACAACATTTAACACACACTATAGCTTCCTGCATCATAGTCATACACTGTACATATATTATATATGTTTTAGTATCTCAATTTTTCCTTCAAGGTAGTGAAAAAATATCAAGCATCGAAAAAAAATCTGTTTTTCGTTCCATCTTCTAAATGACACAAAAAATCGCTCAAAGTAAACAATGACTAAAATAATGCATCTAACTATTAATTTTCATAATAATATACATTCAGCACGTTTGAAATGAATTTAATAACGATAATTTTGTTTTAACGACATCTATCTGAGAAACACGAAACTGATATGACGGCAATAAATTATAACGCTGCTTATATGCCAATGTTGAATATAATTTGTTGTTTTTGTAATCTTTTGTATCAAGAAAATCATTTAATCGTTGTAATAAAATAAATAAAATTAGTAAAGTCTGCCCTTCAGGTTTGCAAACCCCCGCGGTTCCCTCCTCCCAGTCAATCTTCCACGCGAATATTCCGGAGTAATTGCACGTTTGGTATTTGAATGACGGCTCTCTGTGAGTTGCCGACGCAATTCAAACAACTTACATTGTTTTTGCATCGCACTAAGTGCACAAAGCCCATTCAACGATGTGCAGTGGTTGCATTCTTGACGAACGGCCCGCGAGTCGGATGCTTGATCATGCTAATTGAAAATACATCTCTAATTGGTCTAGTTATCTCTTTTGATATTACCACATTGAAACAATTATTCCAGAAACTCATTGCACTTGACTAAAATTATGCATATTTTTTTTTAATGTTTCTACTTTTTTTTAAGTTTTTTAACCGTGAATTCTTAAATATGAACAGTTGCACATAAATGAGAGTAGAAAAAGATATGCCAAACATGATAGAAATATTGGGGTTAAGGCAGGGAAACAGTCTCAGTTCATTGGTATTTGATATTATAATTGACAAAATAATAAAAGAAGATATATCTAGAAACTTAGGTGGCCAAATAGGCAAAACAAATCATTTATAATTTGCTTTGTTGACGTTACGATACTTATGGCGGAATAAAACGATTACCTACAAAGATTGCTTCAACTAGCATCATTGAGAAATAATGTGAATATCTCAACTGACAAGACAAAGTCTCTAACAATATCTTGTTAACTTGGAGATGTGAACTAATTATAAACAACAAAATAATTGAGCATGTGATGTATTTTCACCTTCGAGGAAATAAAAATACCACAATGACATATAAATAAATAACAGGACAGGTGACCAAAGCCTCTGCAATATCTGAATGCTTTAACGATGTTTCATGAAAAAATGAGGACATGGCAACAGAAAGTAAAGTGAAGATCTATAAAACATGTGTTACGCCTGTAATGAAATATCTTCTTGAAACTTGTGATAATACCATAATAACATAGGCACTCCTTAGAACATCACAAATTAAAGATTTGCGTTTTATAACCGGTAAAATACTAAAAGACAATAAGAAATACACAGATAAGAAGAACATGTAAAACAGAAGACATCGTAAGATGACGAAGGCTGGGGAGATGGTGATGGGATCATATTTAAATAATGGATAAGACTTAGATTCACCTTATGGTTTCTCATTGTTAAGCCGTAAGAAGCCGATCACCAGGCAGCCCCTGAAAGAGTTGGATGGTTAGCTGGAGGTCTACATTCCAGAAATAATGCAGAAAACATGTCAAGAAAAAGAAAAGTTCATAGTGAAATGTTTTGATATTTGTCATCGCTCAACAATATGGGTACTCTCAAATTCTAACCCTATTAACCAAATAAACACTTGCCTACAGATAAAACGCCGACACAATAAAATTTAAGATATTTAACAAAAATAATAATTGGAAATTCCCATATCCTCAATAAACACGTGCGTATCTCAAGTATACTCGTACAGTGGGACCATTATTAATAATACTTAGATCCAAAATCTACTTTCTCAATCATTTCACACCTTCCATCTAATCCCATAAATTGAATCACTCAACGACTGCAAGAATAATCAGTAGCACGTGCCATATAAATAATTTTAAGTAAATTTATAATCGTTAGCATTACATAACATAGAATGTCAGGAAGCTTTTTTATCGCTGAGTGAAAGGTTATAATCTTATTTCCAAAAAGCAAAAAAAATACTTCAACATACTTTAAGCATTAAAATATAAATGAAAGAAACCGCAAAAAATCAAAAGGACTAATGGGGAAAAAGACATGAAAAAAGAATGTATGGAAAAACCCATTTCATAATTGAAGAGAGATTTAATATTTATAAGTCCTTGTTCGAAGCAAGCCAATGAGCTCCAGCTCCAGAGTCTGACGGTACTGGTTAAGTACGACGTGATGAAGGAGATGTGATGAACTGGAATTGCCAAAAGGTAATCTGCTTGAGCGTAGCGCATCCTAATTAATAATAACACTAGTTAACAAGGTTTTTGTAACCAGGGTGAAAACGGCCATTTTAGGTCAATTTTTGTGTGCTGATAACGAATATGAACTTGAAAATGTTCCATCACGTACCTTTTAAGAGAAAAACCTGAAATTAGTTTTTGACTGAAACTGAAACATTTGAAAGATGAAAAGTTCGAAAAAAATTAAGTGTATAAGAACTAGAATCTTAACAAGCCTTTGGAAGAGTTGTTAGTGGTTTCCTAGGTAATAATAAAGCTGACAATTACGAGAACTCTTGCAGTTGTACAAGAACTCTTGCAGTTACCAGAATCTAGAATGTCGAATGTCATTGAAAATACACTTCCCGCTTTTATTCTGCTTTTTTATTTACCTATGTAAAAACATTGTATTCTATGTCTAAATTTAGTATTTCAGGAATTTATTTATTTTCACTGTTGTAATTACGACTTTTGAAATGCGCAAAAACGTACTTATTTTATTAAAACACTCCCCCTTCTGTTACACAAAAATGTTACGTGTTACAAACTTTTCACTGCGATTTTCGTAATCAGCAGGGTCGATTTAATGAGAATCAGATAATTTATCAGCTAATCAGCTAATCTCTGTTACATACAGAAAGTTAAAATTTGTTAACTAGTGTAATCAGACAATCCATCCGAAAGCGTATCTTAATCAAACTAAAAAGTTATCAAATGTAAGAAGACCTTTGCATTTTTAATGTTAACATATAAATAAATGACTTCACCATAATAATTTTGCAACAACTTTATATTACTTTAGGTTTGTTGACTTTTACCATTATACAAATACTATTAAGTAAACATTGTGAAGTATTCTATGCATCTTAACATTTTCATTCTATTATGTCGGTGAAAGAAGATGGTTGACATGTTGACATTGGTTGACATGTTCAAGATCAGATTTCTTGATACCCGTTATGATGAACGTTTTCAATTCAAATTAGATGAAATGCGTTGTTGACATTATTTCTGTCTTTAGTTCCTTTGATATTTACACAAATAAATAGTTTTCATTTCTCATATACCTTTTACTTTTCCCCGTTTATTGGATGTCTTGCAATCGAAAACATTTCATGATTTTTTGTTGATTTGTAACATACAAGGGGCATTCAGAAAGTAAGGTTACAACATTTATGTAGGATCGAAAAATGCTTGTATTTAATTGAAATGCACAGGATACTTCACAAATATATTAAATTATTTTTCAACCTAATCGCCGTCGAGATGGAGACATTTATGTAGTCGGGGTAACAGCTTTTGTATGCCAGTGTCATAGACCTCCGCCGCCAGCTCTTTCAGCCACTTCTTCACAGCTTCCTCGACCTCCTGATCGTTGGAAAATTGTTGGGGTGTAGTGACACACCCACGGCTCATCCCTCGTCATGATAGAGCCCAGAAAAGCTTCTCCCTCCTGTGCAAAACGATCCAAAAATTCACGCGCGGCGGTCACGCGATATTCGCGGCGCGCGGGTCTCGCACGGACGAGAGGTGGCGGGAGCCCGCGACGACCTCTCCATCGGAAGAATTTACTGTGACAAATACGCGAGACCAAACAAACTGACCGTTAGGATTCCCCCTACACGCCAGCTGTGCCAACTTTGAAACAAAAAAAATTCCCCGGCCTCAGGAGCCCTTGTAACCTTAGTTTTTGGATGACCCTCGTACTAAAATGTAAATTTATCATACTCGTACTTAAATAGAAAAATGGTGCTCAATTATATTAGAACTCTCATCTTGTCTCTGTCATTTCTCATTCCTGAGGAACGTGATCTATGGTATGTTGGTCGTACAGATTGTGACTGAACGTCGCCACTTCTTTCGGTCATTTGATTTTGTGTGATAATATTCAGACTTACCCCAGTCATTACCTTCACCTGATTACTCCATCTTACTGATGCTCTATGTTTGTTCCTGACTCACTTCCTATGACCATACATTTCTCCAGGTTATCTAGAAATGTACTAAAAATTCACAACATGCATTGAAGGTATATCGAGGATAGTCGTACCGTCACATTTAACTCCTGTAGTATGCAGACATTCGCTCTTATGATAGTCTATGGGATTCTCAGCACTAGAATTATACAATTTAAAATCAAAAGTCAAATTTCAAATACCACCCCACATAACATACCCGTCGTTTTTAATTAACCGAACTGTTTCTGACTATGTTTTTTTAGATTATTGGATAATTTTTTAAATTGCTGAAAAAAATCTGCTAAGCTCAGTTTTATTTTTTCATGACATTAAAATCTTTATATTTATTCAATCTATGGTAGCTTTATGTTGCAAGTCACTATCAAATCACGGTAAATGATAATCTGCTTGATTATGAGGAAGATAATTAATTTATTTAATCTATGGTAGCTTTATGTTGCAAGTCACTATCAAATCACGGTAAATGATAATCTGCTTGATTATGAGGAAGATAATTAATTTATTTAATCTATGGTAGCTTTATGTTGCAAGTCACTATCAAATCACGGTAAATGATAATCTGCTTGATTATGAGGAAGATAATTAATTTTTTTAATCTATGGTAGCTTTATGTTGCAAGTCACTATCAAATCACGGTAAATGATAATCTGCTTGATTATGAGGAAGATAATTAATTTATTTAATCTATGGTAGCTTTATGTTGCAAGTCACTATCAAATCACGGTAAATGATAATCTGCTTGATTATGAGGAAGATAATTAATTTATTTAATCTATGGTAGCTTTATGTTGCAAGTCACTATCAAATCACGGTAAATGATAATCTGCTTGATTATGAGGAAGATAATTAATTTATTTAATCTATGGTAGCTTTATGTTGCAAGTCACTATCAAATCACGGTAAATGATAATCTGCTTGATTATGAGGAAGATAATTAATTTATTTAATCTATGGTAGCTTTATGTTGCAAGTCACTATCAAATCACGGTAAATGATAATCTGCTTGATTATGAGGAAGATAATTAATTTATTTAATCTATGGTAGCTTTATGTTGCAAGTCACTATCAAATCACGGTAAATGATAATCTGCTTGATTATGAGGAAGATAATTAATTTTTTTATTCAACTCAAGATTCTGATTGATTAAAAATATGCTTAATTGTTTCTTGTTTTTAAAACCATTATTCATTAATTACATCAGATATCAGATACTTCAAACAATTTTCATGCCCATGAGTTTTTATAAATGTATAAACGTTATTCAATAATGACCTTTCCTGAAGCGATTAAATTAATAAATGTATTTTAATTACAATATTTAAAGTCAAGGTTATAAATAATAAATGATACTTGACTTCTTCATTTTTCATATTTTTTATTTCGCAATTTTTTCCATAATTTTGAATAAAATGTTTGTTAAACAAATAGTTCTGCCCATCAAATGTATTTAAGTTTTACTCGTACATTATATTTTAACTTGAGTTTTCAGAACATCTTAAATTATATTGAACAAACAATCAATCTAAATTCGTCTGTGATTTTAGATACTTCTTAATCAAAACTTTAACGTACTATAGTAGCTCGAAAAGATTATTTCTGGCAGCCTCGTAGAAGTGCCGAAAAGGATATATTTCACGGAACTTGTGCATAATGCAAAAGTTACACCGTAGTTGATATCTCGTTGCATTTACAACTATATTCCTCTGATGGTGCAACACGATTCATCTCAACAAAAGGAGGAAAGTAAATAAACTATAACATTAATTTTAACTCTACAAGTTTACGATTCGTAGTTTTATTTCTCAGGGTCTAAGAACCTGAATATAGAGAAAACTCATGTTAAGTAGAGTAAATGGCTTAAAAGATTTTTGAATTTTTGTTCCCTAGGATTTATACTACTTCAGATATTTTCGAACTTATTTTTAAGGCTAGTCACCCAAATTTGCGTATTATTCAGTCAGTGAGTAATGATAAGTTGATTGCATTAATTGAGAATACATAATATATTCTAGAAGAGCAATCACAAGAAGCTCACATTATAAAAAAAATGTGAATAATAAATACCAAGTATATCAATCATAAACACTAATTTATGTCATTAATTCATTAGAAATTATAAGCTTTCTTAACACTAGTTGCAATCCGTGAAATATTCACGGAAGTAAAAAAAATTCTACATTTATGAAAATATATATTCATTAATGTAAAATTTGTTTATATATATATATATATATATATATATATATATATATATATATATATATATATATATATATATATATATATATATATATATATATATATATATATATATATATATATATCATTTATGCATCGTCCCCTTTTACACCGGTTCAAAAATTGTTAGCTAGATATTTAAAATTCGTTCAATAACACGGACCCACCAAGATTCAAATTTCGAATTACTTTCGGAGAAGTATTCCTGTCTTGCTCTCTTGTATTCAAAATTCAATTCTCGTATTCTATCTTCGACGATAACCATCGTATGGGTTTTGGCCTACTTATACTATGATTTTAAGTTTATAATTAGTTTATTATTTAGACGTTAGGTTAATCGTTAAATAATTAACCAACATTAAATCACTAAAGAAAATAAATTATTTCGTCGAAAACAAAAACTGATTTTTGACTTATGAAAATTTTAAATAGAACATTTAAATCTACATCATTGATTTTTTTTTTCGAAAAGAGTTTTGTACCCGGTGAACAATAATTCTAAACGCGCGATTTATACAAATTGAAATATCGATTTCAAAAGTATATTTACGAGTAAATAACTTAATAAAAAACATAAAATTTTAATGTTCGTCTTTTCAGTGTCGCAATAGAAATACCAAACTTCGTATTACATTTTAAAAGCAAATATTCCTTTTTTTATGTGTTCCCAGCCATTGCTAGTTATTTTATTTTTTATTTGACTACTACCACGCACCAGATGAGGTCCAGACCCATGTCTTACACCTTCATGTATTATATCACCCGCTTCTGTCCCAGCCATTCTTCCGTCGTCTGCTGATTTATCTGCTAACATCTCTTTGTATTCAATGTCAGACGCTTACCTCCGTCATTTTATGTGGCCTACCGTTTGTTTATGGGGTAAAAGTGCCTACTAAAACAATAGCCATTTGAAAAGGGCCCGTATGATGTGCGCGTATATGCAGAGCTGACACTGGGATAAGTACCGCCTCTAGTAATGAAATGTGTTTAAAAAACACCCAATAAATATCATATCTATTAAACTATTCTAGTTTCCTATTTCCTTACTCTCATCAAATATAGATCCTGTCCATCTCTGTTTTTAAGCACCAAATAAAAACAATAATATAATAAATTCATACCATCACGCCATCTGCCTTTAGGGTAGGTAGAGATGACAGAGCTCCAGAATTTTCTTATACTGACATATCCTTAGCCTCTTTAACATCCATTCATCTTCTAATACAACTTCTACGATTTCTCTGATTTTCTACGTTTCCTTCTTTCAGAATATAATTATCTTAATCTATTCATACTTTCCTTAATCTTCCTGCCACACACTTTCCACTAACATTCGCATTATTTATCTGTTTTGTTAGTTTTTCTTTATTCATTCATTCCACATGCCCAAACCATCTCAGCGTGCTCTTCATCTTACTTAACATATCAGCCTTAAGTTCACATTCATCCTTTATCACTTTGTTCCGTATTCTGTCATACATTTTCACCCCATGTATTCTTCTCAGTGTGCGCATTTCTATAACATTTATTCGGCTCTTTTTAGTTTTTTCCCTTCATAATTTATGTATGTAATAGTATACCTTTAGAACTAAGAAATACTAAAAAATCTATGTATACGAGTATAACAAAAAAACGGTTGTTTTTTTTAACTAGTTATTCATCCAAATTGGGGTGTTCCCAACAAGTGAGCAATGATAAATTGATTATGCTCATTGATGATACAGAATGTGACCAAGACAGTAACAGTGAGACTCTTGAATCAGTTACAAATAATGTTAGACTCACTCCGTCCTTGGCATGCTTTATTTAAGAAGCGACTGAAAACACACTTCATTCCTAGTCAGTAATATAACGTGTTTCATTTCTGTTTTTTCTTCTTTCCTCTACACCATCCCATCCTTTTCCTTTCATTAATGATATCTCACTTTATATGAAAAGGAATGTTCGAGTGATTGTTCATCTTTGCGGGGAGTTGTGTGCATATGCTCACGTATGTGTTCATGGATTTTGTAGGGATGGATAGTCATTTTAAAGGTTTTCTCGACCATGTTACTTGCTTCATTTACTTTTGTTTGGTTGATTGGAAGATATTACCGCCTGGCAATAAGTCCGCCAGATTGTATTTGCAATAAAAGTGTTAAATAAACAAGTAAATAACAATCACAGTAAGCTATCGCTTTTTAAATTTGAATCATACCACGTTTATCAACTAAGAATATTAATTTAATATATTGTAATTTGTTTTATCAAACACTGTTTATTCCACTTTTTGTAACGGTATAAACACAGTCTTGTTTGTGCTCCCCTGATGATGAGGTGAAAGCCTTGAAACCGGTAGGATTATACCGTTACAAAAAGTGGAATAAACAGTATTTTCAATTTAAAATGTATTTAAAGCTCCACAATGTTAATACCTTAACTATAAATAATATAATTTAATATATGTATTTCACTAGAAACTATACATTTTCTTAACATTCTGCAAAAGGAAGATGACATGTTTGTAATGAGCGTTTTCATATTGGTTGGCATTGGGTTATTTGTCAAAAGTATTTTTTCATTGAGCGTGTCATGCAGTACGCTACATACAAGTATATATCATAAAGCTTATTAAAATGTCGATGTTCGAGGTTCAGTTGATAAAATTTTCAACTGATGGTATCGGGCTCGATTTCCGTTGCTACGTGAAAAAATATTTCTCAGTTTGGTAGAAGAGATCGTCTGGTAACAATACTAACACTCGCATGACTTTTGCGAATGTTGTTTTCTCTTTACGTGCGAGGTTGTATTGCCAACACATGCGATGATGAACCACCAACCCCATGCCCTTCAGTGGTTGTAAGCCCAAAATCTCAATTAATGGGTCCGAATACATTGTTATCTTCCGATTACGCCCACCTATTTTGTCCGATTATGATTATGTCCGACTCTACCGATTATGTCCGAATCTCCAGTTAGTATTTGTTGAAGGGTGACATAAGAATAGGAACAAAATATTATCAAAAGGAAATAAGGTATAACTAACAAGTTAAACAATTGATATTTTATGTTTCTCGATGCCTGTATAACCTTTTTATGACAATTACCAAATTTTGGCACAAACCCCACGACGTCAAAGTGACGGCCCTGTGTATGCCGCGTGCCTTCTATTGCCTAGACCCAGGGCAGCTTTACGAGCGACCCTCGCAGTTTTCAGTAAAATCTTATATTAAACGCGAGGGATTTCTTTGTTCCAGCGACGGTAATCTTCCCAATGAGCTGCCCCTTTTCAGTCACATTGCCAATAAATACTACGTTATAGGACTGTATAAAACTGTTTTCTTAATTTATTTTCATTTTACATTTTTTGTCCTTACGGATGAAAAGACTACGTTCAATTATTAAAACTCGAAAACTTTTTAAATTTCTTTAAAGCTTTTTTTATTGTAACGAAAAAAAGTTTTTCCACATTAACAAAAAGTAAAAGCTAAAAAACTTTGCCTTTAGAAATAATCGTAAACTTAAGATAAATAGTATAGCATTTATCTTCCAGGGAAATGGCATAGTATTCAAAATATTAAGTGGAATTTAAGTTTTCACTCTTTTAGACGTCTTTATTTTTAAAGATGTTCAGGTTATTTGAAAGGGACTCAAACACATTTCTTATTTGTGCCATTATTGTATTTTAATGCAGACTTTCGCATATGTTGAACATAATAACAATGTTTTTAGCTAACTTTGATGTGTGGAATTGAAAATGGACATCGTAGAGAATACTGTAAAGCCCAGAATAAATGTTGTAAAAAAGCGCACACAGAAGAATATTGTACATGGGGTGACAATGTTTGGTAGAATACGGATTGAAAGGATCAGGAATGAATGTACTTAAGGCTGATCTACGAGTATTAACTAAGTTGAAAAGAACATTCTAAGATGTTTAGAACATGTAGAACGAAGGATTGAAGAAAATCTAACACAATAAATATGCAGTGCAAATATGAGTGGAAGGCGTATTAACATAGAGGAAGACAAAGGAAAGCATTGTTGGATCAAGAGAATTATGTTTTGAAAGAAGTAAATTAAAAAAATCTCAGAAATAATTGGAGTTGTATGAGAAAGTGTATGGATGTAGAAGAGACGTAAGTATGTGTGCCGTGATTGAAAAGTCTCATTTCTGCCTGCTCCAACAAGGAAACGGTGTGATGGTATATGGATGTGTCATTGTAACTATTTTGCGCTGTTATAAAATACAGGTGTAAAGGAAAATTAAAACTAGGATGAATATATTACAATTTGGCGGCATTATATTCATGCGGCAAATATCCTTCAACTAATTAGAGAGGTGTTGATGAGGCCTTAAATGAAAATTATTAAATAAAATAGGTTGCAACGGAAATCGTACCCGCAACTTCGGTCTCGGAAGACAATCTGGAGGATAGCCAAATATTTATTCTAGATAAGTCTAAATTTAAGAAAAATCAATACTTTTTCATAGAGCAGCTTTTTTAGAACCTTGCCTTGTGAAAACGACTTACCGTCGGTGAAACATTTTTAGAACCTTGCCTTGTGAAAACGATTTACCGTCGGTGAAACATTTTTCTCATTTTTCGCGATAAATTTGCCATTTTCTAAATGTGTTTTCATTTCAGAAACTTGGTACCAATTAATGGTAATAAAATTGGAAGTAAAACATTGTATTGCATTAATAAACAACTAAATCAGTACGTTTAATAACAGATAGTAAATTTTACTTCCGTTTAGATCTTGTTTGTTTTTTATTTTATATTATCTTTGCTTACTAGAACGTAAAGAATGTGGCGCTTACATCGAGAGTCCATACATAATTCATAATTTTGACGAGGAAAACCCGTTGACTGATGTTAGAAACAGGTACTCGTACAGATTTGCGGTAAAAGTTACTTTTTATTGAGAACGTTAACTTACTTTCATTTGATTGGAATTTTATATCTTTGTGAAAATTCCTTCCACGATTTTTATTCGCGGCACGTGGAGAATAAAAATGATCAATGTATATTACAATTTCACTGTACATGGGCACAACCCGTTGTTCTGTTCTGGGATTATATACATGTAGAAATACATTTTTATAAGAAATATATAAAAATAAACACGATAAAAATACAAACTACACATAGATTGGGACTAGCGGGAATCAGTTTCGAAATTCACTGGTTGATTAACAGGCACATTTTTACATCTAGACTAAATAAATCCAAGATAGTGACTTATCTTCCACAAGCAACGCTTTGAATATTGCTTAATATAAACAAATGTATATGCTTAGCGAAAATGGACATCTTATTAAAACCTCTTTGTACAAAGTACTTTTGAAATGATATTTTAAATCTGGCTAAACATTATTAAGATTCCTTTCGTAATTCTACTTATAAAGCTGGTCAAAAGCCAGTGGACTCTTTTTTATCCATTTGAAATTGAATTTCAAAAGGCTTGGTATATATCATCAGAAATACTCGTTCCATTGTATGCTAGCTCAAAATAAAAATCCATTCCTCGTATCCCTTATCCAATCAGTTTTTACTCTGTCGTACATTGTAATAACAGATATTATTCACAAAATATGTATTTCTGCCGCATTTATTCTGCTATTGTACTTTCATGCATCAAGGTAAGCACTAGTACATAACTAAAGATTTTATTTGGGCTAAAAACATAGTGTTTATTTAATAAAAAAAATTGGAACATATTGACTTTATACTCAAAACTACTAAGTTTATTTTATTTCAATGCAATATTTGCTATAAAATAAATGTGGTAGAAATTAGAACGTCGAGTAGAATGTGTGAAAAATAATGTTTACGGATTGAAACAAGGAGTGGTTGAGATGAAAAGAGAAGTATTGAGATGATTTTGCCGCGAAGAATGAATGGTTTATAAAAATTACGGGCTTATTTTCATGAAATAATCTCTTCAAATTAACCAAAAAGGTTTTTAACGAGGCCTTAAGTCAAAACCAGACTAAAACCTTTTTTAAATCTAGATTCCAACGAGAATCGAATTTTCAATCGCCGGTTGTAAGGCGGGCGTTTGAATAATTAGGCCACGGAAGTTGTCAAAAAAAATTGTAATAGGAGAGTATACGAGTATGTGGCGAAGTGTATGGACGTGGCAGAAGCGAAATATATGTGGCAGGATAGAATGAAGTGGAGATCTGTTCTCTCTGCCATCAATTATCAATTAAGATCTCAGTATTGCTTATCACTACACCAATTTGCGGTTAAATTTAGTTTAGTCGATCTTATTTTCATATTTTGTACATTTGGATTTAAAGTTCAAATAAAATAATAAATATTGTTTATCCGACATACTATATATATATATTTTAATGATTTTTAACTGCCGCAGCCTTTGCAAAGATCAAATTTTTACTACCTAAAACAAAACAGAAAGAAACAAAATTCAAATGAAAACAGCAATCAATGGAACCTCAAAACACATCATATAACAAAAAAAAGGATCATTTAAACACACAATCAAAACGGAAAAACCTTTATGTGCTCGTATATAAAAAAACGAGAAGAAATATGACACAAGGACATTAAACATTAAAATAACAGTTGCTCTTTTTAATTAGAAACTGCTTTAAATTCATAACTTTGAATTTAAAATTAAAAAAGTAAAAGAAAAATTAGGCAAAAGAATTAACAAAGGAGAAAAAACAGAGCTACCTATCCTACAGAAACTCCCCATCTCCAGAGGAATATGCAAAATATGTCAGAGTGAGAAATAGAGTAAACTTAGAGATTAATAAAATAAAGAAAGACTACTGGATGAGATTCACAAAAGACATGGATCATGATCTCTATGGACCACAGAGAAAAATCTGGAAAATGCTGAGAAATGCAAAGAAACCTGTAAATGAATATATCCAATCGACAAAGATAACACCTCTGAAATGGGAAAATTTCTTCCAGCAGCTGTACATTGCAACGAATGGAGACCACGAAACGCTGATAGACCTCACCACCAAAGAGAATATTGAAGAACGGGATGTGAAGAAGGCTATTAAAAATTAAAAAAATCGAAAATCACCAGGCTTGACATAGCAAATGAATTATTAAAATATGCAGGCGACAAACTACATTATTAATTATACCAACTCATCTCAAAGATATTCGACTTAACAATAATCCCTACAGAATAGCATACAAGCATCACCATCCCAATATTCAAAAAGGGAGACAAAGCAGACCCAGCTAACTACAGAGGCATATGCCTTCTCAGTTCAGTACTGAAACTGACTACAAGCATAATCAAGTCAAGACTGGAAGGGCATTTAACAAACAGAGATGAACAACAGGGCTTCAGAAAGAATAAATCAACCACGGACGCACTCTTCGTGATCCCTCAATTAACTGAAAAATCAATAGAGTATAACAAAACAGCATACCTCTGCTTTGTCGACCTCACTAAGGCATTTGATAGAGTTATACTGGAAGATGTGATAAAGATACTCAGTGAGAAGAATGTCCCCTCGAACTTAATAAAAATCATACAAGGATTAAATACCAATAGCCACACCAGGATTAAAATAGAGAATGACCTGACAAATGCCGTCCCTACTCCGATTGGAATTAGACAAGGGGATAGCTTAAGCCCGTTCCTCTTCAATCTAATAATGGACAAACTAATTAAGGAAGTTGCAGACATGGACATAGGATACAGACCGGGAGACAAAAAAGTCAGCATTGTATGCTACGCAGACGATGCAGTACTCACCGCAGAATCCGAAGATGACCTCCAAAGGATGTTATATAGACTCAATCAAACCTCACTAAAATATAACATGTTGATATCCACGGACAAAACGAAGAGCCTCACAATATCTAAGACCCCGATGAGATGCAAACTAGCAGTGAATAACAAAATAATAGAGCAAGTGATGGAGTTTAGGTATCTTAGAGTGAGCATCAGTAGCAATGGAAATCTGTATGATGAAACCTTGAGACAGGTCAATAAGGCGGCTGCAATATCGTGATGCCTAAGAACACCGGTGTGGAATAATAAACACATGAGAATAGAAAGTAAAGTCAGAATTTACAAGTCATGTGTGAGACCAATAGCCACCTACGGAATAGAGACCAGAGCAGACACATCTAGAACAAAACTCTTCTGGGAACCTTGGAAATGAAAACACTGAGATGTATAACCGGAAACACACTAAGAGATAGAATCAGAAACACCGAAATAAGGAGAAAGTGTAGTACGGAAGACATCGTCAGGTGGGGAAGACAACGAAGGCGATACTGGAACGAACATGTAAACAGAATGCAAGACGACAGACTTCCACGTGTCGCCCTTCGAGGGAACCCAGCCGGAAGAAGATTACCGGGAAGACCTCCGAAGAGATGGCGTGACAGCTGACAATCCACGTCACAAGAAGGGGAACAAGCGGAACAAACAGATCATGATCTATAGGAAGAAGAAGAAGATTTTATAATTAAAATAAATATAGTAAACAAAAATAACGAAATTATTTTGTTTTTTGGGTCAAGAAAAATATTTTGTTTTGTGCCACTATTTAATTTATTTGCGAATGAAATACCTTTGTGGTTTAATAAATTCCCTTTGCTTAGTTTCAATTACATATAACTCTATATTTGCTATTCCCAAGTTGACCTTTCCATTGTCCAGCTTGATTATCAAAAGGGAAAAGGTTAATCATATTTCACTTAATGTTAAAATATAATGCTATCTTATTCTATAATAAATTAAGGTCTTGTCTAAAACACGAGTGAGTTATCATCATATCATTTGACCCACGTCCTATTCAAATATAAAATGAACTTATTGAACCTTTTTTCATTATTCATGACGTTAAATGAATTGAATAATCGTCCAATTATTTAAAATTTACTACCTTTAACTAGATAAATAACTGTCAAAGGTCATTCCATTAGCTGGATCATGCGAGCCAAGTCAAACATTGGAGATATCGTGAAGCATTGCGTTTAAACTTTTAAAATTACTTATGGTAATGAAGTACGGTTTGAATATGTAATATGACAGTTCTTGGAACCCTTAACTATTAAGTTGATGGGTCAATTAGTTATGTTACACTCATTGCTGGTTTTAATTTATTAAAATTTAAATAGGAATTTTGATATTTTGTTCGAATTGTTTCTCAAATCTTGATTGAATTTTTGGACATTCATATTTAAAATAAGTATCGTTATATTCTTTTTAATTAAAATGTATCCTTTTATAATAGTTCATTATGCTTTTTAAAGGACAATCATGATAATTGGACTTAATTTTGCGAGCGAATAGACCGCACTGCAGAAATAATGACACGTCATTTATCACGGGCAGTAACATTTCTACTAAGCTCCTGGAGTGAGCTGCTGGTTGTGTTTCTTAGCAGGTTTGTCAATCTGCCTCGAACCTTATGTTTTCTCTTGAATCACCAGTAACTCCATTCTGTCTCCTCGTCTGAAAATATGGTCGAAGTATTGGGTGTTAACATAAGTTGTGTCCATTTTTTTCCAAATGAAGAGAACAAGAGGACACAACAAAAAAAAATACAACAAATTAGTCAATAATGTATTCTTCTTCATTATTTACAACTTCTTGCCAACGTTCTATAAGTTTTTTCAATGCCTGTGCAATAAAAACCATCCGGTCTTGACTCGAGGAATTCGTCCAACCATGTCTGCAATTCGACGTCATTATTGAAGGAAACGCCGCGCAAATTGTTCGAAAGCGACCGGAAAAGGTGGAAATCTGACGACGCGAGGTCTAAAAAATATGGAGGGGGTGGCAGGACTTCCCAACCAAGCATTTGAATGGCATTTTTCGTAATGTTGGTGATATGAGGACGGGCGTTATCGTGTTGCAGAATAACGCCGTTTTGCCGATCCGGCCTTTTTTGTTGAATTGCAGTGTTGAGCCGCTGCATTTGCAGAATGTATAGTTCCGCGTCGACTGTCTGATTGCGTTCAAGTATCTCGTAGTGGATGACGCATTGCCAATCCCACCAGATGCAAATCATTGTCTTACGCGGATGCGAACCTTGTTTCGCTCTGGGCGTTGCTTGTTGACCATAACTCACCCATTCTTTCTGTTTCTTCATATTCACATAAAGGCATTTTTAATCACCAGTTATGATGCGTTAAAGGAACCTTTGCTTGTGGCCATGCGTAGCTCGATGACGCGCAAGCAAACCAGCAGAAATGGTCGAACGTTGATTTTTGTTTTCACTCAAAACATGTGGAACCCAAGCGCCGAACTTCTGGACTTTTTCCATTGATTTAAGATGGCGGTATACAGTCATGGACTACAATTCATCTGCTCAGTCAATTTTACGGTGGTTTAAAGGGGATCTTCATGAAAAATATGGTTTAAGCGGTCCTCATCGAAGTCCACTGGTCGTCCGGATCGCTCCATGTCTTTCAAGTCGAAATTGCCATAGTTGAAACGCAAAAACAATCGACGAGCTGTCATTTTATTCATAGCATCTTCATCGTACACTTCGCAAATATCGCGAGCAGCTTTGGCAGCTTTATTTCCTCGATTGAACGCGAACAGAAGGAGGTGTCGAAAATGCTCACTTTTGTCTACTTGACATTCCGCTTTGAAGGCTTGTAATCAAATAAAGTAATATATGTAACGTAAAAGCAAACACAATATCTTGTAGAGCAGAAAATTTTATTTCGAATTACGTATAGGCCTTACCATTTTGTTTTACTTTTGGTGCTCATTTTAAAATTTGGAAAAAACGGACACAACTTATGTTAACACCTAATACTTGAAGATCCGCAGGTGTATAGTTGAAGACAAACTGTGTTCAATTTTCAGTTCTTTCAAAATATTCGTAGATGAATTCTCAAAATGCAAATGATCAATACATATATTTAAGTATCATAATGTTGAGAAAAGAACGTCATTAATTTACATTTATTGTTAAAACAAAGTCATTTTGACAGATACAAATACTATAGACATTTCGTTATTGACGGATATTAGGACTTGTTTTGTTTTGAGATAGGACTATAAAATACTGTATAAGATGACCTTCATTACCTTATTAATAAGACGTATGTCTTCCAACCCAGAGGTTGTGGGTTCGATTCTCGGTGGTACCATTTAAGAAAAAGGCTGCTAGTCTGGTTTTTACTTGTCGCCTCTTTGAAATCTTTCTGATTGTCTGGAAAAGGTCACTTTGTAATAGAACTACCAGGTTGTACTGTATACAACGAAAGCTTAATACAATATTTTTTCTCTAACGAATTAGATTTTTTTATGTAAGAGTTTTTTGTATGTCTACACCAGCGTCATAGTTTATGAGTAGCATTCATGCTAAGCATGAGAGTGTCTTAAATTCGATTACCGGCGGATTCATTGCTGGATTGTTGTCACTCTTAGAATTTATTTGTTTATTTTCATAACTTGTTGGCTAACTGATAAAAACGTCAAGCGCAAACAAAAATTTAAAAAAATCTGTAAAACGAAAGGTGGAATCAAATTCTATCCGTCCTCATCTTGGATTTTTTTACGGACCATGAGAAGTCGAATCCGAAACCCCCGAGTACAAGTTAAGCGTCTAATCAACTAGGTCACAACGGTTGAAAAATAAATAAATTTGGTAAACTTATATCGATTTTTATATTTCATACAACGAAAAAAATCTTTCAGCTATTTATGGTTACATTTATAAATAATTCTTCTGATCTTTGTACGCTTGACGCGCCATCAACCGTCTGCTTACTAAATTGAAAATTAATTTTGTCATTCGAGCCGTTAATAACACATCTCCCCCAAACTCATCTTCATAATATAACACATCGACGATTGACACGAGGAGCGGCTAAATACTGAAGTTAAAAAATACATTCGGAGTCAACGAAGCGTCCCTGCGGCTGCCGGAAGGAAACTTCACATTTCTTATTTTGTTTCGTGTTGGCTTAGTGGAGAGCATAAAAAGTTCCAAACGGAATGTGAGATGAAACACCAAAGTTCATCTTGTATCAGGGTTTCCAGTGTTGGCGTTACTAAGCTAGAATTCGTGTGTCGGTGCTTGTTAAATAGAAAAAGAATATTTGACGTACGATTTTTTTTACTATCCACATTACAACATTTATAAATTGCATATTTTTAATGAAAAGTGAAGCGTATATTATAAGTACATTATTAAACTACCCACTTTTTTATTTATATAGAGAACTACAATACTCCACTGGATAAGGTCTGTGACGATGTGGTCTCATTCTTTAATCGCAAATATTTTATGTTTGTCCTAAATACTAAAACACTCAGTTAAAACACTGATACTCTTCATTAACATCTTAACACACACTTAAATCTCCAGCTATCACATATTTAATTTCAACCGCATCATAACCTCAAAAATCACAACAAAATCATGTCTTACGACTCCTTATCACACATTCTACATTCCCATCAATCATTCATTGACATGCTTATGCCTACAAAAACTTTTTACCTTTCGTTCACCCTCTGCCAAAGAGCCACTTATTACATTTCTTTACATTAGAAGGTGCGACTTTGCAAAATCACCACTTTCCCTCAGAAATTCGTTTTAAATTCTCGGCGCAAGAAACTGCATGTTTCTCCTAAAATGGTCTATGAAGTCGTAACCAAATCACTTATTTTTTTTAACATTTGCTCTTGAATCCGAATTTGTGTTGGAAGTATTGTAAGAAGTATTAAAGATATATAAAATATGTTGAATTATATCGAATAATATTAATCATTTAAAAAAATATAAATATACTTTTTTTAAGGTTTAGTCTTAACTTTAGGTTTTGATATTACAATCATCTAAAAAAACCATATAATATATCCTTCAAATATTATATAACTATCATCTTTGATGACTATATTTATATCAAAACCGATCGAACAATAATTTCATATCCTCAAAATAGACTAAAGATAATAGTATTTACACATATGTATTCTCATTTATACTAAACAAGACTACAATTATTTTTTTCCTGGTTTTAATTATTTTTCTCCTTCTCCATATGTCAGACCCGTGGTTTGTTCATTAGGATCATTGTTTCTTTCCTTGAACGTGTATGACTAGATGGTTTTCTACATCTAAAGTGACATTCTAGGATAATGATTGCTAAGGGGATTTTCAATATATGACTAATATAAAATTATGTTTAAGTAATCGAGTATATCTTAAAATTTAGAAATTCTCTCAATAATAAAATTTTTTTGTTTTCAATACCTCCACTTTCAATGCCAGTGATATTTTTAAATTCATATTAAATTTTGTTTTTGGAATCTGTTTCATAGTTGAAAACCCTCATTTGTATCTTGAGAACTATTTTGGTCCTAATTATATGAGGAACGGCTGTGCTAACAATATGTAAATACTCATCTTGGTCAGGTATGTGTGAAGATACGTGTAGGGTAGGGTGTCTCCCTTGACAGGTGGGTACAACGTGCGGATGGAACAAATACGAGTATATTGACTCGTACGATGGATGTTTTATGGGCAAAATGGTCGGTATTGTTCACATTTCTGGATTTTTATGTAGACAAACTATTCTTTTCGTATATATTAACTAGAATACGTTTTCTGAATTCCACGGTGGATGTTTGTTGAAAATTTTGCCAGCATCATTTACAGTTCTAGATTTTTTATATTATAAACCCACTATTCACTACTTATCATATATATTATATGAACTAGAATATTTTCTGATGTCCTCAGTATTCCAGTTTTTTTTCCTAATGCAAAGAGACATTTTTTTTCAAATATATGTGTATTCCATTTAAAAGAAACGATTTTCACAAAATTTCTTTCCAATTTGGATGTTAAAAGTTTTACACACAATATTAACTATCAAAGGTTTATTATATATCATTGTTTTGTTTTATTCTTTTTCGTTTCATACAGCAATCTGGCGGGTTTATTTCCGTGACAATACCTGCCAACTTACCAGTTCCTTAAAAGTTCTACAAAACGAAAAAAATTATGATCAAATCGAATCAAACTTCAATTATCAAAATATACTAATTAATTTGAATTTCGATAAAACATTACATAATTAATATTATCTTTTTAATCAACAAGAGATATTTTAAAGTGCAAACTAATCTGGAACTTTTTTAAAATAAATTTGGTTTTAATAAGAATTGAACTCACAACTTCCGGGTTAAGCCACGAAGAAACTCGAATCTTAAACATTACTGATTTGATTAAATTAAATAAAGCAAAAAGATATACTTCTGTAGATTAAAAGTCTTTTTATTTCTAGTTTCGATTTTCGCCTTTCTACTTTATTTATAAACATATCTTTCTACTTTATTTATAAATATATCCTGTGTAAGACGAGTAAATGTGATAAAGTATTTAAAAGTCAAATGTTACTTTTTTTATTTGAATCACGAGCAGTTTTGTTCCAGCTCGTATCATAACGAAGTGGAACTAATTATAATATTACCATCCGAAATGCACTTGCCTCTCTGCCTATGCATCTGTGCATACGGTTGGTTGCATTTTGTTATTTTTACCTGGAACAGATATATCAAAGACTGTTTTTCTCCTTTTTCTTCTTAGTACATATCATCACATTATGATTCCACTTAAATCGAAAGATATCCTTTTTGTGAAATACTCAATTCATTTACTTGTATTATATAATATAGATTATCATTGTTTTGTTAAGACTTTTGCTAGATATTGGAAGAAATTGCAAAAATACTTATACTTAGTAATTTTGTTACTAACGCAATTTCCTCTGGTGATAGTACTTTGTGATGCACAATATCTTGTTGTCTGGTGCCAGATCATGCCCTTTTCTGGCATTGAAAATTTGCAATATTTGTCTTTCTCAGTTTTATCACCTAGTTTATATTCGTCATCGTATAAGGTCATCTATTATAAAACTATAAAGAAGTATATCAGCTATATAGTTCTTTTTCGAATCTTTCACGTGTAAACTCATCGTAATAGTTTTAATATTTGGGTCAAAAACTAATTGATGGAATGTAAAAAAAAAACATTTAAGTTTTTACATTTCATGAGAAATAAACTATTTTTGGCAATCCACCCAAACTAGGCTGATTGGTGTCACCCAATTAAAGTCATTATGATATTATATGAGTCAATATAATAAAACCAATTTAAAAAACTGACAATTCTAGATAATTCAAAGTTTCAACTCATTAAGCTTCAACATTTTATCAATCGATCTATAAATGGAAATGTTCCTCGAAGAAAGAAGAAACGCAACATTCATTGAACGTGGTAAAGATAAGGCGTTTAGTAAATCAAATCTGTCTCGCAAAGGACAACCGAAAAGTACATGGTCTATACATTCATCATCCAGACTACACTCGCAGACGGGATTCTTCACAATACCCATTATGTAAAGGTGACTAGCCACCACGCAGTGGCCTGTCCGCAAACGACAAATGACAGACACTTCCATCTTATTCATTCTTATAATATTAAACCATGGTTTCAAAGGGATAGAATGTTGGATTGATTTATATCTAGAGCCTATTTATACCAGTTATATCCCAATCCAACGTCCATCGGTGCCAAGTAAATACATTCTGTTAGATTTGAACCTATTATTATATAATACTATACTATGTATTTTTCTTTAAATTTGAATTTTGTTGTTGATTAAGCTGTGTATAGATTTTTTAAATTTAATACTCATATGTTATTTTTTTTGTTTCAGGTATGTGGATGAAGTAAATCAAAAGTAATCTTTCGAGTTGTAAGTAAGAATGTTTTTTTTTTCCATCAAAATCGTTTTACCACAAAAAATTCGATGTGATATTTTTCCTCAATAAACTTCTACTACGGAGGCATAGGACACTATACTATATTACGTTTTGCTTATTTTACAGGAGAATGAAAAATGTTGTATTAGAATATTTTGCTAGTTCAAAAAAATATGTAGATTTTACTATACAGATGCAGATTTTACGATTTTACTATTGATTATTAAAAAATGTATCTACTAAGCTTCAAAAATTAATAAAAAAAATACCAATGGGGTACAGAAATAAGTCAAAATAAAGTAAATTATTTCCATGCTACGTATCCTATAGTTTTTAATGTTCTTGATAAAAAAAACGTATTTTTATCAAAATATATTATAAGTTGTGTGAACTGTCATATGTTTTTCATGAGTATAGAGGATATTGTACGATGGTTTTTTTTATTTCTCTGAAATGATAAAGTAACACATCGATCAATAAGTACCGGGACCAACCAACAGATGGCATCTCTAATAACAAATCCATATCATTCTCAGTTAGTACCAACCTTTAGAAGTTACGTGTCAAACTTTCATGACATTGTGTCATTGAGTTACAGTGGTTTTAGTGACACTACTTTTGCTATTTTTAAAACAATGGAAAAAAACGAATTTCGTGTGTTGATAAAACATTGCTTTTTAATGGGAAAAAATACCGTTCAAACTCAGCGATGGCTTGAAAAGTGTTATCCGGGCTCTGCTCCGTCGAAAACAACCATTTGTCAGTGGTATGCTGATTTCAAATGCGGTCTTACAGACACAAATGATGCTGAACGCTCTGGTCGTCCAAATGAGGCTGTTACACCAGAAAACTCGAAATCGTGATGGAAACTCGCCAAGTACAGTTGCGTGAGATAGCTGACATCCTGAAGATATTATTTGGTAGTGTTTACACTATTTTGCATAAACATTTGGTCATGAAAAAGCTTTTTTCGAAATGGGTGCCGCGTTTGCTCACAATGGAACAGAAACAACAACGCATCGATGATTTAGAGCGCTGTTTGGCACTGTTTACGCGAAATAAACAGGAGTTTTTGCATCGGTATGTGACAATCAATGAAACTTGGATCCGGATATTTCCTGGTCCGGATATCTCTTGAATCAAATAGGTAGTCAGCTGAGTGGAGATCAGCCGGTGAAAGTCATCCGAAGCGACCAAAAACTCAACAGTCGGCCGGGAAAGCTATGGCCTCCGTATTTTGGGATGCGCACGGTTTAATATTCATCGATCACCTTGAAAAGGGAAAAACCATCAATAGCGAATATTAAATAGCGTTATTGGAGCGTTTGAAGGCAGAAATTGCAAAAAAACGGCCCCATATAAAAAAAAAAAAAGTTCACTTTCATTAGGACAATGCATTGTGTCACAAATCGATTGTAACGATGGCCAAATTGCATGAGTTGAACTTCGAATTGCTTCCGCACTCACCGTATTCTCCAGATTTGGCCCCCAGCGACTTTTGGCTGTTCGCAGACCTCAAAAAGATGCTCCAGGGAAAGAGATCTGGCTCCAATGAAGAAGTGATTGCCGAAACTAACGCCTATTTTGAAACCAAAGATAAATCGTTCTACACGGCTGGCATAGAAAAGTTAGGAAAGCGTTGGAATGAATGTATCGCTCTTGAAGGAGACTATGTTGATGAATAAAGAAGAATTTTGACAAACAAATGTTATTTTAGTAGTTAGTCCCGGGACTTATTGATCGATGTATTACACCAAGGCTCAGGTTTGACTCACGTGGCACATACGAGTACTTATAATTAAGTTTCACAACTTATCAAGTTGGTGAAAGTTTATGACAGGGGTATTAAATAATTAATCAACAATCGGTAAAGCTATATTTTCATGTCTATATGTCCTCTGTAATATACATGCTAAATAACAGTAATATACTGGCTCAGTAATATACAGGCCTAGTTGACTAAAGACAACCAATGAAAGGCAACAAACCCAGACCCATAAAAATTTAGTGTCCACCGGGATTACTGTTTTTTTGTTTGTCTTATTTTTCATAAACTACATATACATATGTTACATACAATGTCTTCTAAATAAATAAATTGAATAATTGTATTTGCCATATTTATGTTTTATATTCATCTGTATTTGTTCTTTTATATTTATGATATGTAACTGAGAACAAAGTATGTTAAATTATGATTCCACTTAAATCGATAGGTGTAGAATATTATCCTTACCACATTGTAGAGACATCCAACTATTAAGAATAATTTCGTGGCAGCCATTAAGCGCTCTCCTCCAGTAACAGAAATAAACTCTGAAGTACCAACATCACTTTTCTGACTGCTGTTATTTTTACACCCAAACACTTGGTACACCTCATACCCGAGAACTCTCGTGACACGGTATTTTGTTGTCTTTTACAACACGAAAATGTCTTGTGGAATGGCATACAGTCGACAAAAACGTGTAAATCTGCACTTTATCAGCTTAAGGCCGTGTTTTACGCAGAATTATATGCAAAGTAAGCTGCTTATGGTTAGCACGACTGTACCTACATATTTAAACGGACAATTTTGGAATGACATTCTCTGTATTTTACATGAAATCAAAATGTCAGACGAGTTTTATGAAAACTGAGTGTACATTTGTATAGCTACTTATTTTGATCGATTCTTTTGTCCTCTTGTCCTCACATTGTGCTACGAGTATACTCGTAAATGCCACACAATTGATATTTTGACGGCTTGGTACTTTGCATTCAAATAATTGTATGATGTTATTTTAAGGTCGAAAGTGACTGTTGATGAAATAAATGCAAATATTTACATATCTAGAAAATTTCATGTTATTTTAAATCGTGTCATGCAGCTTTGTGATCGATCAGTTAGCATATTGTGTTTTTAAATTGAATGCTGTTTATTATAATTTTTGTAATTAAAAGACGAATAACATTAAAAATATCTATTTTGTTTCTTATAAAATTTATTTCTTCATACATTCAATCATTCCGTTTCTCTGTTGATTTAAACATAGATAACAGACCGCTAGACTTTCTCTTATCTCGTCATACATATTTCGCAATTTTCTGAGTTCTTACATTTCCTTCTTTCAATATGTCCATACTTAACTTAACTTGGTCTTCGTTTATCTTACCATTCATTATTTGTTTTTTTAGTCTCTTTTCGTTAGTTACACGTGCCCAAACTATCTCAAAATATTCTTCTTCATCTTACTCAACACATCAGCCTTAAGTTCACATTTTTCCCTAATCACTTAATTCTGTATTCTGTCAAATATTGTCATCCCATGTTTTTTTCTTAGTGCTAGCATTTCTACAGCATTTATTCGGCTCATTTGTGCAATTAAAGGCTCTTTATTAATAATAGGCGCGGCCAACCTTATACATATACTCGTATCTTCAAATTGGAACTTCAATTTTTCATGTTACATATTTGTAGCATCATTAATTTTATATTTCAATTATATAACATCACTTTTTTATTACTGTACCTATAAACTGATCTAGTTATTTGTTAAAATTATTTACATATTCGGATAATTTCTCTCTCTTAAAAAATGTTTTTAATTCATTATTCTGAAAATGCTAGTTGATCAAAACCCATTCCTGTGCAAAAAGTCAGTGGAATAATATTAAAATAATTCTTTTATTTTATTCTATATAGGATAAAGTAATGTACATTTCATCCAAAGTTATCTTTTCTAGTTTACAACTTTTTCATATTTTCTACGGAACTGTACGTTGAAATTTGTCATAAATGACATATACACGACAGTTTGGAGTATCAATGTTACACGTCTGTCAAAGATGTCTCAAAACAAGATGGTAGACAGGAAACCGAAACTAAAATCCTTAAGATAATGAGACATATTTTTAGTATGATTTCAAGAATAAAAACATTTTTATTGACAATGCGTTTGTAAGAATACAATAATTTTACGAATATCAAATAATATTGAGATTTGAATAAATAATTTTCTTTTTTATTACAGATTCAAGAAAGTTTGGGTAAAAATAAAGATGCAATTTTTTTTCTTTTCTTTCTTTATATAGGTCTAAGAGTTTTAGAAAACCAACGATGACTTTTGAGTTTTATAAAAAAATATTGATAGTTTTGTATTTTAAGCAGATTCACTTTGATTTATGGATTAAACCCTTGTTGTGCGATTATTTTACTGAAGTACCTCTTGCACAAGTAACTAGTTCTACTTATGGTTTTCTTTACTGGGCGTTGTCTTCAACCAAAAGGTACTCTCGTGACAATTTTCAATACATAATAAAAGTTTTGAACTCAAAATTTAGTTTATTATTGTATTTATTTCCCTCGAAATAGGGAAAAAGCATTATGTCTCGAGTAAGGTTCGTTATTTTAGTACAAGGGGTCAGTTAAACTAAATCAATAAATTTAGGAATTAATATGTCACTATTTTGTAATATCGGTTTTAGCGAGCAACGAGCGCTGAATTTTTTTTAATGCAGGTGCTGAAATTCAGAGCATCAATAAATTGATATGTTAAAAGACATTTAAGCTAAACCAGTCCGGGGACCATCGGTGATTAAACTTGGGATGCTTGGGTCCTAAATAAGCACACTAACCACTGAACCGTGGCGCAGGCTGAGCAGAGCATTTCATCAGATTTAACTGGTTATCCTTTCACACGGATTTAAAACTTACCAATCTTATTGGAAAGGGAACGTCTATTAGTAATTGCCCCTCTGAGTCAGATAAAACTATACATTTAACCGTATCGCAGATGTCTTTTCAATTTTAGCTTGGAATTTACTATGTATTTTCGACAACAGCACAGTGATTACTGTGTTTCACTAGAATGATTGAATGAGTGGTCCCTCTTGAAGACATGTGGCAATTTTCCTATTACACAGATTTCACATTAATTATATGGATAATGTTATACTATTGACACTATAATGGAGTAGTCAGTGTGCATACCTCCAGGCGTTCTGCTTTAATGCCACTTCTTGATAGAGCAATGATTCTCTCAGGGTACAGTTTCCCTTTTCATTCATAGTTTCTGCATACAAATTGCCAACAAAACAATATTAATGTTTAAATAATCAAAATTACATTTAAAAAATCTTATTTACTTCAGGGTTTTTTTTGTAAATGTGTTGAAGCTGTCTATATTCTTCGAACTAACTGCATTCATTACCGCTTGGTTACTAACTGGTTTATGTATAATACAATATAATATTAACCAAATTCCATATACGAGTGTTAACCAGAAAAGCGCTTTTGGTGTGTATAGGTATACAACAAGTGGATAGTGAAACATTTTTCAGGATTTTTCCCTTTACAAATATGATTTTTTTTCTACAACGATATTTTTTAAATTTTAATTGTAACTACATGCCATAACGCTATTCTCGATCAGAGTGGCCAGAGAAAACATAGTGCAAAACTTTCATATCCTCGCGTACAACTTTTGTTTTTTACACATTCATGCATCTTCTCATCCAACCTTTTCGATTTTGCGGACTGTCCTTATTTTTAGATGTTGTTCTCTTAGTCCAACCCCAACCCTATTTTTCTTGTTATTTCTCTCCCGCGCTTCCATACCAATTTAGCGTAAATTGTTTAACTAGATCATTGTTATGATTATTTATTTCTTCTTGATATTGATTCTACTTTAAACTAGAATTTTAATATGTAAAACCACTTTTAACATGAGATTACACACCAAATAGTGTTAATAGAATCGTCCTATTTTTTAAATTATTAGTAACGTTAACCTGTTTTGCATTACTATCTGGTGACGTAGTTTATAACTTGAGCAATTATTTACTGATATTTCTTTCAAAATGTTAAAAATTCAATTATATACAATACAATATTTGAATATTATGAAAAATATGTCACATAAATATCGAAAAACATAGATTCCCCGAATTTTAGATGATTTGTGGTCAAAGGGTCAGAACCTTTTGTCTTAGAAAGTATTGCCGTGTTTAAACAATGGAAGGTTGAAAAAAGCATTTAAAGATAATAAAACGGTTGAGAGTTAGGGTCCGGGATGTGTCTGAGAGATACCAATATTTATAGGTACAAGACTTTGCGGAAAAAGAAAATAACTTGTTCAAGAGCGGACCATTTCGAGACATTTTTTAAATTTATTTTCATGTTTTACCTTTGGTTTTTGTTAACATCATATTTATATTTTCCAACTGTCCAATAAATAATGAATGGTTCAAAATTCAAAGTAAAATTGTATTATAATATTCAATCATCTATTAAAAGAAATCTTTGGTTTTATAATTTTACTCCTGACAAATTTTCGATGTATTCATTATTTCGTATTGCGTCTTGGTCACTGATATCCTAATTTCACTTATCTAAAATTCATATTCTGAATTATTGTTTATGTGCATGGGGTCTAGGGGATGACCTGAATCACATTTTTTTTAACTGCAGTTCTCATGAGTCGTTCGTAATTCTGACATTTCATTTTCCTATTTTGAAACTCCACTGCTTATTGATAATCTAAATATTATTGGGTAGTCTGGTTGGTTGGAAGAGATTGCCGCCTGGCAATAACCCCGCCAGATGTTATTTGCAATAAGAGTGTTAAATAAATAAATAATTTATTTGGTAACACAATGTTAGTATTTAAAAACAAATGTTCGATGATAAAATGTTCCTGAATGTAAAATTATTTTATTTTATTTAAATATGTTTTAAATTAATTTGACTTATATGATAGTTCTCTAGTGCTCAATTTAAAAAAATCGTATTTCTTGTCATACGTGAAAATATTTTTTTTATTTTAACACTTGCATGTAAATATATGTGGCGGATTTTTTTATACTTTTTCTTCCAATCAACTTTAGTTTCAAAATTACGAGTATTATCGGTATCCATGATCGTGTCTTGGTAAAATAATATAATGTTTAAGTAAAGCAAAGCAAAATTTAAACATAGATAAATCTAGATAAAGGAAAATAAGAATATGAGCTATATAAGAGTAAGAGACGAGAAATATATTTGGAAAAAAATTATGAATTTTTAGTTTTTTTTTTCTTAAAAAATATAAGGAGGGATTACATCTGATTGAGTTAGGAAGATCTTTTCCAAAGTCGTTGATTAAAATTTCAAATGTTATTTTTTTAAATTTATTTATGGCTATACTCGTATAATGTCGAAGAATGCTTTTGATGCGTGAACGGAAAAAAAACAAGAAAGAAAAATATATTTGCAGTGTCTACATTGGGTAGGTAAGAGCTGTCTTACCAGATATTATTTCATTTTAAACATATCTTTTTTTTTGTTATCAACACTATCCTTTTCTTCCACATCTTTTTACAAATAATTAATATTTTATTTCATTACATTAATTTTTTTTTATTGATTAACAATCTCTCGTCTTGTCTTGTTAAAAAAACTGTTAAAATTGCCGTTATTCAAAGACTGTATTTTAATGAGACATTTTTTTTGTAATCAAAACATTTAAAAAATCTTTTATTCTGCAATTAAATAGCTAAACTCATGGTTATGATGAAGAGAATTGCAGTATTGAATTAACGTGTTAGGATGTAAGAATGCCGGGCTATTGACTAGCCTGATTGGAGGAGTTATGTAACATTGGAATGAAGCTGAATGATATAATCAAAGATCTCTAGAATACTATCTTATTAAGTTTTTCAAAAATTAATTTAAAGAATTTTATTTAAATTTATTAAAAGACGAGCTTATTTTTTTTAAATAATTGTCAACACTGGTTATTGTATTATATATGGTTTTCGGGCAAGTATAAATACGTAATTTTATATTTCAATAAGGTTTTATTCTGCGTTGCTCACATTATTTTAATTTCTTTCTAAAAAATTCCGGCGAAATATATACCCGCTTTGAACTGTCTTGAGAAAAAACTCAAAACAAAAGACATTTCAAAATAAAAGAAGTATTATTTGACCGTTTTATTCGTGACCCAAGTATCTGTTGTCTCTGAAATGTATCGCCTGTCATGGTACTCGGCCCTAATGCACCCTGCACCGAGCTGCATTTCGCGCTGTTAGAATTTATGTGTGAAGATAAGACTCAGACGACAATAATAAACTTTGTGCTGACCTGGACTTAACACGTAAGGTACGTTAAATATTATATCAACAAACAACTTCGATCGGAAACGGAAAAACAATACAGATCTTGATTTTTTCTCATTCGTGGGCTTTGTGTATTAATGGTGAATATTTATAAATATGTAAAAAATATTTATTTTACCAGTTAAAAAGTACAAATTACATTTTGTTAACTCCAATATTGTATAATTACAATGTCCAAATCATTGCAGAAATATATTTTGATTCCCTATTTCAGAGCTTTTATAAAAATGTTTAATGAATGTTAATAATGGCGCACAGAAAATAAACATAATCACTTATTGTGAAATTAAGGGTAGAAAGTGGATGAATAGTGCAAGTTTTTGATGTATAAATTGAAATACAAGACTTTGTTGTATAAAGGAAGAATTTTTTTTATATGATCTTTTTTATTTTGGTTTTCATATCAAGAGTATCAATTTATATTAGTTATCCAGCGAACTAATTATCTCAGTTTTAATGTAGCGAAGTAATTTTGAAGTATTTAAATAAAAATTCTTTACAAATCAAAAGGAATCTCTTTTAAAATTATACGCATTAGCTTTTACCTAAAAAAATTGAGTTCTGTTATTTTTTTTCTTAATTTATTTATCAGGTTTAATGTTTTTTATGTCCATTAAACTTAATTATTATTATCACTATTACTACTTGACCCAACTGAGATGATGACGCATAGATAACATATTTCACTTCAGCTACGTCCATACACCTCATCATACATACTCTCCTATTACAAAGACTTTTTACTTCTCCCTCTTTCAGGAATGAATTTATTTGGGTGGTCACATTTTTATAGGTCTTTACAAACCTCTTGTACCTTTACACTACTCGTATTGTTCTAATTGTATATTTTTCATTTTCAACTCTTTTTATGAGGTCAAATCATCTCAATGCCATTTTCTTCATCTTAAGCTCTGCATCATCTTTCAATCCGCGTTCTTTCCTGATCAACTCATTTCTAAATTCTATTTTACATTATTTTTCTACTTACTATTCGCAACTGCTGTAGAAATGTACCGCATTTACTTTCCTTGAAACCTTGAAAACTACCGCATTTCCAACGTGAAACAAAATAAATCTCAACTATTTAAACTTCATAAACTGCTTCAAAATTATATAAACTTAACTTTCTACAAAAGGTTTATGTTATTTTAATACGTACAATATATTGTGTTTCTTACAGGTTGTCAATGATTCATACATTCCATATGATATTTCTTGCTGTTTTTTTCAAAAGATGTTTAGCTCGTTAAAATATACCTTTAAGTCGTCGAATCTGATTGCGTTGCTCGGTAGATTTTGTCTCGTTACGATTTTATCTTAAAGATGAGTATGACGAAAAGGAAGATATTTTCCTGTCGATAATCCCTTTTCATAAATCAAAAGTACAACCCGTTATCTATGTTCAGGTCCCCATTACCGAGAAATACTCGTACCGTATATCTTTGGATCTCTTTTTATTGAAAATACTTGAAAATCGATGCCGGTTATTAGGTACGTAGGCAATAATTTAGCATATAATTTATAATTCCAGCTTCTCTTGAGAAATCCTGACGATGGATTTCTTTATAAGGAATTTTCAATGAATAATTTATATGAACATTATTCGTTTCGCTTTATTAAAATAATCAAAACACTTGAAATTTTAGCAGACTTCTTTTAAATTTGAGGTTTTGTTATTGATTTTCTACATTCGTTAATGCGAAACTTAGTATTAAACATGTGTTGACGTTTGTTTTATATTTTTGTCATCATAAATATACCACTTTCAAGTTATAAGTGTTTATGAGTTGTTTTATTCCATAAAAATACCATTGGAAAAGTTAAATTGTGTTTGTTTTGTTATTAATATAAAATAGCTTCACTTCTTTGAAGAAATGTTGTTTGCTGCAGGTATGTGGATATTTTAAATTTGACTAAATAATCCAAGATAAAAATAAGTAAGACATTACAACCATTTTTGTTTACCGAAAAAACACAAACGCAATTCACCACAGTATAAATAATTAAACATTTACTCAGTATGTGATTGATTTATTAAATAATAATGTTTAAAAAAACAAACATCAGTTGATTTTACAAATCGTCTTATTAACATACATTTAATTATATTTTTTATATATTATAAGAAGTCAAAGATGATGTTTAAAAATGTGAAAAATCTCTTATTTTGATGCTTTGTTTTAAATTTATTCCATTCCGATCTTATATGGAAGCTTAAAAGTCTTAATCTAAATGTCACAGAAGTCACCAGAACAAGTCACGCTTCCTTACAACATACAAATGAGTCTGCCCCACTCAAATGCTAAATAATGTGTTGTTCTGTCTCAAACGGTCTAACCAGATAAGCTAATTGCTCACGCAGACCACCTTCAGATTGCGCTGCAGAGACGTGTTATTCAATTAATTAATAACTAAGGTAATTTCTCGCTTTAATATCAATATTTTCAATTAAACATTCAACATTTCCGATAGTTGCATACAGGATTGCAATAAGCTGTAAAACAACGAAAGTTACTCTTCTGGGTGACACTCGAAATGAGCAGCAAAATGGGAACATTGTTGTATGACTGCTATTAAGAAAAAAATGGAAGTACTAAAACTTAATCTTTGCACTTGACATATTTTGATCAGTGTTTATTTATTTATAAGATATATGACACTCAAGTGTTGTTTACAAAGCATAACAACATTTAGTAGACAAAGAAAAAAATTCAACCATTTAAAAAAATCAACACATGCGGCGTATGGAATCACCAATGCATAGTATGGTATAACAGCTTTGAAAAAAAAAAACTGAAAACATACAATCAATTGAAACTTAAAACAACAAAACAGAACTTAAAAGTGAAACATATGTTATGACCTTTTGCAACGAAAACACTTTTAGAATTTCAACTGTGTAATTTTATTTGTATAATCGTTGAATGACATTGAAGTATAATATTAACAGTATTGTGGAATTAATAATAACGATGATGTTAATATCGTGGTGGCTTTAATAATAATGATTGCTGCCTCTGATATGACGTCCTATTTAAAGCGAAGATAACGTACGCACGACCCTTATATAATTAAGAAAGAATTGGTCGGGTATGTTATCGGTGCCCTTAAGGTCAAATCGATATCAGGCAATTATTTGGAATGTCTTGTTCGCTGTAACCAAATCTTTATTGAATTTGGATAGTAAACAGTTCCTGATAATTCCAACAAGATAATAAATTTAAACATAATACATTGAGTTAAGTTTGACATACACGTGATAACACTAATATTTATTGGATGTAGATAACTTAGTACATGATATGGTTAGCATTGATAAGCTTAACATTGGTTTGAATACGTTACATGATTACTTATAATATTTATTGGATGTGGATAACAGAGTATATGATAAGATTAACATTGGTATGGATACATTACAGATAACTTAATTTCCACAATTCTTTGTTGTGGTAATTCTGCTTTTATTCCTTCCAAATTTTTTTTATATATCATTCAATAAAGTTGATTAGCATTTATTTTCGGTTAAATAACTTATATGGTAAAATGTATTCTCATAAATGGCATATTTCTTTAAATGAAGGTACCACTGTCTTTCTACAAAATAAGACAGCAATTAAGTTATTATGTTAATGATTTTTTTTTCTATTTTGAGCTGTTGAAATCTATTTTATTTCTTCCCTTCTTATATGTACTCGTATGTACTACGAGTATAAGACGAAATCAAATAGTAAAACACGAACTACGACTCATAATTTCCTCACGCTTTTTATTAAAACCTCTAGAATACCTTTTAAAATAATTAAGAATATACCCTAACAAAATTTTAAAATACGTATAATTATTAACTTGGTGAGGAATATTGGAACGTCTCTGGTTGTATCGCGCAGTAATAATTTTTCATTTATCTTTGGTCTTCTAAATGATAATTTAAAGATAATTTTCCTGATTTTGTCGGGTATTAGAGCAATTCGATCGTTTTAAGTAATCATTAAACAGAGGAAATATATTACATAAACATCATTTCAATCCGAATAACACGTTCATTTCTTGATAAAACTGAATAAGCTTTAATTTACTCACATTATATAATAGTCCATCTGACTGACTGAGCCGATTAATATTATTCAAGTTTTTAATTTGCGTGTTGACTGCGCAATTTATTTTTTTTGTCAATAATTTGAGGAGGAAATAAATGTTTTTTTTTTTATATTTATTGTATTTATGAATTCATATGTCACCCCAAAAATATACCCAAATTTGCAATACGGACAATTTGAAGTGCTTGGTTCGGTAATAAAATTGTCTTCATTCCCGTTAATCGAACCTTCGGATTTTAAAACCACTTGAGTAGGCACAGAACTTGCAGTTCGTCATCACACGTTTTGGTTATACTGCCACACATTAAGAATCCATACTTGCAAACCTTGAGTATTGTCATCAGACAAATTCTTTCACCAGACTGGGACACATTTTATATATAATGCATTTTTTTCAAGTCCTATTGGGAATCGAACTTGAACCCTCCGGTTGCAAGTCAAGCGTCTTAACAACAAGGTCACGGAGGTCGTCAAATGTTTATATAATTACTGTATTCATTTTTTAATGTTTGGAAATAGGTTTTTTATGCATAGGATTCTTTGCTCGAATATGTTATATCCTATTTCATCCAATATTTAGCTTTATGTACCTGTCTTACTGCATACTAATGTATTCCAAATTGATTAATTAGACTTGGAAAGTTTTGCTTTATGTACTTGTCTTACTGCATACTAATGTATTCCAAATTGATTAAGTAGACTTGGAAAGTTTTGCTTTATGTACCTGTCTTACTGCATACTAATGTATTCCAAATCGATTAAGTAGACTTGGAAAGTTTTGCTTTATGTACCTGTCTTACTGCATACTAATGTATTCCAAATTGATAAAGTAGACTTGGAAAGTTTTGTACTATGTTTATTTTTACGTTTTGGTATTAAAAATATTTTTAACGAAATAACTTACTTTTTGGTACCAAGTATTTAAGTGCAATATAAAATGCCTGCCCACGGGAGAGCATTAATGAAAACCATAAACTATTCGAGTTTAGTGTCTGCCAACACGGGAGTATTTCACGGGGCAATTTGGAGTGGCTGACTGCCGTGCCAAGTTTTAATTTTTAACTAACTTCTTGCTTTACGCTAATGAGCTATACCTATTCTGAAATTTTAGTTGTAACTTTCATCTTCATCAACATGGACGGATAACCTTTTATGAACAAAATTTTTGAAATTAAAATGATTTAAAATTTTATTACGAAAATTATGTTGATCAAAGCTAGTAATTTTATTGTAGGTAAATTAAATATGAAATGTAATTACGAAGCATGAATATAAGCTCAAGATTGATGTGTTAAGGTTGAAAAAGAGCAAAAACTTATGCTGGAAGAATAAGTGGGAACCGTGCTAGAAGACAATTGATAAAAGTATGGCTGTACCGAGTGAACAAAATTTTGAAAGGAGGAAAAGTAAGGAGTAAATGAAACAGAAGTAAATGGATGAGAACATATATGGACGTGAAAGAGGCGAAAGAAATATCATGATAGGAAAGTTTGATGCTCTGTCTTCTCAGTCTGCTCCAACGGGGAATTGGCGTGATGGTATGTATATAAATTTAATGTTGATATACACAAATTTTAAAAATTGGTTTGATGGTATGTACGAGTATGTTAATTGAATGTTGATATACACAAACTTTAAAAATACATATTAAAATGCATGATGATAGTTGATAAACATTACATACCATCTCACGATGTCCTTTTTTGGGTTAAAAGTAAGAATATATCTTCACACTTTTCTATTTCCACATTAAAATATCTAAGAAGATCTTTTCTTACACTTTTTCCTTTCCCTCAGTCAAAATATTGTTAAAATATATTTTTTTATTATACTCGTACATTAATTTAAAAAAAATTGCATTTTTTTAAATTTTGTACTCAAAGTATTCCCGATAATGAACAAGTCAAATTAAGATTATAATTACTATAAACTTGACTTTGAAGAGTGAATTATTATCATTTTGATCGCTAACCAACGGCAGCGGTCTTTAAATATGGCCTCGGTATGTTTCTTCAAGCCGCATTGGATTTATCTTGCTGTGTTATTCATTGATTTCTACTCAAAGCTCAGAGGCAACCATATATATTAATATTGACAAGTAGTCTAGTGAATAGACGAATTGTTAATAAATATTGGCTTACCAGTTTTAAACCCACTTTTACACAATATTGGATCTGAATTTATTTAGTGGCGTCTATTAGCTGCATTTTATGTATCATATTTATAATAAAGAAACCTTAAGATGATAATATGTATATGAAAACAGAAAAGAAAAACAAATTTAAAAAAATAATTTCTAAATTTTTTTTATCGAAATATGGTTGAAATATTTTGAATTTCCACTGTTTGTTGCTTTTAATAGTGTGGAATTTTTTTTATGAAGATGACTACGAAGATATATAGAAAGACTTTAAAAAACACATACGAGTACATACTTACCATCACACAGTTTCCCTATTTGGTTAGGCAGAGAGGAAAGAGTGGCAGACTTTACTTTCGCGATACATATCTTTCGCCTCTTCTACACTCATACAGTTTCTACGATTTCTCTGACTTCTAACATTTGCATCTTTCAAAATATTAATACTTTATTCTCCTTGGTCTTCTTCTACCACGTCTTTCAATCATATTTGTTATGTTAGTTTTCATTCATTCGTTTCACGTGCCCAAACCATCTCAGAGTGATCTTATTTATATTATTCAATACGTCACCCTTAAGTTCACACTCATCCCGTATCATTTTATTTCTTATTTTGTCACCTTTTCATACAATTTCTACGATTTCTAAAATATTTTGTATTTATATCTTTCAAAATATTCTTCAAAATATACACCATCAAAAATTATTACACATAAACTAAAAATGCTTTATCAACAAAAATGTTTTTCTTTTGTAAACACATAATCTTCATTTCTTCTACGTGGCTAAAATATAATTCTCCGTTAAAATAATTCTTGTGCTGCGCAAAGTAAATTTTAGCGGATGACTAGGTTTTATCATAAAAATTAAATCTACGGGCTCACATTTCACAAAATTATCAAATTTTGTTAGCCAAGCTCTTGTAATTCAACAACTTTGAGTTCTTGGAACTGGATTTTGTGTTATGATAATTTTTATGTTAAAATCAAGGCAAATATTCAGTACCGAAAAAGTGTTTTTAATCTTCAAAAATCTAGGCTTCTATAAACCTATCAACAGTTGTGTTGGTTTATGAAAGCCTTAAATATCATTACATTGGCAAGTCATTTTATTGTTTCGAGAAATCTTGGTGATCTGAATTCTCCTTGCAAATATTATCATGCATACGATCATCATGAACGACCTCCTTTGCCTATCTCTCAATCCGGGGTTTGCGGGTTTAATTTCCGTCGGTACTATTTTTTTCTAAAAGTTTTATTCTGATTTCATTCAACGCCTCTTTAAAACTCTTTTTGGTGGGCTGGAATATATTGCCGTATGGCAATAAACTCACCAAATTGTACTGTATATAACAAAAGTGTGATAAAATACAATACATGCACTCCATTACTCATTAAGTAAGTAAACTTATCGTTAATTCGAAGAAAAAATGTAATTGTAATAATGTATCTAAAATACTTTATACAAGTAAACCCTGGTAAAAGTATTTTTTAACTAAATGAAACGACACACTTACTTGGGTTAGAAATATAATGAATAGGTGGAAAAATAACGCTTTATATTATTTTGTCATATTGCAACACACAGATATGAATTAAAACATGAATTATAACCCTTTACTTGTCGCATATAAAAATAAATATTTCGTTCATTTATAAATCAGCTGTTATAATCATACTTTTAACCAGTATTTAGTTTATAAATTATCTGATAAAAATGTAAATATAATTTGATATTTAATATTAACACCTATCGAATCCAAAAAGCCATAAAATTAAGTAGCAAACAGAAGCGGATAAGCTGATTAAAATAACTGTAATTTTCCAGTGAGTCATTAGTGGATTTCGTGGATTTTTTTTAACTTTATTTTTACTGTATAACCTATCTTAAACATGTACATAACATATACTGTATCTTATTTAAATAATTTGATAGAAGAAAGGAATTTTGTTTCTACTTTAACGATTTTTGGACGTTTCATAACGTTAACTATATTCATATCACGGCTTGAGACGGCCTCTGTAGTCTGGCTGGTAAAGTGCCTGTTTTTCAACCCAGGGGATCGTGGGCTCGATTTCCGATGAGTCCGGTATTTTTTCCAATTTCTGTCTTGTTTTCCTTTCAGACCTTTACGTTGCTTGGAAGAGATCGCCGTATGAAAATAAAACCACCAGGTGTTTACTTTATATAATGAAAGAGTGAACATAATATGACCTATAAAGGTTACATTGTTAGAAATTCTTGTTGTCAAAACAACTGGATACCTTTACTTGACGAAGTGTTTTTAAAAAAAATGTTGAATCAAATTTAATATGACATATGAAAACAATGTTAGAAATACTTTTTTCTTTAAAAAAAATACGTGATTCTAGCAATTCCAGTTATAAGCTTTTTTGACTTGGCCAGTAAGTGTGAAAAATAATATTCGATCGATATTCCGGGCAACACCAATCCACGCCGGTGAGTATATATTATATATTCACGCATCTTAATTAATGAACCAAAACAATTTATTTGCATTCAGGTGTAATGTTGCATTTATAAATTACTTGTTATTCAAAATGGCGTACACGTTGTCCTAACGAGATATTTGAACTTTTTACCATATGCAAAATACTTAATTTGTTTCGTATTACCAGCTCGTGTTTTAATACATTTAATCTTTATTGCGATGATAACATATCTCGTTATACGAGATTTTTGAAGTACTAGTTCTGGTTATTATGCATTCTTTATACTCGTATAACTTTATTCACAAAAATAATTTGATTTTTATATTATATTATTTATATTATTTTGAGTTGTCCCATCACATATTTAAAAAAAAATATTTATTTTATAAAACAGTTTATAACATGTATCCAATGTTTTAACCGGTGTTTTAACATGTGGTAGAACTTTTTCTGTTGCTAGTCCCATGGCGTAGAATAGTTTGCATCTAAGTGTTAAATATATGGATGACGTGTGCAGCTTTTGGATTAACATGAAAACAACTTTTTCTTGGAGGTTTTATCAACATTTATGATTATATATGAACACTTTTATCATACACTACACATTACCTAAAGTCGAATGTGTTTCGGTCACAAAGCTTTTAAAGGTTTATTTGTAATATTCATGGTAAGTTTTTCCTGCTAAATATGTATCTTAAACATATGCGAGAAAGTACCTTATCTTTATGGACACATCCACTATTTCCGTATCTTTGCACTCAAGTTATATTTTTTTGTAATATTTTAATCTGTCAATAACAGTAGATTTGATTCCTGAGTTAGAGCGCCCTTAAGGAGAACCTGCTCTCTAAACGCCGTCGTATAAATTGTTAATTTTTATTATTATGTACAAATAAAAAGAAAACTACAAAAGTTCACAATGTGTAAATTAAAAAAAAACTAATGTTAATTATTCTTCAAAAAAGGAGAAAAATTCATTGGTTTTTATTACTTTTTTTTTGCCTGTGGAGCTTTCGTAATTTATTTTGGCTGAGTTAGGAATGTTGTATTTTAAGTAAATATTTTCGTATTTGAAATGTAATCGCATATTTAAATTCTTTTATAATTATAATTTTATAATTTTTACGTGAAATTAACTTATTTTGTTGTAAATTAATATCCTTTTTTTTAAATAAAATTGTAACCACCGAGTATCGAACTCGCAACCCCGGGTCGAAAAACATGTATTTATCTTACCGAACAGGTGACGGGGGATGTCACGTTTGTGTTCCCACAGTCTCATAAACTACACAAAATATTACATTTTTACTACAATATTTATTAACGAATTATCTTTCTTCTCGATTAGCTGTAACTATTCTACCTGCCATTTTTTTTTTCAAATTTTCAAATGATCCATTATCGAGATTATCAGCCACTGTTGGAGTATAAATTAGCATTTTATTTAAGCGATCGAAATCGAAGACCATTCCACATTACTGTTATTAATGATAAGTTATTTCAACCGTTTTAAAATATACATATGTTCTGGAAGTTTGAATTTTACGGAGTACTTTACTTGATGCTTATCAGAAATAAAATATAAACCACGACACAAGAAACTCGAAACGTGTTTTTAATTGATAAACGAATCAGTAAGACATCATCAACATTTCTTTCATACATTTAAAGAATAAAAATTCTTCACATTAAAAATCCCAATTCTTCTTCGTGTCTTCGCGTAAAATTCTATTTTCTTCCAGAACACCATCGCTCTCTTCGGCTAGGCTTTGTGAGCGACTTAATTTGCAGTTCACTTGATGCGGTTGTGGCATGAACGTACGAGTACAAGAGGTTTCAGGTCTACACTATCCTTATTTATGCTCAAGATGGAATTGAAAAAATATTACACATTATTGAGAATATCCTTTCATCCTAATTTTTCTTTCTTATCCTTAAACGAATCATTTCCCCTAGTCCTACCATTATTGAAAGATATTAGTTATTTATATGTGTTGTTATTTGATTTTAAAAGAATATTTTTTGTCGAATCTGTCATGGATTAAAAGAGTTAAAAATCTACTGTTACCTAATTTTTAAGCCTGTCTTCCAATATGGGTTCGATTCCCGTTGGAGTTTTTTTTTAAAGAATTCCAGTCTGGTTTTACTTAATGTCTCTTTATATTTTTTTTGGTTGGTTGATAGAGATTACCACGTAGTAAAGAGATTGTCACAATAATACAGTAAAACGTATCCAAGATGAGCTGGTTGGTTGAAATATATTGCTGCTTATTAATAAGCCTGCCAGATGTACCAATACAACCATATATGCAAAAGTATAAATATCATAGTATAAATAAGCCAAAATCCATACGATGGTTGTCGCCAAAGAAAGAATACGAGAATTGAATTTTGAATACAAGAGAGCGAGAGAGGAATACTTGGATTCTCTCCGAAAGTAATTCAAAATTTGAATCTCGGTGGGTCCGTGATACTGAACGAATTTTAAATACCTAGCTAACAATTTTTGAACCGGTGTAAAAGGGGACGATGTAAAAATTATATACTCGTATATAAACAAATTTTACATTTATGAATATATATTTTCATAAATGTAGAATTTGTTTTACTTCCGTGAATATTTCACGGGATGCAACTAGTAATATAATATATGACATACTACAACTCTTCAAGTTATAATTAAACAATTTTGCAAGTGTTAAGGCATTCTTGTTAATGATGTAACGAGCCATAAAGGGTTATTGCATCAAAAACAATGTCATTAATATAAGTTATTAACAAATTCAAAATCAAACCATTGAATTATGTATTGAACATTAAGTATCATGATCATTTTATACCCTTTCATAATTATGTATTTGTATCGCTAGACAATTAAGTTTTAATAATTTAATTGTTATATAATTCAGGGAATCCCATTATTTTGTTGTACAGAATGTTCAAAGCATTTCATAAGTTTATATTAGCTTTCTATCGTTATGCTCTTCATTTATGTTCTGTGGATTTTGTTTATGTGTTATGTTTACTTTATTCAAAGCACTTCTCATCTATTTTGATTAGTCTGTAGATACTTCAAATGAGTTTCAAGTTTCGAACAAAATTTCTCGTCATAAAATTTTATGCTTTCATATTAATCATAAAACCATGTTTTCACACATCGTAACAACTACTTTAAGGTAACATCAGCTTAATCCTTGCATTAAAATGTTTGTTGAGCTTAAAATAGCTGACTATAGGGTAACCGTGGATTTTAAGAGTACCTTAAAACATAAATGATAATCGTGATGTTTCAATACGAGTTATTTAAACTTTTTTTAGGAATGGACTTTTGATGTGATTTTTTACAGATTTATCGTTACAGTTAAATACAGGTTTAAGAAAGAGATTGCAAGAACTGGGTTAATCTAAATTACTAGACGTGATTCAAAGTTGATTTACTAACTGTTGTACAAATATTCTTTTAAATTTTTAACTATATGATTGACCAATATTGTCTTAATTTAATTAAATTAATTAAGCCTTAATAGTCTTATGGTTAAAGTAATAAACCCTTCTTCTAAGTCTTATATAACTTTTTGGTAAGTAAATTCCAGTTATTGAATTCAAAAAGTAGAATTCATATTTTGTTATTGTACAATATAATACATTTTAAATAATAATAATGGAAACAATATATCACAATTAAAATATACCAATTGATCTTGATCAGCAAGTCTAACGAGAAAGCAAAATACTTTTTTCAGCAGGAAACTTTGAATTGATTGGACTGAAGGATTTTTTTTGGTGACAATGTGCAGTTTATTTAACGAGTTTACTTCTTTCGCGTTTTGAGACAAACAATTAAATAATCGTGGTATAATATTTCGAATGTAATTTCTCCATAATAATTGTGATATCTAATTACAGGAAAAGTTTCGCGTGCAAATTGTGAATTGTGGCTTGTGGGTGATTTTATTTTTATATTGAGTCGCAAAAATGTTCGATAATTAGTTTCAAGAAGCATATGTGCTTAACTGGTTCTTGTATTTTATTAGTGTGTAACTTGAATATTAGCCTCTGAATACGTAGTAAGTAACAAACTTGGATGATCATTCTTAGTCAATATCTCAGTTTATCGCAGAGTTTTTTTATGTGAGGTTGAAGTATTAAAGTTTATATTTAATTTTAAAAAGCATATTGTTAAATATTGTTAAACTTATTTTCTGGCACAAAACAAGACTTTGTCTATAAACAATAGGCAAATTATTGTTTTGTGATAAAGTCTTGTAAAATCGAAAATATTTGAGAATAATATGATTCAAGGCGTCTTAGAAAATAATATCGTTATAGTGTACGTTAAAGTTTGCGGCAGAACCAAGGCTTAACGTGTAAGGTTCTAATATTTGTGATTTTCAAATGTCAATACTATCATAAATATCCAATCTAATAATCAAAATTGATTCATAGACAATTCGAAAATATTTGGTAAGCTCTCGTGATAAATTTCAATAAAAGTCTTTACATTTGGTATGACAAATAAATCCCCTTTAGAATATTATTCATACGGTTTAGCAACATTATATTATGTAGTTAAAGCAGTTAAAAGAACAAATCGCCAGTTTTGATGAAGTTGCGGCGTTCCTCAGTGACACATTTTATGGCGTCTATAAATTCGGATGCTGAATTTCACGCGTTCAAATTTAGACTGTATGCACGATCATCTCATCATTTTATTGTGGCAATGTGGTGGTTCTTGCTTCTGGCAAGACTTAATGTGATGTTGGAAAAAAATTGACACTTAATTAACTGTATTTTCATACCGCCGTTCAGTTTATTTCAGATCATGCCGGATAAAGCTTATTAGCATATATATCCGTTTGCAAAAAACATTTGGCAGAATAAATTGCCTCTATCTGAATAATATATACTTTTAGAATTTGTTTTTTTTTATTCTCGTTAACGGAATTTATAAAATTAATGTTTTCGGTATATGAGTTAAAACGCACAAATGGTGATGGTATAATTTATTTTCATTTTAAAAGGTACTTTTTTATCAGATTTATTTTATTCTTTGTAACATTGTATTCAATACATTTTGGTTGTATACAATACAATTTAGCAGGTTTATTGCCATGTAGCAATCCCTTCCAAGCAAACAGAACGATGTTAACTAGGCTTTAAGAGAAAATCAGACTGAAATATTTTTTTAAAAACATAGGTACCAATAGGAATTAAACCCTCAAAACCCATGCTGGAAGATAGGTGTCTTACCAACTGAACCCCAGTGGTCGTCAATTTACTGTATTTATTTCATTTTCAAATTGAAAAAATATTTTAAGAAAAGCTTTCTTAAATTCATCTGAATCGCGGTTATGTGGAGTTAACTTTATTTGAGCTGTAGTGTAATGAGATACCAGGGGATGTATGATGATGGGTGATGGGTGTGGGTCGCTGTGATTCGTGGAGGCCGTGAGGTAATGGGATACTAGAGGTTGTATGGGGATGGGCGTGAGTCGTTGTGATCTGTGGAAGCCGTAGTGAAATGAGATACCAGAGGTTGTGTGGTGATGGGCGTGAGTCGCTGTGATCCATTAGGCCGTGTGGTTATATAGTACATAACACCCTCGCCCAGCAAACGGAAAAGATGCGGGTTCGAGGCGCTACGGTCATGTTTTGTTTTACTGAGGCCCTCACTAAATATCGTATTAAGCGATGGCCTCCGTGAACCAGTTAGTAAGTTGCTTGAAATTCGACTCGGGAATTTCGGATTTGATTCCCGATGGTAATCGAAAAGGAATAAAAAAGAGAACACACGCTAGATTTGTTGCTTACAAGCTAGACTTGATAATCGTGTGAGTATTGTTGACTTTTCACGTACGATGTAGTATTGCCAACACGTTCAATGACGGAAACAACATGGTCTCCCAGCCACGCTATTTAATATGTCCGAATAACCAGTTCAGATATGTTGAAACGTAGCAATCGAAAGAAATTTTGTGTTTTTCTCCTTTCATAAAAAAAAATGTTATACATGTAAACGTTTATACAAGATTCCTGATTTTTTTATATTTATTCCTGAAGGATTCAATAGTAAAAAGAGATAAAATAATGATATACTCTTTATTTGGAACCAAAAACTTTACTAACTATCCCCCGTGGGCTACATTGCGCACCATAATTCAAGTTGTTGTTATAGCAAAACTGCCACTAGCACGCTTCGACTTGAAGAACAAACTTAGTATTTGTAGTCATAAAGTTACCAAGTAACCATGTATCTCCCACTGGGCACAGTTGAAAGCCAGTACTAATTTGTCATACACCCTTCACACCGTACTTTGAGGATATGGTACTAACACTGGCATTAACTCTTATCTCAGTTGAATAAATAGTAAAGCTTAAGACAGCAAAATTTGTTGTATATAAATATAAAGTATTTTAGAACCTACTTGTAAGCTTTCAGTTCGGCTTATGCCAGTTATGATTTATTGTTTGTGATTGAAATCATTCTACTAAGTTTCAACAGTTTACGGCATCATTAAGTTGGAATATGTATAGACAAATTTGATACCTCTACGCTCAGTTGTATTTCAACTAGAATCGATATAAGCCGTTTTGTTTCGTTTCGATGCTGTTGTAATTTAATTTCTATCGGACTTTTCCCTTCTTTTGAAACTTGATAATCGCGTGATGTTTAATTTTTAACCTAAGTGGTATATTTAGTATTTTGTCAATATTAATGGTTAAGTATAAGAATGTATAATTCATTAAAATTAAAATTAAAACGATGCTTATTGTTAGTTAGTTATTTATCAGATTTTTTTGTAAAACTAATTAAGTGCTAAAATTCTATCCTATAATTTGATAAATCTCCGACTGCTTAGCCAGCGTATCCAATTTCAAGTCCTGCGGGAATACTTTTCTCTTATTTGCTTCACATTTTGGTAACCTGTTTAGTCCTCGGGTGTAAACGCTTGATATTAATTAGCGTATGTTATTCCGAAGATTAAAAACACCCTGATGAATGTAGCATTGAAATTGGTTATTGAGTTTTTCTATAATAATAAAAACAAACGTAAAATCTCGTATTTTACCTCTTTATATACCGTACTTTGTAAACGTATTTTACCTCTTTATATACCTCTTTATTTACCGCATAGGTTTTTCTTCAAAATATATTTGAAAATTATTCGAGCAAAAATCTATGTGAGTATACCTGCTATTTAAACATTCGCTTTCAATTCTTTCTTACGGAAACGATCTAACATTTATTTTGTGGGACGATTATTTATAGAAAAGTATTATATAATGACCTGGTGAAAAGACACGTATTTTAATTTGATACCTTTACCTTCAGTAGTATGTCTTCTAGAACTGATAGTAGATGCGTTATATTGTTATATTCTGAAATATTTAATATTGAATATTGCATGGTTGTTTTATGACAAAACTAGTTTATTTCGTTGCTTTACTTAATATAAACACAATTAAAATCATTGAGAATGTTATTATACGGACCGTATCAAAATTTGCAAGAATTATGGTAGTCCACAACAGTATATTGGTGTCAACCTTGGTGTATGGGAGTGAAACATGGACGTAGAAAAGGATCGATAGGAGCCGAATAATTGCTATAGAAATGCGCGCATCAAGAAGAGGAGAAGCATGGGGTGGAAATATATGAAAGAATACGGAATGAAATTATGTGAGATAATTGTGAACTGAATGCATCTGATGTATTGAGTACGATGAAGAAGAGCACTCTGAGATGGTTTGGGCAAGTGGAACGAATGAATGAAGAAATACTAACAAAACAAATATATAGTGCAAATATGAGTGGAAAACGTGGCAGAGGAAGACCAAGAAAAGCGTGGTTTGATCAAGTGAATGATATTTTGAAGGAAGGGATTGTAAAATTTCAGAGAAACGTAGGAAATGTAGAAGGGATGAAGGATGTGTGACGAAATAGGAAAATCTGATGCTCGGTTCACTGCCTACCCCGAAAAGAAAATATAGAGTATTATTTTCCGTACTAGACCCAGGATTATTAGGGCATATTTTTGACTGAATATCGCACCACAATTAGAGGTATTATGACAACACTGTCGCTAGGTTATGTTGAGTGACTTAATGGGAAAGCAAATACTTTTATCAAAAAGTTCTCAAATATCCATTTATGTATAAGGTTAACCAGGGGTAATTTGTCGCCGGCATCTTGCACCATAACTAGACTTTATGACAGCGACACTGGTGCGAGCCTGTCGTCGCTTTACGGTGTTCTGGCGGTCTCCCCTTTCGGCTAGCTAACGGCTTTCATCCACTAAACTAATAAAATTTACTGTGGCCGTTCACGACAACAGCTCGGTTACTTCTTGGGTGACAAAGTCGTGGCTAGATTATAAATAATAGTGGAACTCTTTGGAAAAAAATAAATCGCAATCATTAAATTGTCCAACATTTATTTCTGCTTAATAATTGAATACTTCAATACAGAAGGATACCGACAGGGTAACAGGTTGACGGAGTACTTAATGTCTTATAAAACAGTCGTGATATTCCCCAAATCGCAAAAATGGCAATACATAATAATAGTGTGTAGAAGTAAAATTTGGATTTGGTAGAAGAAGAATAAAAGTAAGATTAAGTATGTTCAAATAAGGAATGAAGACGTTAGAAATAAATGCATTTATAAAATTAATGTTTTCAATAATATAGAGAAAATACCTTTTAGATGGTTTGGACGTGGGGGGAGAATGAATTACGAAATACTGACTAAGTGATTATGCAAGTCAGAAGTGAAAGGTGTACGTGAAAGAGGTAGACCGAGGAAATCGTGATTGGATAGAGTGGACCAATTTCGGAAGAAGGTAAAGTGAGAAGTATGAATAATAGAAGCTTGAGGAGGTGAAGGAGGCGAAAGTAGTGTGCCTCGATTTAAAAAAATGGAGATCTGTTATCTCTGCCTTCCCCGCAACGGACATGGTGCGATAATAAATGTACACGTATGTATTTATGTATAATATATCTACAATGTTATGATTTGCAAATAATACTTTCAATTATTATAATTTGTCAAGATTAATAAGCGATAATTTATTATCTTTCGCTTATAATTCTTACTACGTCCTCTATCTGTAGTAACACGGTCATGACACTCAAAGACTAACAAAAGTTACTCAGCTTCGAAAATCAAATACTAAAGATACCTGGCCCAAAACAGGTTGCTAGAGACGGGAATCTGGGATCCAAAGAAGGAACTTGACAATTGACAACAACCACTTATAATCAACAACATTAGCTTGTGCAGTTTAGCTTAGGTGGACCACTGGCATGATTAACAAAGATCATTATGCAAGCCCAACATCAAGAAAGAAGGGCACTTGACAGGCCGAAACAGAAGCTTTTAGATTATGTGTAGCAGGTGGTCGGGGTGGAAGGATACTGGATGAGATGGCCGGTGACCGATCAGCTTGGAGAAATATCGTTAAAGCACGTGTATGATAGATTGGGAGAAAAATCCGGGAGGTTAAAGCTGTACATGAGTTGTACGCCTATCGTAGGTAGGTAGAAGTTTACTACCATGAACACTGATAAACATGATTCCTTCTAAAAAATACTTCGTTTATTCACCTTGAAAATAGGTTCTTTCATTTTTAGAAAAACCTATTTTCAAGGTGTTTATAGAGAGTGCCCTTTTTAAGTTCCTTTATTTTTTAACGAATCTATTTTCAATGTGAATATAGGGAGTGTCCCTTTCACGTTATTTTATTTTTGAAAGAACCTTTTTTTTTCAATTCAGAAATAGTGAGTGTCTCTTCTAGGTTCCTTAACTTTTTAAATAACATGTTTTTTATAGCGAGTGCTCCTTTAACGTTCTTTTGGTTTTTTAGATTTGAAGGATTATTGTGGTGCCGTTCATTTGTTAGGATTGTATATATGATTTTTAATTTTAACATTTTTTTGAAGTACATATGATATATGACTACTCATACCTACCCTCATCCTACAGTTAAAATTAAATATTCATACAACATTAATTTAATTGAGGCAAACCCTTTGAATCGAGGGGACAGGAATTCAAAGGGTACAAATAAAATTTAATGACATCCCATGGACATAAATTCAAGTAAATTTCGGAAATTCAATCTTTTCACGGATCTCATTTGAGAGGATTTTTCGTGTTATTTAAAGTGAGTCTTTTTTATTTTTTTTGTTTCAGCCGTAGATTTAAAATGAAATCCCTTTTTATTGCTTCTAATAAATCATCGCTTTAATCTTCCGGTGAAATTAAACTCCATGCGACTATTAAAATGAGCTGGATTAAAAAATATCATTTTTCATGCTGGTTTATCTAATTTTACATTTAAATTGTGGTGAACCTCTCGTGGGATTGCTATATCGTAGAAATTGAATTTATTATTACATACACATATCTATTTATATATGTTTGTAAACAAATATATATGTCTGAAATTAATGGAGAGCAAGGGAGATCTAGATCGAGGATAGAATGGAAGGATATATTTGAAGAAATATTAACTGAGTGAAAGGTAAGTATTGTTGTATGAAAAACAGACAGGCATGTATGTTGAGATTTATTAGGTGTGTTCGAGACAAAAACTGCGTTCTTGGATAGAAAAAATTTGTCCTCTTTCTCAACCCTAAAAGAGACTGGTGTGATGGTATGCATGTATGTGGAAATTAATTATGTAAAGACAATATGAATCTCGCAACCTTTTCTCAATAGTTTATAAGTTGATGAACAAAAAAGACGTTTTTTTATGTCAAATTTTCAATATAACATATGTTTATAAAATAGTTTAATACAAACAAAAGAATAATGACTTGTTAAACGTTCTTTCGTAACACATTGTGATCTCAAGAGCGCTTTATTTTTTAAATTTAAATAAGGGCGCTTATACCCCTAAATATAGCCATATGTAATACTGTCCGGTTGAATGGATAATTTTGAATGCTAATCATGAATTGTAAGTATACTTATTATTCATCAGGCCATTTGCACCTGTATGCTGCATCTTATGTTTGGGCAAACATCAAAATTATTACGATACATTTTTGGGAATTGTAGTTGAAAAAAATGTATTTTTACTATGGCGCACATCGCTAACTTATTTAAGATTTTTATCATTTAGTTGGTTGTATAAATTTTGTTTTCAATTCATTTTCATTTTATAGCGAACATTTCTTAAATATTTCGGGATTTACTTTGTGGAACCCTACAATAAAGCTGTAGATAAAATTTCCTTTGTAAATTCCACAAATACTCTTCGTCAGGTAAACTAAACGTAAATTCCAATGCGTAACCAATTTAATCTAATAGTCGTACGAACATTGCGTGGAAAAGGGGTTGTTTCCAGTGGAAATATTAAAAGTAGTACTGACGTATTTTGTAACGTAGGATACTAATATTTTTCTTTAGGTTAATTTCTTTCTGATTTAATTTTTTACAAAAGGTCTGGTATCACTAAAGGCTGGTTGGCTGGAAGAATATGTTGTATAGCAATAATCCCGCAAGATGTACCATATTTAACTATGTGTACAAAATAACGAAAATAAAATAAATAAATTATTGTTCCTTCTTGAGCAAGTGTGTAGATTTTTCAACATTATTTATGATATTGAAACTATTAACCTTTACTTTGATGCGGTTAGAAAATTCATAAGGATAATTATTTGATAAATTACGTTCATATTATTTTACTCTGGTTTTAAAATTTCGTACTATTATCCTAGTTATTGCGTTATATTCATCACATATCAATTCTTATACATCGCTACGTTTTTTTTCTTTTGCTGTCTTTTTTTATTTGCTAAAGTTATCTTTAATACAAACATTTGCAATAGGCTATACCCACGAGTATATAAATACAAATTTATATCTATAGAACTTATCGAAATTATATATTAAAACTATGAACTAACTGAATTTTTATTTTCTACATGTAATTTATACTAAATAGTTAACACCCACACGTTAACTAGATAACAATTCTTACTTCGCTACGTTTCATTTTATCTCTTTTGCTTTTTGAGTTGAAAATTACATCACCTAAGTTATTGGTCGTGTATTATATTATAACGCTGGTATTATCGGTTTCAGAAGTTTTTGAGCTTTTGAATTGAAAATTTTGTTGCAGTATAAAAAATTGTTCTATTTCCTTTGATTTCTTAACTTCATTTCCAACTATTCCGACTCGGTTCATAGCTGAGAACAATAAACTCGTACAAGTCTATGCAAATATTTCACGATAGTTAATTATTATTCAAGAACAACATTGAAAACCTTTGGTATGGTTTAATGGTAGCGTTTGCCTTATAAGCATCTGTGTGTCTCGTATTCAATTCCCGAAGAATTTAACACTCTTTTTTCGTCTAAAGATCTATGCTTCTATTACACTATTTTTTCGTCTAAATATCTGCAACTATTTCACATTAATTCTTAGACCTCATTAATCGGTAACAATAACTCTTGCTAATTAGAAAACTTTCCTTGGAAGGAATTACAAATTAAAATATCTCGCTTCGTCACAAAACTTCAACCCACGTAGAAATTAAATTAATTGGAAATCAAATTAAGGACTCCAGATTGTTTAACAAATATGACTAATACTTAATCACAGGTGCCAGAAATTGACAGACTGTAATATTTCCTTAAATACATTGAAATTTTAACTTTTTTTTTAAACGTTTTCCGGGGAGTTTAGAAAGTATATGAAGTTTGGAAACTACCAATTTTTTACAATACTAGAATAATGAAAAGTGGAAAAGTCTTTAAAATTGGACAGTTTTCATGAAAGATCTGTTCTCTCCAGTGTCAAGTCATATTGGAATAACTTTTTGTAGGTTCGAGAATGTAATATACTCGTAGACTGTAAATAAAGAAATGTCAAGAAATGTTCGGGGATTTGCTTCTTGACTCGCTGGGAAGAGACGGTGGACAATTTAACAACCTTCAGGAAAGGTCACGTTCGCTTTCTCGGCGTATTTCTTTGAACTTTTTCGCAAATCACATACAATATTTTGAATTAAAACCAAAACTGACTTCGAATATTTTTATTTGGATATCAAAGATCATTATATTTTTGTCATAAAATGTAGAAGATACATTTCAAGTTTATAATATCTCCCAAATTACAAATAATAAAAATCTAACGTGAAATTTTATATTTAAATTTTTTTTTATTATCTAACATCGACTTTCAGAATATATTTAGATATCTGTTTTAGTAGTAATCATTGGATTTCGGAAAATATTCATTATGAAATAGATTTCTAGTTGTATTAATAATGCATTACATTTATATAGATTATTTGTTTTCTTTTTCTCATACTGAATTATTTTAATTATCACGATAAGGTATATATTATCTTAAGTTGAATGTTGATTTTGTTTCTTCGGCAATACATTTTGATTTTTTTTCTCTTTTTACGATGCAGTGTCAACTAGATTTAGATTAATTAAGCTTAAAAGCAGAAAAAATGTAAGCTTAAAAAACCACCAACACAATGATCGAAAGTTTCCAGCTAAGAAGGCGAACAGAAACCGACCAATAAAAGCGAGCTGTTGCAACAGTATAGCGATAACCGACTCGTAATTTATATCAACTTTAACCCAGTTTTCTGACTATCTGCACTCTCATTCCACACCCAACTTCCATAAACTGCGGAAAATTTTCAGGGCTCAGCGAAATTATGGTTTTCGAGAAACTTGTTTTTTTTGCAGAAGTTTTTCAGAAACTAAGTCTATTTTCTATTCGTCACAATATCATATAATTCATGACTGAAAAAAAAACGAGAAATACACGGTTGGACCAATTGAATGAAATTTTGAAAGAAGGAAAGGTAAGAATAAGTTGACTGTATTGCGTAGCAGCAAATCAAATGAAGTACAGTACCCGGCGGTAAGTAATACACACCGGGCTTAAGAAAGAGACTGTCGGCCATAATCGGCTAACTTCGGCTTTGTAGAGCGTCGTGTCTGTCATTCATACACGTATTCCGTCGTGATTTGTCAGTCGTTGTCAAGCGTTCTAGGGTGTGGTCGCTCTGTGAGACGACGCTCTACAAAGCCGAAGTTAGCCGATTATAGCCGACAGTCTCTTTCTTAAGCCCGATGTGTTACTTACCGTCGGGTACTGTATTATACCTAGAGAACATTTGTCGCACAGCAGATTAATATTTATCCTTCTTCTATTTCTACAGAACTTCTACACCTGATTTCTCCAAACCTTATCCAGTCTTTCGATCAGACGCTTTCCTTAAAATTCTGCTTATTTTTGTACAACGTTAGAGTTAACTGTCCAAGAGTATATATATACGAGTATATAGTCCAGCCAGCTTCACTAAGATTTCTCAATGTGGAGTACTTGGGGTTTGATCTTGAGTTCTTCTCTTGTTTTTTAATTTCTTGTGGTCTTTCAGGGATCACCTCTCTTCTTTTCTGAGGTATCGAATTTCTGTGTTATTCAATCCAGTTCTTCGCTTTGTCGACCTTTATCAAATGGTGAAATATTTGATAATATTCGAATTACCATTTAACATAACACCAATTATTTCTCTATGCATAATTTTATTTTGTTCCTAGGAACGAAGAAATAACCGGTACAAATGAGCCATCTTTAAATTTTACTTTTTATCAGCCAAACCTGTTTCTCTAGTAAGATAGTAATCATCTTATTTAATTTTATATGACAGCTCACTAATAATCACTCTCGTCCAATTATTTTGTGATTTAATTTCATGCAAAGACTTCTCAAAAAGTTTTTGGTCAGTGATTATTCTTCTTAAAATTTACCGTTTTTAAATTATACAATACATCATACTGTTTTACATATCATACATTCTATAAGTATAAATGATAGCATTCGAAACATACTTAATACGTTTACTTAACGAAAGAACTTCAAAAATCAAAATGTAAGTACATTTTCTAAATACATACATATAATATAAAATTATTTTTATATGAGTGATTACGAAGCCTATACAATTAATATTACAGGCTAAAGTTTGAGTAATCACATGAAACAAAATCGTTTGAGCGACTCGAATAACCAGCAATTTGATTATAAAAAATATTAATATTTTATATATTATTTATAGTTAAGACATTAACACCGTGGAGGTTTAAAGACATTGTAATTTATTTAGTCAAACACTGTTTCTTCCACTTTATATAACGGTACTGGTTTTGAGGTTTTCACCTCATCATCAGGGGAGCACAAACATGTAATGGTTTGAAGTTTTTCAATGATTGATTTAAGTCGAGCATTGAAGTTTTTCAATAATTGCGATTAAATATTAATAACGTGTTTATTAACCTAAACCGTTTTTTTATGTTGATAAATAAAGATGTATTGATCGTAAAAAATAAATACATACATATCAACGCGCCGTATCCCTTGAGGAGTATGCAGAGAAAACATATCTCCATTTTTTTATCCAAACACACAACTTTCGCCTCCTTCACATTCATATATCTAGTCATGCACAATCTTCTTTTATTCATACTACTCATTTTATCTACTTTTAAAATTGATCCACTCGATCCAACCACGTTTTCCTCGGTCTGCCTCTTTCAGGTAAGCCTTTCACTTCTGACTAGCGTACTCCCTTAGTCAATCTTTCGTTATTTATTCTCTCAACATCTCAAACCATCTTAAAGCTGCTTTCTTCGTCTTACTTAAAACATCAATTTTATCCATGTATTTATTTCTGATGCCTTCATTCTGCCTTCTTTCATACATTGACATTTCATAATATTTCTTAGTGTACGCATCTCCACAAAATTATGCTTACTTTTATCCTTACTTTATCAAGTACAAGTTTCATTTCCATACATCAAGGTGGGCACCGACAAAATATTAAGTTCTGTCATTTTTGCTATTGGTATAACTCGGTTGTTGTATATTACATTTAGTGTTATGTTTACCTTGTTCCATGTCGCTATCCTTCTTTTAAAATTCCTTTCAACTCGCTCATCACACGTAAATGTACTGCCCAGATAACAGAACTCATCAACCAACTCCTGTTTCTTTTATTTAACATACACACTACACCTCTTTCTACTATATAATCATAAATAGGCCAAATTTGAAATACGTTGTTACACTTTGCAATGCAATATTTTAACCATAATCGAGTTTAACGTTTGATTACTTAAAAGCGTTATGTTCTTTAAACACAAAACATAAATTTTAAAATAAATTTGTTTATAAGTATTTTACAATAATTTGAGTATTACTATTGATCTTTTTTAATGGTCGCTTGAAGCCGTAAATTATAATAAAATAAAAAGAATTTTATCAATTATTATATATGATTTTGTAAATTAATTAAAATAACTGTTCTTTCTGGTAAGTATATTGAATGCGTACGCGTGTCAGAAAAAATAAAATTAATACCACCAATAATAAATAAAATATGCACTTCACAGTAGGATTTCAATCAGCCAATTTGTCCTTAGAATTGCTTGACACCCGCCCCTTAACGGCAGTAAAAAAATATCTTTTGAATTCTCCATAACTTAATCCATTGTTATTTGGCAAGCGAATCGAAATGTCCCTATATATTAATGCATGTTTATTAAAATTGGTCAAAAGGTTCCACATGGAGGATTTAGTTTATTCTTACAGCATATTAATGGTCAGCCGTAAATTAATCGAATGTTTGTAATTCCTTTGAAAATTTTATAGCGAGATTGCGACGAAAATGGCACGTTTACTGTATGTGTTAAATTTATCGAGTCGATTTCTCGGCGTTTAATCACATGATAGGAATACTTCGTGTGGATGTATGAAGTTCAATTTTATATCCAAATTTATTTTCTCGTTATTTCTTCTTTTATATACGAAATTGATTTAATTTATATAATTTTACAATGTAAACGTTGTTAGATTTATTGTCTATTGAAAATTTATTGTAACTAACCATCTAACAGTTAACATATTTGTGTTATAAATGTGCTTCTCGTTGTATCGACAAAAACTATTTACTCGTACATTACTACACAACAAATATTTAAAGCATTTTAAAATAATTGTTGGCGAATATACTTATTTCAATTCTTCACCCTCAAAAGCAATAAGCAACTCGTTTTAAAAATATTTAAGTGTTTTTTTTCTATATATGTTTGGGAATTGTGTTCAAGTTTTATTTATTGGGTTTTAATTCAATTACTTGATAAATATGTGGTAAGAAATATATAAGTAAGTGATTTAAGGCTTTCTTTATATTTTGTCTGTACCTCAGAAATCGTATTGTATTTTACAACACTTACGTCGTATTTATTACAAACAGGCAGGCTTATTGCAACATGCCACTTTGAACCAACTAGAAAAAAAATTATGCTAAAATGTCGATAGTTGGACTTTTTACCATCTGGTTGAGGCAAACGTTCTACCTAGTGGACTACTGAAGTCTTTTTTATGACTCATTTACACTTTTTTTTTTGTATTTTATACGTTAAATATACGTGTGAGTATCCTGCAAAGCGAGGAAGTTTAGACATTTATTCGATTTTACAAAAGCCGTTTTTTATTAGACCTGACAAGCATGTGGTGTTTAAATATATAGTATGTACAAAAAGTAATATTTGACAAAGTAATAAAAACGAATAAAACAAACAGCTTTTATCCAAATTTACTGATAACATAATGTCATGTCAATTTTCCTATTTGAGTTGGCAGAGCACCAAATTTTTCTATCATGACAAACTTCCTTCGCCTCTTCCACATCCATAGACCATCTCCTATAGTTCTTTTTGTTTCACTTACTTCTTACCTTTCCTTTTTTCCATAATTTAGTTCAATTGGTCGAAATATTATTTTTTGAATCATCGTCTATTACGACTGTCACTTATTTTTGCAGTATATATATTTGTTAGGTCAATATTTTGTCAATAATCCGTTCAACATATCCAAATTACCTCAACGTGCTCTTTTTCACGTTAATTAACACCAGTATTTAACTCACATTCATCCTTAATAATTACATGTCTTATTATTGCATACATTGACACGCCTCATATTCTTTTTTTTTTATGTAATTAAAAAAAATCAGCATCCTTGTTTTCATTAAATGCTTTTTTACCACAATTTCAAAGAATTTATTGGTATCTGTTTGAATAAATCCTTAAAGTATTTAACCGTTGTTTGCTTTCGCTTACCTCATTTATCGAACCTGGTTTATTTACCTTTATATCTTAATTTTATTTCCTTAATCATTAAAACGGTCGTTTATAACTTAATGGCTTGAATGATAACGACGATAAATACAATGCTTCCGTCTTAAAATCAGTTTCATTGATCATGAAACACAAAGTATAAAACCAATTTTATCTTAAATGTTAATTAAAAATGGCAATATTTTAGGCTTTTTAAATGTATTTTTTTATTGAAAACAATAAGAAAAGTTGAATCATTATTATTATATATAGAAAACTCTTCTATGTTATTGGCATAAAATCGGGAAATAGCCTCAGTTTCTTTTTATTCAACCTTATGATTGACAAAATAATAGCAAAAGTCAAGTACACAAAGTCGGTTACCAAATAGGCAAAACAAAATCATTTGTTATTTGCTATGCTGACGATGCCACACATATGGCTGGATATGAAGATTGCTCCAAATGGTTTGCCTTGTTGTATCACTGAAATAAAATATGAGTATTTCAATGGAAAAAATAAAGTGTCCAACAATATCTAGATAACCTATGAAATACAAGCTAGTAATAAACAAGGTAATTGAGCAAGTGGTGTCTTTTGAATACCTTGGAATAGTTATTATAGCCACAATGATTGTATAATCAAATTATAGAACAGATGACAAAGTTTCTGCAATATCTGAATGCGTCAAAGATAGCATATGGAAAAATAAGTTCATGAAACTATATCATAAAGTAAAGTGAGGATCTGTAAAAAATATGTTGCATATGTAATAACATATATTATTGAAACAAGAACTGATGCCAGACGAATAAAGATACTCCTTAGAAAATTAAAATCAAAGGCTTTGCAATGTATGTGATTTGCAATGTATATAGTACTACACTCAGAGACAGAAGGAAAATACAGAAATATGAAGAATGTGTGAAACTGTAGACAGCTTAAGATGAGAGAGGCAAAGAAGACGTTTTTGGCGAAATCACGTTCAAGATAGAAATGAGACACGGAGTTACCCAAATGTAAGCTGACAATCAAACGAACCCCCAAAAATTAGAGGAATAGCTGACAGTCCACAACCCAGAAATTTTACGAAAAAAAAACAGATGAAGAATCTTCTATACAAGAAAAAAGGAAAGAATTGATTGTCCATGATCGGAATTATTTATGAAAACTAAAAAGCATGTTTTATATTTATTGAGCTGCAATCTGGCGGGTTTATTGTCTAATTGAAAATCATCCCAACCAACGAGTTGATTATTGAAACTGTTGTTGAATGTTCTGTCTTGCATGGATCGGAAATTAAACTCGAAATACCGGATATAAGATATGCTTTATTCCACTTATCATAAGTTCTGGTGTCGTCAAAGGAACCTTCGTCGAATGCTTCAAAGAAAAATTCGTAGAAATACTTGATAAATAAGGAATAGAAAATATGTGACCTCAGCGAATAATGTGCTGCATCACTGCAGACGAGTGCAGTTAAAGTGTTATGCAATAATAATTCAAAGATTTGTTTAAATTACCATCGAGGTAATATTTTCCCAGCAGCGGGACTAGCAATCGTGGAACCATTACCCAAAACGTGACGGGAAACGCCAACGCTTTGCAAAGATGCAAATACCCGAGCAAACCACGATGCAGAAACTTCGATGTCTGTCTGCTTAAGAACAACTTTGATGACATCCGCAATTACGCCATATTCTGCTTTATCGTTTGATAATTTATTAATTATTAAACGATAAACCAGAACATGGTGTAATTGCGGATGTCATGCTGTAAAAAAATCGGATTTTTACCTATGATAATGATTTTACCTTTGAAATTTTAGATTGTTCATTTCTCTCGAATCTTGTCATGAATGTTTTACAAAATGATGAGCTGTCTAATCCTCTGTCGCGCAGTTTTTGTCAAAAATAAAAACGCTGAGCCTTCATTCACTTCAAACTATTTCAATTGCTATTTTTCAACATATTTTCTCATGTTACACAAATAGAGTAACCTCCGCGGGGTCGCAGTGGAAGGAGAATACGGCCTCTTTCTTTTTCAGGTGCAATTTTTTGGTAGCCTATAAGAGGCGGATATTCACAAATAAGACTCCAAGCCGTCTTTAGCCACCCTCAGGGTCTTTTGATTAATTCCCCAAGGTCCTTAAAATAAACGATAACAATAGCCATGAATCGCATTGGAGTTAGTTTGGCCATTGTTTCGAGCTTCAAAGTGCTAATCTGTGAACCGACCTAGATGAAGGCCCGTTTAATGGCATGTACCATGTGTTTTTATGGAACATTGAGGGTGATAATTATGTAAATAATCAATACAAAAAATAATAAGTCGATGTTGTTTGATACAACATATTTGATAGTTTGAATGTTTTGAATTTAAATTTGGGCAAACCTTAAAAAAATACAGATAAATCAGACAAAAAGAAACAGAACATGTTCAATAGCTTATACCTGGAACTTTTTCAGAATAATTTTCGTTACCCCTAAGTGGACTTATTCGTAATCTTTATGGAGCAAAAAATCGATTTTATTAGTTACAAGAATATTATATTTCTATAAACGATATTTTTTTATATGTTGTTAGTTTATTCACCCGGTTATGGTTTGTTTGTCAAATTTAGTGGAATTCCAACGAAATTTTAACATTTTTTGATCTGAATCCAAATGTATGTCTACACATTTTATCATATTAAAAATTTCTATTCACGCGTAAAGAGAATTCATAGATAAACATTCAAATAGTGTCTATTGATTTTGCTAAATAAAACTAACCCGAAATTATCCTTAATTATTTTACTGCGCCAATTTGCGGTTTACTGCGATTAGTCATAGCACGGTTGCCTGTTGGAACTTCTACAAGATTTGGTTTGCTTAAATGTAAGTAATTAATTGGTAGACCGACATTTAACTGAGAAACTGGCCATGTTGCTGAAGTTTTCACTGTCTAATTAATCATCGATTTTCCACACACGAGACACGGAAATAAATAGGCCAGGCTAGAAACCAGCTTAGCTTCCTGCTCAAATTTCTGGATTTGAATAGTTTATGGCAGTATGCATGGTGACAAACAGGTTTAATTTAATTCATTTTAAAAATATATGATTTTTTTTCTCACGATTATATTAAAATTAAAAGATTTTTTCCAGCTCTAGTAGGTTAATAATGTTGGGTAAACATACTGTTTTCCCAGATAATTTTTTCACACCGTTTTTCATTTTAATGTATTCTTATTATGAATACAAAAAATATTCGAGCGAAATTTGAAGAATATCATAGTAGTTTAATTCATTATATTCAAAACGCATCAAAAGTTTTATTTATTTTTCCCTTTCAATTTTTTTTTTTTGATTTTATAGTTTTTAACCTAGAAAAACGTAGAACGATCAAATGAACCAGAAGTGAAATACGAGTATGTATGCCGCATAGAAGGAAATGGAGATTTGTTCCTCTGCCTGTCTTAATAGAGACCTGGCGTAGTAGTTATGATGATATTATTTAAATTGAAGTCTTAATTGAGATTTTATGAAATATTAATCGCGAATGGAGAAGTATCCAGACATTTTAGTAGCTATTGCTAAAGACAGAGATATTTTCTTAAAAGTGACCACCGATGTCAGGAGGATCGAACACGGCACATGAAGAAGAGGAAAACGAATATGGATTTACACCTGCCAAGAGTGTTATCATAGGAAGATGCGTAATTATAACCTCATGAGGGGAGATATGGAGTGATGTGCTAGCCAATCTGGCTTGATGCGTTTTATCTGTATTCAAGTGCAAAGAAGGTGTTTGATTGATTGATAAAATGGTTTTATAAACGATTTCGTAGAAATCATTCAAAGTCTAAATAATGTTTTCCCATGAGTGTCACAAAACGTTTACTGTCTCACTAGTTATAGTTTTTTTTCATTCGTATGTTACCCTTCGACATATGCGAACTGGTGATTCAGTTATATCAAAGAGTGTGGTCGGTCTAATTAATTGAGCCTTTGAGTTTAGAGCCACTGAATTAAACACGGAAATCACGGTTCCTTATCGTATTTGTTGGCAATACTACTCCACCCATGAAGAGGCAACAACTCTCGCACAAGTCCACCCCGTGTTAGTATTGTAACTCTGTACCCCTTACCTCAGGACGGAATTCAATCATCTTACCGACTAGACCACGGAGGTTGTCAACTAATTATAGTGAATTATCAATACAATATTGATAGCTGTAAATCATCTTGTTTAATAACATAAGCTTAACATCAACATATCCGATATCAATTTGACCATTAATCGGGATGTCAGAAATATTCGGTATTTGTATCATGTATCTTTGAGTAAACAAATTCATCATTACCATCACGCCAAGTCACTATTGGCGTAGGCAGAAACATATCTCCACTTCATTGCATTTGGTAACCTGCCACACATCTTTCGCTTCTGCCACGCCCATATATCTCGTCATGCATACTCCTATAATGAAGGCTTTTCCCTCATCCCTTTTTCAGAATTTGACTTACTTAATCATGCCACTTTTTTCTATATCTTCCCAAACTTTTCATACTCTATGTAAAAACTTGTAAAGATAATTTTTGTAAATAATCATTCACTGTTGAAAAAAATAAATTTATAAATATTATATATAAACAACGTAAAAAAATATTGAAAATAACCAAATTAATGCGGGCAATTAGAAGAATATAGGGATTGACAGAATACGGAATGAAATGATGTGATGAGTAAGATGAGAAGAACACTCTGAGATGGTTTGGACATGAGTAAGGAATAAATAAAGAAAGACTAACAAAACAAATATACAGTCAAAATGTAAATGGAACGCGTGGAAGAGAAAGACTAAGAAATGTATGGTAGGATCAAGTGAATTATATTTTGGAAAAAAAAATCATAAGGAGTAAGAGAAATCGTAGGAGCTCTATGAAAATATATATGGATGTGGAAGAGGGAAAGTATATATGTGGAGATAGCTAAGCCTGGCGCTCTGTCGTCTCTGCCTACTCTTGCAAGGAAACGGTGTGATGGTGTGTATGCAAAAAAATAAGCTGTTAAGAGTTAAAAATTTACCTTTTAAAATTAGTAATCGAGTATTAAAAGTTAAAAAATGGTAGTTTAATACAAAAATTATATTAATATTCATACTGCTTACACAACTTCTTCTTTTTAAACATTAAGTTTCATCTCCTCAGTGTATTTACTTTTCAACATAAGAAAATAATTGTTCAGAATCCTCAGAACTTTGAAATGTAACTTTTATAGTCCCCGTGCTCATCTTTTGACTTTATATTCACAATCGTAAAAACACATTTTAATAAGTTTTATAAAAAAATATATTTTCACACGGAATATTATATTTTTAGTTTAGCTTTAAACACATTGACTGCTGAATAATTTGTTTTATATTTACTGTGCTGTTAAAATATTAAAAAAGCAAGTATAATTCATTAGCACACAACCCTTACAAACTCTATAGTACCATAAGGCCACTCTGGACTCATTTGTTTTAAAATTCACTCAAAGAAATTGGGAATAGAACGAAGATAGGCATTTTCAACACCCAGCAAAGTTTATATCAACGCATATATGCGTTTTCAGCACTGAACGTGTTTTAAACGTTACGACTCTCTTAGGAAAAAGGACCAAAGAAATTTATTCAAAGTAAAACGTCAATACATGAAGCTTCATTTATTTGATATTTTCTAATGAGAATTATTTATTTCATGGCTACAATTTATAATCCTAATTAACATTTTCTATTATATATGAATATTTTAACACCAGCTTAGATGTATGGGAGTAAAACGTGGATAAATACTGAAAAGAGCCGAATAAATGATGTTGAAATGCGTACAATGAGAATAATGCACGGATTGACAATGTATGACAGAGTAAAGAACAAAGTGATTAGAGATTAATGTGAACTTAAAGCTGACGTGTTGAGTAAGATGAAGAAAGCACTTTGAGATGGTTTGGGCGCGAGGAACTGACGAATGAAGAAATACTAACAGAGCAAATATATTGCAAATGGGATTGAAAGGCGTGGTAGAGGAAGACTAAGGAACGTATGGTTGGATCGAGAAAATGGTATTTTGAAAGAAGGATATGTTAAGTCAGAGAAATCGTAGGGGTTATTTGAGAAGGTGAATAGATGTATAGGAGGCAAAATATATGTGCCGCGATAGGGAATTATGGTGCTCTGTCCTCTCTGCCTAACCGGACAGGGAAACGGCGTGATGGTATGTATTTTATATGTGTGAATCTTTTGTAAAAGAATTTAGTTCAAATTAGATTATTATTTTAATTAAATATGTTTGGTGCTTCTTATCTCTTTTTACTAAGCTAATCATCTTACTTTCGAAACGTTTTAGTTTTGACTAGCTATGAGAAGTATTAGTTTGACTAGCTATGAGAAGTATTTGTTTGACTAGCTATGAGAAGTATTAGTTTGACTAGCTATGAGAAGTATTAGTTTGACTAGCTATGAGAAGTATTAGTTTGACTAGCTATGAGAAGTATTAGTTTGACTAGCTATAAGAAGTATTAGTTTGACTAGCTATGAGAAGTATTAGTTTGACTAGCTTTGAGAAGTATTAGTTATTGGTCAACATCACACATTTTTTTAATTATACGTATTTTTTGTGAAAATGTTAAAAGCATAAAAGAAATCATTTAATTAATTTCATTTCCTTTGCCTTAATGAACCAATTATATTTTGGTACGATTGGTGTTAATTTTAGTACACTCATTTGTAAAATTCTCCGAGAGTTTATAAGGAACAGTGTAGCTGTTCAGCCTAATAGTCATAATTTGTTTTTCATTCTTTATTTGAGGGGTGTTAGTTGCCATCAACTTCATGGTGTTATTTTTATCTTCGAAGTTTTTAAACTACTTTTTTTTATTTCTTCGATTTTTAATATATTTATGAGTAAGTCGTGTGTGTATTGAATGGTATATTTATAATATGATAAAACAAACAAAACTTTATTTATTTGATTAAGTTTATGTCTTTCCAATATGATTAATCATTTTTAAAGTGTGTTGAAAATTAATTAAATAAATAAATACGAGTGTTGCTCTAAAGGATTTAATTTTTTTATTGTTAAAACTAGTGTTTTATTTAAAAAAATTTGTAAAAATCGACTCGACAGGATATCCCGATGTTTTTCGTCTTCTTTTCTTTTATTTGTATTCCAATCATATTGAATCTTTCTTCTCAATCCATAGCATCGAAAATAGTGCATTTTGTAACATAACAAGTCTCGGTTCAATGCAAGGTGTAATATCATATAAAATGTCACCATAATGTGAAACCCTTATTTTCGAAAAACAAAAGGGATCAGCACTAATTAACTAAAGAATACGACTTACCAAATAATCGAGTATTTTAATCGTGATAATTAAAGATAGAATTTATTTAAAAAGTTTAACTGTGTCAGTATTTCAATTTATTAAATCTTAATAGATCCTGAAATTAAAAAAAAACATTTAAGTACCTACTCTCTAACGTTAACAAAATATGTTTAATTTAGCGTCGAGCGATTTAACGACATTTATTGATGATAGGCATTTGTATACCTTAAAAAAGCTGCTTAGCTTTGTGAAAAAATGACGAGACAACATTTTGTTTGTGGAATCCAATCTTCTAAATGCCCCTTAACATTCCCAAAATAACTTAACGGTTATAAATTATGGTGACACGGTTATGCCCAGAGTCTTTTAAAATACTGGTGAATAATTGGGATTTACTGGTGAATCTATTAGTTATATTTTTTTTACATTAAGAATTTCTAATACAAGTTTAAAATTCTATAAAAAAACCTCTTACAAAATTAAACAGACTTTTAGTTTAATAAAATAAATTAAGTTTCTTTTTTTATATTCACCACTGTTTCTATTCGCGCTACCACCGCTATCCAACAGTGGTTAATATAAACAAAAAATACTGTAATTTATTTTACTAAACTACAAATCAATAAGTACTCGTATGACATGACAAAGTGTTTTTTTTTAAGATTCAAGGTATAAAAATTAAACTTACATCTGTGGCCTACTTGGATCCTAACTAACCTTATCTTCCACTCGAAAGTTGCTAGTTTGTTTCCCGTTGAAATTCATTAAAACGGGTTCCATTCTAATCTGTTTTACAACAGAATTTTAAATATATTTTTTATTGTATTAATCTATATTTTCGATATAAACAGTACAACATGACGGGTTTGTTGCTATTTAGAACTATATCTAACAAACAACCAGAAAGTTGTTGTTTTTTTTTCATTGGCATGGTCCCTTGAACATATAAGAATTAGTGATTCGGGCATATTGAATAACATGGCCATGAGACAACATTGTCATATGCCACATTAATCGAGTTTTTGGTTTAGAACCACTGCACAACCACAAAACTTTAATTAACTAGCTGATTAACTCGTGCCATACACGGTTTCAGAGTTTTTTTTATAACATTTAGTAAAATACCGCATTAAACACTACGTTACCGCCAGACACATCAATTGACAGCTGAATGTCAAAACTGTATATTTTTTTAGTAGCGGCTATTATTTATAAAACACTACATCAGAAAGTGCATAAAAATTAAAAGATAAACTTAATTGTCACGTGATTTTTTTATAAAAAAATCAAGAAAATTTCCTGAAATTAAAAAACAAATATTTTGGATTTCTAATTCTTACAATCGTTATATGTGTATACATCAAGTGTATTAACTGTACATCCGTCGATCACCAATATTTTTAGACCAGTTTAACCAAATGATTCATCTTCATCTACAACAATTACAGTCTAATCTACTGTCACATAACTTTATTTACTATTTTAATTTTGCCAAATTCGTTTGAAGATAATTAATTATCATTGTATCTAATGAATTAGCTTATATAATCTTTTAATACATACAGAAATTTCTTTCTATGAGTATACCTACCGGTAGAAAGAAATTACTGAGTTTTTCTGAATTTATTTGTAGAAAGAAATTTCAAAATTCTACGAGTATATGATGCATTAAATTGCTCTGGCAATCCAATTAACATATCGGTACAAATTAGCGAACTTAAAGTTCATATCTATGGTTTTTCTATCAAATTCTCATAGTTAATATCATATAAAATTTGAAAATATGGTGCTTACTGTACTCGTAGCTTTGAAAGTTTATAAAATTTTGCTGCTTTAGAAAAATATTTCTCAAATGAAAATCTATGTACAAAACAAGCATTTAAAAATGGACTTTTTATGTAAATGCATCAGAAATAAACTAAAGGTAAACGTATATCAAAAGTATATCAGAATTACATAATGTAAAATGTGATATTTATACATAATTTTTCTCATAGAGTAGGCTTCAAATAGTTATTTTAACTGTGCACATTGCTTTTCTTCATCGTCATAAGAACTTCAATCCGTGATGAGTCTTGTAAGATTAGTCGCCATTTTTTTTCAATTGGAAGGATCCCTCCTCCAACTATCCAGCTATCTCAGTTAACGTGTCTGAATCATCAAGTCAGAAATGTGGATACTTGAGAATTAATAAATAACTTGACTTTTTTTAAGTTCCTTTTGTTTATGTCAAAATTTTGGACTTAATTGCTCTCATTTTTTTTTCTTCGTCTGAAATCTGTCGATGTTAAATGGACATAAATAAGCGTAAGATGTATGTGAGTGTTGTTGCCTCTTTATCTGTGATACTACTATCATCACGTGCGATGACGAACTGCAAATTTCGGGATTATGTTAGTAGTTCTAAACGCGAAGATTTGATAAAAGGGGCAGAAGAAAATGTTGTCTTCCATTTACGGTCTTCAATATATCCGCATAGCAAATTGGAATCTGTTTAAGTGTACCATGCGAATAAACGAATCAAACGAATAAGCAAAACGTTTTTCTTTTAGTTCTTTGTGTTAATGCCAAAACGTTGGATTTAATTGTTGTCATTGATCTTGTCTCCGACGGAAATCTATTGATGTTAAGTGGACATAAATAACGGACAGACATTGTTCCACTTAAGAGCCGATATTTATACAAATTGATTGTGTTGAATCAGAGTGAGTAAGGAGAGACTCCGAATGTGTCCGATTGCCAATCGAGATATCGATTTAAATTGATTGTTTCCTTTTGCTGTTTTTCGTAGTTATCTAATTAATTAAATCCCCTTCAAATTAAGTTCAATTTCTCGAAAGTATTTTTTTGAACTGGTGTGCAAGGGAACAAGAAGCTTTCAAACACACTCGTATTTTTTACATTTTAAATTGTTCCGAGTCAATATCGATTGATTTTAAAATATTTCAGTATTTCAAATCAAATATGTTATATGGTATGTTATATGTTCAGAGTCAATATCGTTGCTTTATATGTACGAAGATTTTCATTGCTATTTACCACTAGTCAAAAATATTTAGATTTGATTTGGATTAAATGATGGTCGATGTTTTGAAGGCGTGTCAACCTTCATCCTTAGGGCGATGTCAAAAAATATAACACGCAAAAAACACCCACCTAGTCATTCGCACTTGCAATCGCAACGTGAACGCGTGTTTGGCTACGATTTGTGATTCTTGCATGTTCACTGAATTCGTTGGAATTCGGTAATCACCCTGAAGATAAAAAATAGCGCTCAATAAGGATTGAGAGCTTTAATATAAATTGGCTTTTAGCTCATATCAAATTTATGTTTGTCTATTTATGATATCAAAAATCTATTAAAAGATACCCTACATAAGTTTTAAAGTCAAGTTTTTAAATCAGCAAGTGTTAAAAAAGGCCTTGAAATCTTGAACGGTCATTCAACATCAATATTAATTAGGTAGTAATTGTATTAAGATATCTGCCCAAATATCAGATGCGACAATATTAGTACCAATAGTCTGGGATACAGTAGAAATGCATACATACATACCATCACGCCATTTCACTTTTGGAGTAGGAGGAGAGGACAGAACGCCAGATATTCCTATTTGGCACATCTTTCGCTTCTTCTATAGCCATACACCTTGTCATACATATTCTACGAATTCTTCGACTTATAATTTCACTCTTTCAAATTATTATTGACTTAATTGAATCTATTATATTAAGTGGAATAAACAGTGTTTTCCAAAACAAATTACAATATATTTGTCTTTTTTTCATTAATTTGTTCCACGTACCTAACGCATCATTATTGATTCCTAATAACTTCATTCCGTATTCTGTCATACATTGTCACCCCATGTATTATTCTTCGTGTACGCATTTCTACAAAATTTATTCAGCTCCTTTCAATATTTTTCCACGTCTACGTTTCACTCCCATACATCAAAGCTGGTACTAAAATATTTTTGTGGACTATCCTCTTAGCAGATACTGATGCTGTTCGATTCGAGTGTACCATATATATTTAAGTAACGTGTTGACTTTGTTTTCTATCGCTATACTCAGTTCGATATCCTTCTTAACTCTTCCATCATCTGAAAAAAAATCTACCAATAATTGCAGAATTATTTAACTTGCTCCAATGTTTAACTATAGATTTTTTATTTATTAATCAATTTTCTTAACTCATTTTAACCTAATTTATTTTATTGCGTTTGCGAGCTGTCCTGATAGACTAAAAAATAAGGTGTGTTTGATTTGATATTTTATTAGGAATAAGCACTATATAAGTCTTATAATTATTCTTCGATCAAGAACTAACAATTGAAGGTTTTCTGAGCCTGAATCATGGTCGCTCTTTGACCGCTACCATCACAAATCGATTAGCCACAAAGGATGGACGGGTTCAAAGACCCTGATTAACTTAACAATAATTCGAAGTAGAAAGAAAGCTTTTCACTCTTCAATCGCGTGAAAATTTAGTAACGTCTTTTTATATTTTTCTACAAAAGCCTTTGATCAAAAGCGCCGTGCATAATTTAACGCTTCAATGAGGAATTTTCTAAGAATTTGTGCATGTTATATTAAATCCAGGAACTACTCTCTAATCATATTTCCTGTCGTCCTCTTTGATTCACCTACCAAAAGCCGCCTTTGTTTTGAACCTTTCATATATATTTTAGTGACCTGAACTAATTCGTCAAATGATTTATTAAGAATTGTTCAGAACGCGATGACTATAATACTATTTAGATTGATCTAAGGATTCATTTGAATTATTAGTTTTTGCGGTTGCGCATATAATCCTATTTATTATAGTTTCGTTTAACGGACATTGTCTACTTTGAACTTATCCTAAGGTTGTTTAAAAACTGAACTGGAGTGAGTTAATGTTAGGCTTTAAAATTAAAATTTAAATCATCTCTCATATAAAATAAATATATTTTATTATGGTATCCAATTTTTGAGGTCAGATCGTTAGTAATAGTAATGAAAATTACACAAGGTAATTTATATAGCTCCGTTTAGAATGCATACATTCCTCTTAAGTGATCTAACTCAGGTTTCAAACCCATCATTATTAACAGATTAAAAACAAGTTTAGTGTAAGAATAGGAAGGTGGTGGCTGCAGCTGATTAGATAAGATACTTGATAAAAAACCTTACTAAGGGAAGAAGAACTACAAAGAAACCTTTGTAGATCTTCCGATACGATATAGTCACAGTGTAGTGTATCATATGTGTGTAGTTTTCATAAATATTCAATAAAAAACAATGGTATTCCGAGCTAAGTTCATGTAAGGTCTCAGATTGTTCTTAATCATAATTTTCGTATCACTTTAGGAGCAATTCTCCTTAAACTTATGAACAATTTACAAGAAGAAAAAAAACATATTTATGTCCGAAATCAATGGAGATTGAAAAAGTGTACAAAATATAATGGAAAACGGAAAGAGATAGATGGAAAAAAATTGACCGAGAGATATAAGTATGACAAAAAGAAGAGAATAGTGACGATATGTATGGATGTGAAAGTGAAAGAGGCGATGGCTGTGCACGTGAATAGAAAGGTATCGAATATTATTTTATGCCTGTCCTATAAGTGGTATGGCATGTTTGAATATATGTACCATATGTGTACTTATGAGTAATCGAAAAAAAGTGTCGTATAAAAACATGACAGAAGTCCTCAATAGCGTGAAGATTTTTTTCTGTTTAACATATTAAATTTTTTGTCGTTGAAGATAATCACTGTCTTGTAAAAATGGTAAAGGGGTAAAAAATCCTTGACCTCAGTAGAATACTTCTATTATATGTATTTTTAAGCACCTCTTTACTGCAATGTATTGTACTTTCCGTTGATACCTTAATCGAACGAGAATCGACGTGTTGAAGTGCCTTCGTAAGTTATGTTCCACCCCTACCCCATATTCATACTCATCCAAGGCAACGGTTTACGTAACGTTCTAATCTCCTTTTAAACCTTGGAACCATGATCTGAACCGAACCTTGAAATAACCAATTTATAATTCTAACAAATAAAGTATAACACACTTTATTTGGTAATATACTCGTACTAAAATAAATAAAAAATGTTTCTTTTCTGTTTTTCACATATGTAAAATATTTTATTTTATATGAAGTCAAATCACGTTTTTTAAATATGAATCAATAAAGATTTATCTACGAGTATTAAAAAAATGTGTTATCAACATTTTTTTTTCCAATTAGAACAATATATGCACATGAAATAAATCAAAAGATTTTTTTTCTTAACAATAATTCTCAAGTAATGGAACAAATTAGAACGTATTGTGCAAAGTGCTTTAGATTTTATATATGTTATGACATCAGAAACATTAAATTTGTTAACTTTTAGCCGTTTATTTTGGACGCTAAAACCCGTTACATACTATATTCCATACATTTTTTTTATTTCGACAGATTCAATTTAGTTTGTCGGATAAAAATAATAAAGGATATTATTTTGAGCCCGGCAATCAGGTGCTCTACTTAAATAACATTGAATTTTGGACAGTGTCTAGCAGCAACAGACGACCTCCGTGTCTTAGTTGTTAGGACACCTGACTTCCAACCCGGAGGATGCAGGTTCAATTCCCGTTGGAACTATAGATTTAAAAAAAGACAATTCTAGTTTAGTTTTCACTTAAAGCATGTTGAACATATTTCTGGTTGGTTGGAAGATATTGCCACATGCCAATAAGTCTGCCAAGTTGTACTGTATGCAATGAAAGTGTAATACAATATAAAACAACACAAGGAGCTCTAAAGTGTGCTGTTCCTACAATACTTATTCTTAGTTGTTTGAGTAACATGAGATATAAAATTGAAAAGGAAAGAATTTATGAACCTTCCTCTTGATCCTACGTTTATTTTAAAATTTCCTTTTTGTTTAACTATATTTAATTTTATTACTTAATTCATTATATGCTTATATTTCCGTTTATTATATACAGACTTCAAGTAATCAATGCATAAATTATTTTACATCCAATTCGATTTTTATGTACAATGCACTTCCGTCTCATATGGTAACAATTGTTTGATTGTTATTTTTTTGTTTTGTTTCAGGTAGTATATCATAATTATCATCAAATGATACTTTTTCTCACTGTAATGTTTTTGGTAAGAAAATTTTTATGTTCTTTTTACATATATTTTTAAATTAATTTGTAATATTTTTTTAAAAACGTTCGTCTTCAATTTTATAAGCAACAACATAAAATTACTAAAATCTTTAAATCCTGGATACCTTAATCCATTTTGAATTTTTGTAATATATTCTTCGCAAAGAAATCGTTTTATCAAATATAGTTCATTATTAAAAATATCAAATTTTTCTGAAATATTTTTTATTTAAAATATCAAGTTTTCTTTTTTAAAATTAAACAAAAATTGCATGTTTTCGGTTTTCATATTCTAAAAAGATCGACTAAATCTAGTGACATTTTGATTAACAGCTCTTTTTATCAAAAAATTAAAACTTTTTGATGAATGTGCGTTAGAGCTTTCCTTTCAAGATGTTATTATAGTATATAATATGGAATATATTATGAAAAATGTTTTGTTGTTTGTTATTAAAAACTTCGAGAGGTTTTTTTTCGCTTACATGTGTAATTTTATATTAAATGTTACTTTTTTCTTCTTTTTCCCTTTTATATGCATAATACTTGGATCGAAAACATTTCGTGACGATAATATTATATATAGCCGAAAAACTTGTTACTTTTTTTCCTATCGAAAATGAATATAAATAAGCTCGTGTTATTAAAAACAAATAGCTTATAATGGGGTCCGTATCGGGTCTTTTTAAATCAAATTCTAGCTCGTTATTTGCTTATGTGAAAAATTGATACAATCAAAACCTAATGATTTAGGTGTCTGTCAAAATATATGGAAAACCTACAGTGTAGAAAATAAATAAGAATCAGCTCTCAGCGGGCATTTAAAATAATTCAAACTGATTTAATAATATTCCGTTTCTTTTCAATTTCGGAAAGTTAACCACTAACTGAACAATTAAATTTTCTAAACTACTCAGACACTTTGGCACCAAACCCTCGAGTTTCATCCAGGGATATGGTCCTGTATAAAAACGAGTTATCAGCGAATATTCTCGGCAAGAAAGCTCTCCTCATAAGCCAGCCTCCTCTCTACACCGCCACACTCCACGCGGCAGCATTGTGTGGAGATAGAGATCCTATCTTCTCTGAAAACTTTATGGCAAGACTTGATGATATCCTTTCGTATGGCGCTCAGAATGATAGCAACGTTTGATTTGATACCGTTCTAGATAATTTATTGACCCATTGTCGACCTAGTCAATTTGATGAATCATTTTGTGAAATGTCTTCATACTTTTGGATACTATTAAATTTCTCCTCATTCTGTAGGAAAACTAAATAGTTCTTCCTTTTGGTTACAATTGGTTAGAGTGAAACTTTTGGTTGGTTGATTTTTTATATATATATTTTTTTTCTTTGATATCTTACTCGTATGTGTACCGGTCATGATAAACGTTCTTATGAAAAATCTGGTCTCATTTGTGTTCATTTACGATTTTTCAAAAGTTATGTAATACATTTAAAATTATTTTTAAAAGATCTTGGGACAATGACCTCTCATTTATGTCATTAATTTGAAATAAACGAAATACGAGAGCTATGAATTGTATAATACTGACCCCAGAAATTCCCTTTGGCACAACCAACATATTCGTCAAAATAGAAACTCCTTTGTTTTATGATATATAACGTGTTTATTGGTAACAGTTCTCACAGGGCATTGTGTGGGCCTGAAGATCAGGGGTCAGAGCAAGGACTTATAAGGCGACGCGCTGATTTCCCGTTCGTCCGAAAGTTGCTTCTCCTACTTAAGGCCGCTTAAAATGTCTGGCAGACAGAGCTTTTATTAACACCGTAAATTCTCCTTTTGAAGCTTACATGGGCCGCTTCCCTTAATCCGAAATCATTGAGACATTTCATAAGCAACTTGCTGACACAGAAAACTTTTCATTTCAAGTGAAAGAAACAATCGAAAATGTAGGCTTATGAATTCATTTGAATATCTAATTTTCAATTTGAAATTTTAATTTTGTTTTTCTTCTTGATAGGTTTTTGGGGATTATTTGAAGTATATTTTTACTTGTCTACTTTTAGAAGAAATTATACAAACTCTATTGAAGCAAATTATTTTTTTTTTCATGAAAAAATGTTTTATTCATTGGTATAACTTATAAAAAGCAATAATAACGACCTCTGTAGTCCAGTTGGTAAAACACGTACCTTACGACTTGGATTGATTCCCGTTGGCGCCAATTTTTTTAATTAGTTTGATTTTCATTTCACACCTTTTAATATGTTTTTGGTAAGTTGCAAAAAATTACAGAACATCCGTTGCCACCACATGGCAATCAACCTGTCAGGTTATCTCGTATACGACGAGAGCGTAATGCAATACAATAATTTTTTAGAATATTGATGTCAAATTAATAAAAATAACCTTTTTAAATTTAATACATAACGTAAAATGGTATTTTTTTCTTTGAAACAGTATAAAGATGTATAAATAAGAATTAAAAGATTTAAAACATATTTATTTGTGAATAACTAAGTCTCGTTTTCTTGACATATAAATATTGTGTACCCAGCAAATTTTGAGAATCGAATTTTTTTTATTCTTGTTCCGGATTAGGGTTAACTTTTTCTTCCAAAATCATGGAGGAACGACATCCGTGGAAATATAGAAAATGACTCATTTTTTTTAAATGAAATGTTTTTAGTCAAAATGAAATTCAGATAGTCCTTATTTTTTTTTGTCGACACACTCATTGTATTGAGTTCACTTCTTACCCCGTTTTGGAACCGGATTCCATATTTAAAGTTCAGAGTGCTACAGTTATATTTAATATTAATTAAGTACCTTACGGATTTGAGGCAAAGGGTTCTCAAAATTGTAATAATACCATGTTTTTATTGATATACTCGTAGAAAACTTCAGGATATTTTATGTTCACTTATTTACTACTTTTACGTCTTGAAACTTCTTTTTTTTTTGTTAAAGTACATGTTTTCATTCACGCTGATTGTAACATTTATGTAGTCACTTCGTATTCTACTAGACGATTTACCCGTGCCATGCACGGTTTCCAATTTTTTTATGTAATATTTCTGAACTATTATAAAACGGTTCTTTTATATAAAATATTTAAGAAGTATAACCCCCCCCATACACACATTTTATATAAATTTTTCAAATTACCGCATTAAACACAATAATACAGCCCGATACGTCACTAGACAACTGAATGTCAAAATTATAAAATATTCACTCGTGGCTACTATTTATTCAACGCTATTTTACACCACGTGTCTCATTTTATTTACAAAAGAGAAAATAATGCGACATGTGTTATTGCAAATCAGAACTATTCAAATTACTATCGGCAATAAGGTGCTGACGTCTGTTTTTAGATTTGATTTTTTTTTCACTCCTGGTGAACTTCAAAGCGTTCCTGGTGCATTTTTGGTAATTATTATTATATTTTCGCATAAAACCATAGACGACATTTAGTAAATATAAATTATAGTGTAGGCAACATGTAATTTAATTAACTTAACTCACCTGAGGAAGACACAGTATGTGTGTCTGTTAAAATGATCAAAGTAATATGCTAAAATATAGTGGTAAAAATATTTTTTTAAATTTTATATTGTATCAATAATTGTGGATATATACTTAGACCTGAATTATTCAAACGAATTTTTATTATTTTTTTATGAACTTAAAAGATTACCGACATTCGAAAGTTTCACATTGAGCTCTTTCATGAAGAAAGCGTTTTTACCTCAACTGTTTATCGTGAGATTCAAATCATTAGTTGCCTTCACCATATCTTTATCATTGGATATACTATGCGTATCCAGAAAGTAAGTGTACTGAGGCTCTCAAGACCGGATGGATTTTATTTTCGACAAGTTGGCTACACTTCCGTGTAGCCTGACCCTTCCCCTCCGCAACGAGACCGGTTCGAGGTCAGTAGGTTGAGAAGTGTCGACGCGACAACACGTTTCGTGAAAAATGTCAATCCAATCTCCCGCCAAGTGCGAAATACGCGGCGTCATCCGTTATCTCGTTTGGAAGGGAAAACCACACACGGCCAACGCCACGAAGGAACTGCTCGCCTCGTGTAAATGGGTTGTCCTGAACCATCCCGCGCATTCCCCTGACCTAGCACCTTCAGATTACTATCTCTTTACCTCCCTGAAGCTGCACATGGGTGGAAAAAGGTTTTCAACCGACGAGGAGGTAAAGGAGGAGGTGGAGAACTGGACGGAGAGGTTAGCGGGAAACTACTTCGAGGAAGGCATCAAAAAGTTGATACCCCGCTTCACCACCTGCATTGAGAGGAATGGCGACTATGTCGAAAAATAGCTTACATATGTACTACGGTAACCACGTAATTTTTTTGTTTAAATAAAAAAAATTGTAACCTACAAAAAATCAGTACACTTACTTTCTGGATATGCCTCGTAGATATCACGGGTCAAAAGTGTCCATTTTTCCCCAAACAGGAAGGTCTGAGATATTAGAGATGTAATTAGGTGCATTCAAAAAAAATCCTCAGCGTGCTCAATGTTGAGCGTCGTGCTCTTCCCTTATGCCTGGAACTTGGTGCACCACCTATCTCCACCCTTCCCGGCTTTGAGCCATGTTGAATGTAGCGTTTCAAGATGATCCTGTTAACAACTACTTAATTTGGTCCATGCATCTTATAGGAAACCTTCGTCTTGCTCATTTTCTCTCAACTGTCCAAAAAAATAGCGTATCAAATTACGAAACGATTAAACCTTTAATAAAAAATGGATTGTATTTTATTACACTTTTTTGTATACTGTACAACCTGGTTAGTTTATCGTCATGTAGCAATTTCTTCCAACCAACGAGAAAGGCATTAAGCAAGCCTTTAGTGAAAAACAGACTGAAATCCTTTTTTTAAACCTGAGTTTCAACGTGAATCGAACTCGCAACCTCCGGGCAGGAAAGTAGGCGTTTTACCTATAAGGTCACAGAGATCGTGGGAGGTAAGTCATGGGTTTATAATTTATAAAAGTAATCATTTGACAAATCGAGTATTATCGAAAGAAAAAAAGTATATCATTATCATTAACATAACTATAATCGGATAAAGAAAGCGTAATATTAAAAAATCTTTTATAGCTGATGATTTGAGCAGAAAATTATTTTAAATTTATATTATAATAAATATTTGTTCAGTTCAATGGGAACGCTTGAAAAGTAAATAAATATCTTTATCATTATGTTCTTTCACACCATGTTCTTTCCGGTGGTTGAGCATGATGGGATTGGCAAAAATCTTTTGGCATTCAAGATTGATGATGCACGACCATTGATGCGGAGATGAAAAGCGACCACCGCAGAACTATGAGAAAGTAACATCGGGCAATTGACTCTTTGCTGATTGCTCAATTACGTGATAGGTCACGCCAATTCCTTAGTAATCTCTTTATGAAGTCTTCTCTTATGCGATCCATTGTTTTCATTCTCAATTTAATGGATTTCAAAACAATTGATTACTTGGTTGTTTCTTTCCAGTAATTATTATGGAAATTATACAGTTTATATCTTATAATGTCTCAATTTATGAAAACGCATTCATATATCAATGTCTTGAGTACTGATTGACGAATATTATAATGCCCTCCTTGGCCAAGTTGATAGAACGCCTGTCTTCCAGCCCGAGGTTACAGGTTCGATTCCAATTGAAACACAGATTTTTTTTCAAGAATTTCAGTCTTATTTTAATTTAAGGTATCTTTAACATTTTCCTGGTTGGTTGGAGTAATTGTCATATGGCAATAATATCTCAGGGCTATATTGTATACGATGAAAGGCTTATATAATACAATAAAAGTCTTATTACATAACTGTATTTTGAACACCATGATCAATGAACATATCAATATATTCAAACTTAACTGTTAACTAAAAGATAAATTTTATTCAAATTTGAAAGTTTACATGAAATCTTATTAAAAAAAACAAAATATTCTCGAATTATCTGTTTTATTTAAAAAAAAAGGACATTTAAATAAAACACAATTTTTGCCATCACTTCATTCTCGACATCTTCAATATATTATGGACACAAAAGTCAGTTGTTGGAAAAAAAAACATCTTAAATATATGAATAATTTATTGATAGCAATGAAATAGTTAAATATACGCCCTGTAGTTACATACGAGTATATATGCTAAGGCAATCGAAAAAATGCAATTGTGAGAGAAGCTATAAAAAATTCTGTACTTATCTCATAACATCGTCACAATCAAGATAAACCCTCATTAATAGGACTATACCGGCCCCGAGGACGTCTGAGTTTTTTTTCAACCCATACCCTTCCTTGTACACTTTTAGCATATTGCATAGTAAAAAAATAAATTATAAATAAACACTTAATATGTACAAACATTATTAAAAATATAAATATAAATCCTGATGAACTGCCAGCATAAAGAGAAAAAAGAAAATATGTATCCACATTTTGATACATATTTTAATACATATTACAATAAATATCCACAAACATTGTAAAAAATATAAATGTACACATTCACATACAAGGCCAAATATAATACATTTCCACCGTAAAGAGAAAAATAAAATGAGAATCCAAATCTAAAAGATCTAAGATGTATATTAATTAACAACTCTATTTATATGTTTATTAACAATAACTTCCTTTATATTTTAAATAGTGATTGTCCACAAAACTTATAAAATTAAAATAAAACAAATAACTACCAAATTAATACTTAAGTATAATTGAACAAAGAGCTGTAAATTATTTTAAATTACAAATTATTTCAGCAGTCTTTTTAGTAGCACATCCCGTCAAATAAAATTTTATCTCTCTTCACTTATTTTTTTAACCAAATGTGGCGGTTCTTGGCATAGTTGAAAAGAAATGGTAATGTTTCATTTGATCTATGGAAGCAAGATGCCTGATGATTATTTTGAGAGGGCCGGTCCAAAGGCGGACAAAGAGGGACATAAAAGGGAATATACCGCCCGTGATCTATGCGGAGGAAACTCGGGTCAAATGAAACACGGGTCAATCGTATCAAACGCCATATTTATCAAGTATATTGCCTTGTTTTCCATTATGCACGAAATTTACGATATTACTCTCACGATATTGTTGTCGATGTTTACAGTTGAAGAAATATCCTTTGAACTTCTCTCCTATTATACCAAAAACAATGCTACGACACATTTCACGGTATATTCGAATCGGCGTGAATGGTGTGCTGTCAAAATTTATTGGAGTGGTTTTCAGAGGTAAAAAAGGTTTTGATGTTTTCCTATTATTCGAAATGGAAAAAAAAAGTGAAAAAGTGGCACTTACGTATTTTTATCAATCAATCTAAATAGCTTTAGTTTCGTTCTATGTTTGCTGTATCGGACTTATGCGTCACCTAAAATATGATTCATGTATATTTTCTTGTTTATTTTATATTTCAAAGATGTTTTGTTTGACGTACTTGCTGTGTACCGACTGTAATGAAATGTTTCTTATGCGTGACCTTCGCGAAAGCTACTATCAAAAGTCGGCCGGGCCATACATGCGTGAGAAATACGTAACATCTCGCAAGCCATGACGGCATGCACGGGCCAAAATAGGCGCTTACGATGAGTGATTGGCCGCACATAAGAAGTGCAAAACGTCAAAAATACATTCTTAGTTCACTCCAGTCTACTGTCTTTTACTTACGACCGATTTCTACCTGCTAAAAAGGAATCTCTTCACCATGCTACTTTTCACCGGAAAAGCATCAAGTGAGCCGAAATCTCCGAGTATCGAGCGGCAGCCATCCACTTATTCTACAGTCTTTGTACGGTGCTGTATGATACGAGTACATTTGCTAAAAATATACGTGTGTGTGGAATGGTCTGCCTCCTAGGTTCAAAGATATGGATGGCGTGTGCAGCTTTAGGGAGCCAATCCATTTTTGCAGGTCTTAACAACATTTATGAGTGGAGTTCGTATCCTGAGTTAGAGCGCTCTTGAGGAGAGTTTGCTCTCAAAACGATGCTATATACTCGTAAATTGATCTTTTATTATTATCAATTATATTTTTGTAACTTGATGTATGTTAAAAATAATGCTTTGAAATAACTGCAATTCAACAAATAAACTTATTGATTTTGAAATATTAACTTACTATGTTCTTAATTTAGGAAATCTTTTTTGTAAAAAAAAATCGTCACATTTTTGGAACTTAACAAAACTGCAACATATTTTATCGACACATTTTAAGACTGTTGCTACACCAATTGACACTTCCATTTAGTACAAAAATGAGTTTGTATACACGTATAATTAATTTACAATGAAATATTGTATAACACTTATTTATAATGAAGTACTGTACTATCCAGTACAATTTTGTGAATTTATTGCCATTTGGTAATCGTTTTCAACCAACCAGAAATATATCAATGGAGCCTTTTATTAAAAACGACCAAGAACCAATTTTTTATAAAATCAATTTTGCGATAGCGTTAGTCTTATATGTTTGATTTTAATAAACTGTTTCTTGGGAAAGAATTTTATTAATATAATTATTTTATTTCTACGTCTATTTTCTTATATCCCGAGTTCCCCCAAACCACACTTAACCTATTCTTTTGAAAAATAAACACACATTACAAAGAAAACCCAATACAGCTGGTGTTGATTCTTAATAAATCGAATCGCCTTTGATTCATCTTTAATTTCATTTTCCTTGTATTTAACGTTTATTTTTAGGAGTATTGTTTCTTTCTTGAACAACGCTTTTTACCTTATTAATATTTTGCCTTATAACACTGAATCATGTCAAGAAATTGCAGGTTGACTTATACTCGAAAAAATAAAGAACTTAAAGAGGAGATTAATTTTAGTACGAGTATATGCAAGCGAAACTTGGACTGGGCAAAAGCGTTATGAAAGTAAGATGAATGAGGTAGAAATGAAGCTGTGCATAGAATGTACGAAATAATAAGAAATGTGGATATTTGGAAAAAATGCGTATTGAAAGAATTCAGTGTGCCTAAGATAATGAAAGAAGCATTGATATGGTTCGGCCACGTAGAAAGAATGAATTATGAAAAATTTATAAAAATAATCTTGAAATAATAATTTTCAATTTTAAAGACAATTTTATATACGAGTAGCATCGTTTAGAGACCAAGCTCTCCTCAAGGGCGCTCTAACTAGGGACTCGAATCATCTAATATTAAACAAAATCACATCTGGCAGCTATAGCAGCGTCAGAGCGAATCATGTTTAACACTTTTTCTGCATACAGCATAGCCTTGTGGGATTATTTTAATGTAGCAATCCTCTCCAACCAACTTGAAAGATGTTTATGAGACCTTAAGTGAATATCAAGGCCGCGGAGGTCGTCAAAGTAAATAAGGTATAAGAAGTTTCGGAAGACCTAGAAAAATGTGCCTCTATCAAATAAATCTAATTATAAAAGAGAGAACAGTGAAAGCTTTTATAATGGAGAGTATGCATTACAGGGAAAAACCTTTATAATAGGATTATGCATGACGAGGTTTATGGACGTGGCAGAAGTATAGCAAGATACGTATAGCAAGATATACGTGTGGTAGGATACAATGAAGTGGATATACTCGTATGTTCTATCTGCCTACATTAATACAGGACCAATTTAAACTAAAAGAGTTTATATTAATAATAATCTATCAATTTTCAACTGTTGCAACGAGACGACCGAAGATATTAAAATAAGTCAAAATTAAGCTTTTTAATGAACCTATTACATAATTATTACCATTTACTTTTAATCAGAAACATAGGACAGTTCAAAGGCACTTCACGCCGTTCTCGAAGCGATCTATGGCTATTATAATCGTTTATTTTAAGGGCGTTGGGGGATTAACCCAATAGCCCTGAGGCCTAGGTCGAAATACTCCCGTATAAATTATCAATCAACTGATAATAAAGGGAAGATTTTATTACTTGTAATTACACAACAAAGAATCTCAATCGAATTCATGAATGTTACAAATCTACTCAGTTTGTGTAGAAGCCAGGCAGGCGGAGCAAGGTAGGCGGGGTAATCGACAAAATGGTGTTACATACAAATATACAGTTCAATTAAGATCAATTATTTTTTCAACAATTACTGCTTCAGTAATCGTTGATAATTGATAAAATCTTTTAAACTTCTTCAGGTGTAAATTAAATCTAAGGTTTAAAAAAAATATCATGCTTGTGCATATGAACTATATGTCCATTATAATGGACGCCAAGTCTGAAGAGGATAAACTTTTATTTCGTAAATAATTTATCAAATATTGTCGGCTTTTACTATGTTATGTGGAACTACATATAAGAATATTTATTAAACTACTTTCTTACTCCACTCTTCACAAATCCCCGCGACACGTGCTTATACTACTCGTACCTTTCTCGTAGCTCTTTTTAGGAAGAAATTATTTCGCCTGAAGAGAACCTCAAGATAGAAGGTGAGAACACTCACGGGGATTAATATAACTAGTAAAATAACAAAGAAATATACTATTACTTCCTTTTTTTTTTCTTCCTTATATTATATATTTTGCTTGAAATAATGATTTTGTGGCTTATGTTTCTCTATGGTATTGAATTCAAATTGTTCAACACAATATTATCATGACTAAGTATGTGGAATGGAAATATAACCTAATTAAAAATCGATATTTAAAAGTTTCCAATTATGGTCCTTTAAGCCCTCTTTACACATCATATTTGTTGTAACACTCAATATCAAATAACCAACACGTGAAAGCAAAAACGGATTTATTTTTGCTTTATCTAAGCTATTGATTCGTTTATAATATGTTTAATGAATGTTACGTTCTATGAATGTTATTTAATTTTGAAAAATATCTGACAAAATATATTGCAATTCATTTTCATACAATAGTATTTATATTCAAATAATAACTTGGTTCTTAACATATTTTTTTAAAGATTCGTATGATAAAAAGTGAATATTTCTTAGTACAGTTCATGATTCGGCATTTTAATGCTGAGAAATTTATTTTATCTCTCCAGGAAACAGTTGAATTTTACATTAATTCATTAAAAAAAGTCATTTCCATATAGCACGCTCCGTTTAACGACCATATCGCCCCGAGTAGATATAATGAATATGATAGTATGAATTTATGTACCGTGAAAAGTATTTGAACGTCGCTAAATGATAAGGTAAATTGAACCTCTGCCACTTTAATACCAATAACCCACCCACACATTTGACACTGTAGTTGTCAGCTCTATATATTAATGAATTCTGCTTATGCTTCTCGAATAGCCCTGCATCCTTTGTCACGATGTTTCATAATAGTCTGTCCATCTCATTCATCTCAACCATCGGCATTTGAACCAAGTTAAGTCAAAAAAATATTTTACGTATGTATCTATAGATATTATATCGTTGATGACTGACTTGCTGGCGTTGTTAAGTGACATTTAGTCACTCTAAGGAAACCTTTATAACTTTTTTTATAAGCTGTTTTAATTTCCTTCTGAAGCTCTTCATATTCTCTTCTTAGCGCTGCTCCAAAAGCTGACGATTTCATCGAACTTACCCATTGACACAAAAATAACGTATTCCCACTTTCTTATTAAAGAAGTATATTTTTTAATCAGTAACATTCTAAATAAGTATTGCCACCCGTCACTTCATTTCCCACACAAAATGTAAGAACTATAGTTTGAAAAAAAAATGATCACCACTGTCTTAAAATTATTCTGTTTTATGGAATTGTTTTAATTAAAAATTGTGATGAAAATACTTTGTAATTGCCCCCACAGTTTTTTTTACAATTTGGTACAAACCTATATTTATGGGGATTTATATTTCAAGAAAAGGTTTCGCACTCCCATCCCGTTTTGTAAGTCCCTAATCTAAGATAATAAACGATTTAAACTCTTAACCACTGCAATCCGTCATGTTACCATGAGAGTAAAATGATGAACAAATGCCCTAAGAAACACTCACGATATTCTCTATAACTTCATATTAACACTAAATTTCTTGTCTACGTGAAATGTAAAATAACTTAGTTGTCTCAATAACTTAGAATTCAAAGATTTTCTTAAACAAAGTGTTAAAGCTCTTTATATTCAACAATCATATTTAAAATTCATAATAAGTGCCGTGAATACTATTTTTATAAGAAAACAGTTTATTCTTATCTATAGATTATTTTTGTTATGTATATACTTTGATCAAATAATAATAGACTTTTACACCTAGACCACGGAATAGAAAACCAAAAAGGACAATGAATTCGTTTTCTAAACTAACTAAAAGTTTTTTCCTATTATCGACTAATTGATTAACAATATGCATGTTTTACAAACTGCAATGTAGTTCATTTTCGGTCAATTTCAAGTTTGTTTTATTTTAATACCTTTGATTTCAACATCTCATAGATTTTTTTTATCTTAAATAGTTCGTTAATTGTCTTATTGACATATTTTCTTTTATTTAAGTTTAAATCAATGTTTTATCTGTAATGGTTATATTGTAAAGTGTCACTTTTCCACTGTAAGCAGTACAATAAAGCAGGATTATATTTAGCAGTACAATATGGCAGGATTGTTTTGTGACAATTTTTTCCAACTTAATATCGGGTACAAGATTTGTTGTGGGAAAATCGGATTTGTATTAATTTTTTTTAGTACCATTTAATATCGAACCCCTGAGCTGGAAAACAAGAGTTTCTCTGTTAACTAGGCCACGGGTGTCATATTGTTGAATGCTTAATTAATGTAAAAATATGCATAATTCATACATATCTCTGTTTACAAAAAAAAAACTCTCTTTTTCTTTGTTTCTTTTGGATTAGTTCTAAAATGAGCTTACTATAATAAAATTTACAAAATATTTTGATTAGCAGCTAACACTCCCAGAAAAAGATATAAACATTCTTTCAATCAAGATTTTTTTATAAACAAACTTGCCAAAATAGTATTCTCATCGTAAAGACCACACAGAAAGAACGATCACAATGATACGCTCTGTTTAACTCGTTTCTATCATTCCAAAGACATCTTGTATCTGATCTCTCGGATCGAAAAAAACAAGTTATGCATGCTGACATGAGAACTATTACCCTCTTTCGAAATGTTTTCTTTATCTATGAAATTCTATTCCTTGCCTCTCAAGCTATTAAACATATTTAAGATTAAATGTAAAGATAGGTCGATTATGTGAGAGCGCATTCATGGATATGCAATTTGATATAATTTGTAAGAGAGTGGGACAGAAGGTAATCTGATATTAACTATGGCGATACTAAATGAGAAATGGTCCAGAGTAGTGATAAATGGTTCTACACACATCGTTGTGTACTACATTTTTATTTCGTTTTTTGTCAACATTTCCAAGAAATATTTTTCATTAAAAAAATAGACACATTTTTTTTATAAAAAATCTGCTCTGGACTATCATCGTATCAAATAACTGAGATAACTCACTAGCTCGTATATATTATATATTGTCAATAAATTACTTTATGGTACGTTGACTGCATGGCCGCGCGGTAAACCACTGGACTTGCGGTAGGTCGCCAGGTCGAACCTCGCACTGTGCTACTCCCCTCGAATGACAAAGGCATTTTTTTCCGTCTAATATTCGGGCGTATGAGGATACCTATGACTTCAGTCAAATCTATTATTTAAAAAAAATATTAAATTAATTTCAAAATTTCAGTTTCGTGCATCATTGCCAAACTCTTCATTGGACAAAATAAACTTTAATTCTCATTTTAACCTACTTAACTAAAAAATAATTCGAAGGATACGTTGTTGTGGGTGCCTGCGATACAAATATAGAATCAATATGGCGTGTTTTGGAATATATATGACTATTGATAGAATTTTCAATAATCATAATAACAATGAAATGACACTTTGTCTAACACCGTTCAGAGAGTCGACTCTTTTCAATGGCGCTCTATATCGGAATGATATCCACTATTATTGACGGACTAAAAATATTATTAAAAAAAAAACGAGGGAAGTATACCACAAGAATAGCAAGGTGGTGACTGCGGGCAATATATAACGAAATTCCTCGCACCTGTATATGTTTAGAAAACCATATTTGGTAAGAAAACCGCAAAAAACTTACCAAGAGAGACGAACTTCAAGTAAACCTTTGTTCATCTTCCGGTTTGTAATATTAACACATTCGGCTTTGGGTGTAGTGTAGTGTATGTATGTATAGTAATCATATATAATCATATTTTTTTATAATACTTCTCAAAACGGGTTGTTTTCGTTTGCTTCCGAAAGCCGCCGACGCCATGCATTCATCGAACAATTAACGACGGTAAAAGATGGATCTAATTGAAATATTAAACGAACGTTCACCAAAAATAAAGATCACCAGTTCATGAAACATTACGCAATAATAATATGATTGTTGTAATAACAAAATAAACACGTTAAAATTAACAAAAATCATCTTTCGACTAAAACCAATGAAGAAATACTACAGACATGATGCAACATTATGAACAGCTTCAGGCATACCCAAATAGCCAAAAATCTAATAAATCAGTAGCGCCCGAGCGTATTTATCTTTGAGTTAATCGCTTTTTGGATTTTTAAGTGTTCCAAAATGTACAGTAAACGGGCCCATTCGTCCTTCTGTATTAATGTTTTTTTTAAGAATGTATATGCCTGAAATCATAGGTATCTTTATAGTCCCACATACTAGGCAGAAAGGATATGTCTCGTTTTTGGGGAGTTGTACATCGCAGGGTTCAAACCGGCGACCTTCCGCAGGGAAGTCCAACGTGTTTTCATGTGAGCATACCCACGTGTGTGATCCAATATGCATAAGGATGATAGTAAAACATTTTAAAGTCAGGATACATTCTGGATTCATAGGTTTGAGTCAAAATGCATACACAGGGTGACTGGTGCTTAATGTGCCATCTTCAATTGTGTTAGAGAGGTTCAATACACAAAAAAAAGTAAACTTGAATACGACATCAAATTCCAACATCACGGAGTTAGTAAGTATAGAACAAATATATTATATTGCAGAAACTTCTTCTTCTTCAGCCGTCTCTCCACTGCTTGAGTAGGCCTCTTCTAAAACCTTCCACGCTTCCCTGTCTTGGGCTTTTCTCGTCCATTTTCTACCGGCGACAGGGATAATGTCGTCAGCCCACCTTTTCTGGGGCCGTCCCAACGGTCTTCTCTTATCCCACGGCCTCCATTTCAGAACTCTGCAGAAACTTACCAAGGCAAAATGGAACTACAAAAAAACTTTTATATGTGTATATGTTATATTTCGATATGTGATAGTAACGCCTTCGGCAGAGTGTAGTGTTTATGTTTAATATTGGTATACACTTATAAATATTGATAATACCTCCAAAAACGAATTATTTTCAGGAGCTTCCTGAAGCTGTACACACCACCCATATATTTTACACTTAGATACAGACTATTCCACGCCATGAGACCAGCAATGGCAGTCCTGTCATAATACTTCGTCTTATAGGATTGAGTCGGAACTATCTGATATGAGATCGACTTCTAAGTTCTTCTCCTCTCCGAAGCAACATCACTTAGACATAGATCCGAAAGATGAAATGGAGACATCTCTTTTAGCGACTTTTAAAACAAAGAGACAAAGTTTGAAAATTACCCGTTAGCGATACATATTTAATATTATATTAAATAATCCTTAGATAGCCAGTTCCGTAAGGTAACTTGGGACCCCAAAAAATCACCTTATTGGGGTTCATAAAATTTATTTCATATATGACCATGCTCGAAATTACATTTTAAAGTCAAACGAAACTTAACCTTTGGAGTATCGATGCATCAAGGAAATGCATCTAATTGATAACATGTATCATTCGTCTTTCTTTTCTCCCCAGTATCTCCGTGGGTGGTTGCATTATGCATTGCATCTCTCTGCGGGCTGCAAGCTGCATACAAATATTTATGAAGAGGTGGCTTCAATGGCCGCAGGTGCAGGATAAGAGAATTATTGCACATTCATATTCTTTATTTTGTCGTCCTTATACATTCATACGTTTTTTGTATTGTGACTCAGCAATCGTTGCGTTATTTTGAATTGGTTTAAATATAATATTTTGAAGAGACCTTTATAAGGATATGAGCCAAATTCTAACACTTTCAAATTCGTATTTTGAAATATAGATTATATTTTTTTAAACTGTTATTTTAACAAAATTACTTTTGGAAAATTCGGCCTTTGACGTAAAGTAAATAACTAGACTAAAAATGGCGAATTATTATCTTTTCACTTGGGATTTAAACATGTTATTTTTTCTTATAACTTCGTTATTAATAAGTGTGCTTGCATACAAAAAAATGTTTAGGTAGTGCTCTTAGAAATATAGTTGTTTCGAAGAAGCGCCATACAAAGTCTTGATTTTATTAATTTTTAAATATGGTTTTTTGTACCTATATATGTTATTGTATGATTATCAATGATGTGTTAAATTTGTATTTTTTAAATATATTCTACTATCTTAGTTATTTTTTTGGTATCTTTTGTAAAATTATGACTTGGGGTCCATTGCGCTATTGTAGTGGTTGGAATTTTTATTATTATCATAGAAAATTATTGTTTTTCTTTTCAATACAGGTTAAATGATTTTAAGTGTGTTAAAGTTAGTTTTTTTTCTTTTGTTTATTATGTTTTGTTTCGTTTGTGCCATTTTTTATAATGCAAAATGTATCAAATGTTACATGTCTATTCTATCTGCCCATTTGGCAATCCCTCGTGATTCAGTATGACTGTCAGACATCCTGTAGATTTTCCATCTGCAGAATAGAAGATCCTGTATCATGGCACCTTTCACGTATGTGCGTACGTCGATTTATAGTATGAAAGCTGTGGCACTTCAGTAGACATACATTATTGATAGCTAAAAACCAAAGTTCCGATGACAAGGATATCAAAGTTTCATGACGATCAGTATGTTTAATCTGTTCCAGCCTTTCGTTTGACATTTTTATATAGATCTATTTTAGTATAGCTTAATAGCACTTTAATAATTTATGATGTGTAGCTTAATACCTACAGAAAAATAAATTTAAATGTATTGTTATGCATAAAAAGTAAAACCAAAAGATAATCCAGTAGGAATTGAACTTGAGGCACCTGCATGCTTAGCTTGAATGCAGACCGTTAGAGCATGGCCGCCACCCATCATATATTGTTATTCATTCAAAACCATGTTTCAAAATTTTAATTGTGATTAATCCAAACAATGACTTTTTTATGAAATGAAACAAATTTTTTTTATATACATATTACATTCCTATATGTTTGAATAATTTAAACTTTATACATTTTTACAAGGATACGAGTATATGTTCGTCTTTGAACGATACGAGAAGGCTTGATTAGTATCAAGGAAAAATCCCTGTTGTTTGATTGGAGGCATTCATTTCCTAAGAAGAGCGATAACAATGATCTCGTTTGCTGTTATTTATTCGCCAGACTTTTTGCTGGATGAAAGCAAACGGGTTTGGGCGTACTCGCGTAGGAATACATTATCTCAGCGGAAACCAACATTTTTATGGCTCAAAATAATTAAATATAAATAAGCTTTGGTTTAATGCCTTAACAGTACTTTTAGAAATATTAAAATACAAAGATTATTGTTGCAACGTAATAAATTTAATTCAACAAAGGTAGGTAATTTTTCGTGACGCCTAATTTATTAGAAATTTTTTAGCGAGGTGAAACTTCACGTTTTTAAAATACTTAAAAATGTATTAGGAACATGTTTTTAATTTGATAATCATTTCAAAGTCTTCTTTATATTGAATTATCTAGCCGATTTTAGGTAGATTTATGCACTTCTACACGCCATATGAAATAATTACTTACTGAAAAGGTTTTCGACTGTCTCAAAATGGAAAAATGTGTAATTAATGAAAACAATGACTGCAATTCTTCAAATTCACTAAATATTCTCAAAACACTTATGTACAGTTGCTTTAAACAAGTTTGCGTATTTCGCTTTTTATTCGAATTTATCTCACGTTTTTTAAAAGGAATTCATTCATTAATTAATGATAATTGATCCTCACACAATTAGTATTGTCTATAATTTTCATTCTGAGATATTTCTGGGATTCTCAGATTAGCTCTATTCTGATGTATGTATGTGTAAGAAATTGAATTATTCAGTTTAAAAAACTTCTTGTCTCTCTCCTACAATAATATATTATACAGATCCCCCCCAGTTTCTTATTTTTCTTGAGATTTGTCATTGCTTTAATTAAATTTTTTACAAATTCTTTTTGTCTCTATGTTTTAGACGCGATAATTTATGCCTAATATTAGGAAAGAAAAGATTATTGACTAAAATAAATTGCTTCAATGCAGTATATTTGCCAGATGTTTATAAATGGTATTTCTTACCTTAAGAACTTGCGGAAGAGGTTTGGGTGCAGTTCTACTGAATTGTTCCGGGTTGCAATGATCAAGGATTGGTATGATATATATAAATGAAATTGTCAAATAAACATGTTATCATTCCTTTACTTCTTTTAATATTTTGCCACACTCTATCTTTTATCGATTTCACGATTTAGCTCATGTTTGTGACGTCATGGAAAAAACAACAAACTTGTCAGTTTCTTTCTTGTGATAATTTCCTTATAAAATTGAAAAACAATGTTCAGGTCTTTAGTTGACTACCCCTGAATGATCTGAATGAAAATGCCTTCACAGACTGGAGAGCTTTATTGCTCCGATAAGCGCTTCACTGAGAAGGGCGGTGCCAGCGGATTCATTCAAGAACCTTCTTTGCCTTTGTAGCAATACGAGATACAGCCCTTCCAAGATTTGCGACCACAAGTATTATTAATAATTCACATATAGATATTTAAAAAAACATCTAACACTTAATACTTAACCATAATTTAATATAGCGATTGACCATCCCTAAATTATTTATTTACAAAAAAAAAAACAAGTAAATATGTTTTCCGTTAATAATTATACAAAAAAAATCATACAAGGCGATGTCATGACTCCCTAAATATTTCAAAATACATTATAACATGGCAACAACACTCGCACATGTTTAGCGCATGTCAGTATTTTTCCAGACGAACTCTTATTGCAAACTAGCGTCCTTTTTTTATTTTTTTCGGAAATCGAACCAATAATCTACTGGGGAAGGATTAACGTCTAATACACTAAACCTCGGAAGTGCACAAGATTCAAATATAAATTATCAGTGTTAATTTTATTTTGTTTTAATTTTGAAAGGATGGTTTGCGTTGTAAATGCCAATTTCAAAAGTTTTAACACTAAAAAGTTGCATAGTTACGAGTATAAATTGAGAATGACACAAATCTGCAATCGTGGTGATTAACTTCAGATCATGCAGCTGTCCAAGCGTTTGAGTTATGGTTCTTAACATACCTATTTGCGAACAAACCTACACATTTTCTTTTTGTACGACGTATTTACATCTTATAAAAAACTTCATGTGATTGCTATCAATTTGAAAATCAATATTTCACGTAAACACCCGTAAATCGAAACTTGATTGCATAAAGCAGTCGTTCCCATCCCACACAGTGTTGGCGGAAAAATCCTTAAAAAACGAATTCTTGGTTTTGAATTCCATCATTCATTCTTAACGTGTATCGCATTAAACACGTACATAACATTACCAGTACAGAATCCATGTAGTTGTATTTCAATACATTTATTTACATATTGTTTTATAACAGAACGTATTGATATTAATCAATGTTTTGCGGGGTTATTGCCACAAGTCCTTTTTTAGATATCTGAAGTAAGTATCCCTTTTTAATAAAACGCCTCCCCTCTCGAAGAACTGGAAATCACCGACAGATTGTCGACAATGTTCCTTCAACGGGTTCTCCGATTCTTCGGGCACATTGCTCGTGGCCAAGGAGATAGTTTGGAAAAGTTTGTGGTTATTAGAGGCGTAGAAAGATGACACGCAAGAAGAAGAATCTCAATGCGTTGAATTGACCAAGTGAAAGATGCAACTGGACTACCCTTAACAACTGTTCTTCGGGCCGCAGAGTGCGGAGATGAATAGAGAGGAGTCGTTGAAGGCTATCATTGAAGTCACGATGCTCAGTCATGAGCTACACGATATGATGATGATCCCTTTTTACATTATTTAACTTGTAAACGTTTGAAGGACCTCCTATTTCTATACAACAGTGTTTCTGTCAAATACTCATCTATTGTAGATAGGAAAGTAATTGTAAAGAAATGACTTAAGTTTAATTTTTATTTATTAAAAACATGCAACAAACCCTGATACATATAACTTGTGTGTCCTATTACCCAGATCCATATAAATTATGAATTTATAAAAATTCTTGTCATGTGTAAATAATAAACAATATTTTTTTTTTAAATCTTAAATAAGTTTGATATTACAAAAGTAAGGATTATAGTTAAGAAAATCTGGTAGAAGTTTGTAAGACCATGACATACGGCTAAGAAATGAACGTGTTCAAGTTTCAAACCGCTATCTCAAACAAGTTGTCGGGGCTTACAAACTTTTTGTATTTTGTATTACAACAGCTAAGAATACACACTGACAGTTTCATTATCAAAGAGTAACCTCTTCCAAATAACTGAAAATATGCTAAAATAAACTTTGGAATTCATAATATTCACAGGGAAAAATACGAATATATACATCGGGAATCGAAGCTGCAGCCCGCGGGTCGGAAGACTAACGTCTTACTAATTGAGCCACGAATGTTGTCTTTTATCAGCAATGCCAGTAACAACGTTGCCACTCGTAGTTATATTTTTTTTAACTAAAGCAAGAAATACCGCTTTGAAAGCAATTTCCAATCGGCTGAATTTACTCGCAATTGCGTAAAACAAATATTTATTTTGCCCCATGGCTAATAAGAGTAAATTCGCGTTTTTTTATACAATTTAATATGAACTTTACTTTATATACGGCGTGTTATAATAAATATTAATTTAACATGAATGTTTTTTTAATTTACATATGAATATATTATTTGTATTTATTTTTTATCTTCCACGTATGATATGAATATGTTATTTCAGTGTAAAAAGAAAAACACGAAAACTTTGTTCAAAATTTAAGATATTCAACCTTCTTCACTCCCAATAAATCGAAGATTTTAAATGCCTCAAGACTCGCACGCCTTTTTACCCTTTATTTCACAATTTCCGATTAATGAACGAGTGTATACGAATATTTTTAAAATTGTATATATTTTTATGTATCTTGCTTACCACAAATAGAGGAGAGTGAAAACCCTTTAGTAAGTTATGCTTGACAAGGTGTATGGACGTGGCAGAAGTAAAAAACATATGCCAGAATAGAATGAAGTGGAGATTTTTTGTCTCAGTATATCCTAAAATGGACATGGTGTGATGGTTATGATGATGAATATTTTAAATCGTTTTAGCTATCACAATAGTCTTACGACCATTCGTATTACTAAATATATATATTTTTTATAAATTTATGTTTTTTTATAAATTTTATAAATTCAGTTCAAAAATAAAAACAAATAAGTTTCATGAGTTTGACATGTATAAATAATGATTGTATTAATTTTTTTATACTTACTTCCTCAATGCCCGTTTAGTTTTCAAATTTTCTCATATAAGAAGCATGTTGGCCACTGTCGGATTACTTTGATCGATTTCCTCTTCAACAATGGTTCAAGTCTCTAAGACAGTAATGCATTAAGGCACGATATTGTGCAATCATGGTTTTAAGAATTATAGCTTCAGTTCATAATCTAGCGTTAAGGGCTACCAGTTAATTGAATTCATTTCGCTTTAATTTTACGTTACTTTCTAAAACCCTGATGTGCAAAATGCTCAAATATTTTTTTAAATGTATTTATCTAAGAAATAATATTTTTTTAATATAAAAAATAATATAGAATAAAAGCCAATTACATTATTTCATTACAATGGTTTCAATAAAAAATCGAGGAAAAAAACGTATTTTGGCGTAGGAAATGGAAGGGAAGGATTCAAAGATATTATAACAGGGGTATCTAGGTGCTGTTATCTAACATTTTTATTTCCTTAAATTTATAAAATATTTATGTAAGGTACACATATTTCAGTAGCCAACTCTGTGGCTTAGTTGGTAAGACTCTTGAATTCTACCAGAGGGTTTCGAGTTCGATTCCCAATGGAAACCAAAAATTTAAATAAAAAGAGTGTCCTAGTCTGGTAAAAGAGTTTGTCATATAACAATAGTGACTTGCACTGAGTATATGTGGCAGTGTAGTTTCTTCACGTGCAGTAGTGTTACCAACACAAGCAATGACAAACGGTGAGTTCTGTGCATAGTCCAGTGCTTCTAAATCCGAAGGCTCGATGACTAGGGCTGAAGACAATATTGTCTCCTGGTCATACTCTTCAATATGTCCGAATCACCAATTCGGATATGTTGAAGGATACCATACGAAGTAAAGTTGGTATCTCTTTGAGGATCGATACAAACCTAAGGTAATATGATGACTTGTTATTCTAAAAAAAAGTTTCATAGTCAATATTTTTTCATACAAACGTAACATGTGATATTTTCCTCAGATAAGCAGAGAGGACAGAGTTCCAAACGCTCTGCATTCATACATATATAAAATCTCATGAGTTTTCTTACTCCTTACCTTTTTTTCTTTAAGCATTTCATTCTATTGGGTCAGCCATACTTTTTTCGGTCTTCCTGTAATACGACACTTAATTACCTTTGGATTGTAGATAGTTTCAGTAAGCATTTCATAGTCATTCGTTAAACATGTCTTTAACTACTTCAGGGTGTTTTTTCCCCCTTTTTCATACACCAGTATAATTTATCAACATATGATATATTTGAGATTAAAAAATATATAGTATAATATTTTTATATATTAATTTATAATTTTGCATTAACTTCTGCCTTTTATCATTTATTTTCGTCAATTCTTCAAACACGTTTCAGCTTGATCTCTTAAATTATCTGCCTCTACACGTTTCTTTGATCTTTAAATTAAGTAAATGAAATAAAGTTTGAATACTTTCCTAGAAGTAATTAATTTTTCAAGATTTTTTTATTCCCTGTGGAGCTAAACATATCAATTATTTTTAATATATTATGATTTGATAAATAAAATGGTTCATGAACTAAAGTCCACATTTATATTGTTACACGAACTTTGAACGTCTTCTCTCGTATGTGTTTTTTTCACAATCGTATGTTCAGACCTCTCATCCATGATATAGTCTCGGAAATAGCTCGATGAACTTCATCCAGTCGTTCCGGGAATGAATATATTGGACACTCTTCCATGATGTGACTGACAGTCTGAACCATTCCACATGAGCATAATGAGGAACCAATGAAACCCCACCTTTGCAAAGCGTATCCACTACAACGGTGGCTACACCTAAGACGATTCAGAGTACACCAAAATCTTCGTGACAGGTTAACATCCTCGACGATTCCAAGTAGTATTGGCTGCTAGTTTTCATTTGGAGGGCAGTTAAATGAAGAATATACGTCATTGTTCTGTCTGAAGTTACTTATATATACCGAAGGTATGAGATACGTCACATTTTCTTTAGCAACCATCGCTGCACCTGCTTGAGAGTTGTTAAGAAAAATGCTGCCACCGATATTTTTGACAGATTTAACTTAAGTCACCAATTTTGAACATAAAGCAATGTATTAAATAAATATATTTGATACACCCAACCCTAATCTCTCTTGAGTGTGCCCACTCAAGCGTGCATTATTCGATGATTGATATATCTTTATAAATATCGGTGTTACATAATTGTTCCCATTCATATGGATGTACACAAACACCATTTGGGACTATGGGAGCTCTTCGTAAGCTTACAGGCATGGCGAATCCAAATGAAATCACAACTAAGTAGTCTCATGTGTTTTTTTTTCTAATTAATCGTCTGTCATATATTTAAGCCTATATAATACCATTAATTGTTGGACAAATCTGTTTTGTACGCTCTCTAATCCCCTGCGTATGTTGACAGATACGAAACAATCGATAAAGATTTAAAAAAAATTGTATTAGATTTGGATTACTATTTAGAAGAATTTTAATGAGTTTATAAATTGAACACCACGCATAATGTGTTTATTAAAATGTACGACTATACTTCATATCATATCAATGTCATATTTAATTGTTCTATAATGTATCGATAAACTTGTCTCAGTTTTTGATGTCAATAACTGAGTAGAGGAACTTTTTACAACCATTTTATAATGGGTTTTTATTATCTATTGCAGATAGTTACAAAAAAATCATGTATTTTTTCACACTCCAGTATTTTTTGTATGATAATTTTACATGGGGGGGACAATATATAAAATGAGTGCAATATGTATACATGGGGTTATAATATATGACAGAATACGGAATTAAGTTATTAAGGAGGGATGTTAACTAACGATGTATTTACTGACGTCCTCTGTGACTTAGTGTTGATAAGATGTTGGCTTTCCACCCGGAGGCTACAGGTTCGATTCCCGATTGTTCTAAAAAAAACAATAAAAAGGGCTATCAGTCTTGTTAAATAATATAATTAGTCAGGTAACAATACTCGCATGCATTATACATGTCCGATAATATTTCCAATACTAGCGATTGTGAACTATGAGCTACTTGCCTACTCCAGTGGTTCTTAACCCGAAGGCTCGATTATGCAGATGCAATGTTTACTCACATTTTGTGTATATTCTCTTCTCAAAAATCAAAATATGACTAATACGGAGAGAACGTGATCTTAAGGCTAATGTATTGAATAGGATGAAGAAGCACCCTTAGATGGTTTGGGCATGTAGAACGAATGATTAAAAAATGTAAAAAGTCAGAGCAATCGTAAGATCGGTATAAGAAGATATATGGATGTTGAAGAGGTGGAAAATTTAAGCCTCTCTGCTTACCCTAACAGGGAAACGACGTGATGTTATACATATTTGTAGAATAACTATGCAATTAGCAGATAAACATTTTTGTAATAGCGATAACAATCCATTTCGTCTTAAATGGTCAGTAAAATTTGTTTTGTCAATCTTTCATCACTCATTAGTTTGATAAATCCAAACCATCTCAGAGTACTCGATCTCATCCCTAAAATATGCTTCTTATTTAACATTCATTCTATAAAGGATTTACTATAATTCAAGACCTAATTTAAGAAGACATCAATTGAAGTCTAAAAAAACGTCTTCATAATCAAAATTTTAACTCGAGTTCATCGTGACTAATTATCTATTGTTCCGGTTCTCAGTAAATCGCCCACAGCCTCATTATCTGCTCTCAGTAAAAAGTTGTGATTTACAGAAACGTGGAGAAAGAGTAGAAAGCTGAATTCATTTTATTCAGTCATTTTTTTCTTGACTCGAGAATCAGAATGCAATTTTACTCGTTTTCTTATTTAAGTTGCTTTATTTTAATGCTTCATTACAATAGCCCAAACCAAATCGTGGGCCAGACTGCGTGACTCTGAGACTTTGTCTGGGCCAAGTTCAGCGTTAATAGAAAGTAATAATGAGTCATCGTGTAGAAAGGTTTAAATAACTTTTACCCTCAATGTCAAGAGTTAGCACTGATAAAAACTTGTCTTACTTTTGGGCAAATTACTGAATTCGTAGTTCATTCACTTTTATGAAAGTATTTTTTCTGTGATTAAAATACTTCTATTCAATTTACCTTAGTGAAAATTGGCGGTCTTGTATCCGATAGCTTCATAATTTTGTCTATGATTTTAGGTCACGGGCTGGATTTTTTTTAGCCATGCTATATATTGCTATCAAAGTGAAAGGTGGCGACAATATTTTAACAATATTACCTCTATCCGTTCTGCGGTATTATATATATTTTTTAATTAATTTCTTTCCTCAATGCTGCCATATTTTAATCCGGTTTTCAGCACTTGATTATGATGATGACGAACTAGATTTTTTTTCAAAAATAAATTGAATATCACGATGTATGTAAATAGTATTGATTAATAAATATTTAAATTTTAATTGGTATGGCGTATGTCTTCCAATTCGGGAGTAACGGGTTCGGTTTCCGTTGGAACCCAATTTATTTTAAAAAGAGTCGCAGTCTGATTTTCCCTTAAGGCCTCTTTAACATATTCCTGGTGGGTTGAAAAATATTTAATATAGAAATAAACCCGCCAGATTTTACTGTATACAATGAAAGTATAAATCACTATTTAGTGTTACTAAATGTGTGAAAAGCTCACAAAAATATCAAATTATCGATTATAGTAAATGTTACATCAAAGAAAGTAGTTTGCTCTTAAGACGTTAATATTTTTATATGTAACTTAAAAGTGCGATAGAAAATATCTTTGGTGTGAAAAATTCTTCGTTTTTTTTGCAAGAAATGTTTAACGTGTTGGGTGTGCACAGCACGAATAGTGCTTTCTATTGCTTGATTTGTTTATTGGGATTTAAAATCGGGGTATAATCGAAAAAAATTCACTCCAACTTGGAAATAATAATAATATATATATAGGTTTAGACCTTTTTATCTTGAGATTTACATGATAGCAACATGCACATCTCAAGATTAAAAGGTCTGGGCTCATCTTATAACACCTTCCCCCCCCCCCCAGCCGAGATACATTCCACCAATATAGAGCGAGCTCGGCCGCGGGGACACTAGATATCTTTTATCCCTTGTAGATGTTATCATTCATTTGGAAGTGATGAGGTTCAGTCTGTCACTCAACACATAAATGATGATCTCGAGCGGCTGATGATATGGTCTAAGAGGCATGCGCTTCTCTTGAACCCTTCGAAATCGGTTATGATTGTTATGGGTGCAAGACAAGTCGAAAAGTTGAACGAGCCTTTGGAAATAAAGGTTGGTAACGCGACTGTGCCTACAGAGAGCGTGGTGCGCAATTTAGGTGTGTATATGTTATAGAATATGACTTAAGATTCGAGACTCACGTTAAAACTAAATTACAATGGGCTTTTTCGCGGCTAAAAAATATTTATCGCATCCGTCAAAACCTGTCGATTGAGGCTAGAGGTAGAATAACCTCGGCGTTCATTATCCCAATAGTCGAGTATAGTGATTGCATCTATGGACCGTGCCTTTTAAAGAAAACCGAAAAAAAGTTGCAAAGATTACAAAATGCTTGTTGTAGGTATTTTTTCAACATTCCCCCCAGAGGACGCATCACCCCTTTTTTGAGAGCTTTTAAAATCATTGACATGAACCAAAGACGGTTTCTTCCCTTAAGCGTACTCATGCATAAAATTACCAGTACAAAAATGACACTGTATCTCTTTGAAAAACTAAATTGGGCTAGAAACTTTCACGGCTACGAAACTAGAAGCAGAGAAACTCTTTTACTTATCCCAAACCATAATCTAACACTGTTCAAGGGATCCTTCTCATATTCAGCCAGCCAAATGCTGGAATGAGTTGCCCCAGGCCTTGAAGTAGCGGGTGAATAGTTGTACCTTCAGAGATGCTCTAAAGTGTTATCTTCTGGGTGGTTAATAGGTTTCTCAGTGGTTAATAGGTCTCTTATTTGCTTTTTTTTCCTTTTCTCTCTTTTCGCTGGTGGTGAATCGGGGATTGTGCTTGCGTTATCTTCTCATTCATTCTTATAAAACTGCTTAACTATTTCAATGTATTACTGTCTAACTATTTCAATGTTGTTTCAACTATTTCATTTCCCATTTGTCATTTTACTTTTATAAAATTTTGAGGCTATTCTTTTTCCTCCTCCTTTGAGGCTTTCCTTGTTTTCGTTCTTGCTGACAGTTAACCTGAGGTAGTATATGTGGATTTACTTTTTGTTCTGTTTCTGCCATACGTTTTTGTTTTTTATTTATTTTTTAATCTGGATATGTGAAGGTGTGGGCTGGAAGCCCCCTTATGTCTTTGCGGTCGGGCTCGCCCTACATTGGTGGGGTGTATCTCGGCCGGGGGAATGTTTGTGGGATGAACCTGGATCTTTTAATGTCTTCTCTCTTGAATGTATTTTTTTGTGTCATCTATTTATTTTCTATGTTTTTTTTCTTTTCTTATTACATGTTCAAGGGTGTCCCCGTGGCTGGGCTCGCCCTATATTGGTGGGTTGTATCTTGGCCGGGGGGATGTTATTAGATGAGCCCAGAAATTTTGATAGCTTCTGTTTTTTAATGTATTATCTTTTTAATGTGTTCTTGAAATGTGTCTAAATGTATTATGTACTCGTACATACTATGTTGCTATCAATAAACCTGTATTTATTTATTTTTTATTTATATATGTAGATTAAGAAAAAACAGAAAATAAATAAATGTTAGTTAATAGTATGGGATAAATCGACTGGTTTTGTAGTTTCATTAATTTACATGTATTATACATCAATTTAAAAGTGTCAATAAAGAAATCAACTTTTTGGTGAACTGACGCAGAGCAGAAGGAAGCACGGTAGACAGCGCAAGATAAGGATGTACTGCGTGACACGCTTAAGAACGTAAATTCTTGGCACAGCTGCAGCAAATCGAGCTGATCAAGCTAAATGGCTACAAAGAACGGTTGCTAGTTCTCAGATAGATAATTGATGTAGAAAGAAGATACAGACAAGGTACATGTACTGCCTTGAAGGTCCCTGCTCTATATGAAACATAATATCTTTCACGAATTGGCTTATATAGTCATCTTCGGTGGCACCAAAGACAAGTACCCTATTCCCCTACTTTGTATTGTGCTTTCCATTATAGTCGGCACGGGTAATGTCCATTCATTCGTTAATAAGGTCAAATAAAATTTATTATATATTGAAAAGGATATATTTCTACTGATGCGTATCGCTCTATGGGCCATAATGTTTATTTATAAATTTAAGAATATGCTTGTGACATGTGAAGGTAAATGCTTTCTTTCGAAGAAGCCTTTTTTGGAGTCAGATAAAAAAGTTCAATGGGTGGAAACCAACCTACAGTAAAAATATTCATAAACGCGCGTCACGCAGCATAGTATTAAAAAAATCGTACCATTCTGTTAATACTAATAAAGTTAAACGCGTCAACAATCATCCTAACAAAATCAGTGAAAAGATATAAAAAAAATAATTATATTTTGTTGTTAAAGTACAACTAAGTGGGTTTGTTGCCATGTGTCAATCTCTTCTAACCAACCAGAAATATGTTAATGAAGCCTTAAGAGAAAACTATACTGTAACCCTTTTTGAAATAAATTAATTTCAACGAGAATCTAACCCATAACCAAGAATTGAATTATAATTATTACAGCACAACCTGCTTTATTATAACTTTCAGGTGTCGTGACTCCCAAGCTGAAAGACGTCTTACAAACTGCGCAACGGTTGTCGTATGTTTGTATTGTTTTCAATTATTGGATTAGTTATAATAATCATTGTTTATTTCTATCATGAACTCAATATAAATAAAACACCACCCCATTAAAATAAATTACTAAACAACGCGAAACAAATCATAATGTGGATGTAAAATTACTAAACAACGCGAAACAAATCATAATGTGGAAGTTAAAAATTAACTTCCGAATCTACCCCACACAACAAGCAAGCCACATTGCCCCTATAAAGTGTACACCATTAATCTAAGAGCAACTTCCTCTCGTAATAAACTCACTAAACTGACTTTATTATTTCCGTCTTAGTGTAAATTATGTCACGCTTCACAATGTCACCCAGAAATCTCGCTGTCAGCCATGGCTCTGATATTGTGGGAGATCATAATGCGATCAGGAGGTTTTTCTGGGATTACACGGTGGAATTCAATTAAAATGGGTCATTTTGTGGCTCGATTATGTCCTGGTGGTCTATTTGAGACTTAGCCAGGGCTGGAAACTCATACAAACGAAGAGAATATTTAATTCACTGTGATAAAAGTTATTTCTAATTTTAATCTTATATTCCATCGAATATATCATTTTTCAGGAGTTCCTAACCGATTGAAATTTTTAATCTTTTCATCGAACAAGTTTTTGAGTGGTTAATGCGTATAAACTTTGCCCTTTCAATTCAATATAAAGTATTGTATTATTGAATTACACTATCGTTATATACAGTATACTTTGTGGGTTTATTATATGGCAATCATTTCCGACGAACTAGAGAGGCCTTAAGTGAAAACAAGACTGGAACACTTTTAAAAATATCGAGTACCAACAGGAATCAACCTAGCAAACTACGGGTTTAACTTTGGTTTTGGAGGACTTAACAACTATGTCAAAGAGGTCGTCATATTATTTTAAGATCTACTTATTTGGTAGCATGTTTAAAAGCTTTTCTTTATTAATTTAAAAAAATATATATTGTAATTTATGTAATATTTCGTAAGAAAATAGCGTTTTTTATGTTCTCTTTTGGAGTTCTGTCACATATTGACCATTTTTATGAAGTCTTTAATACCGGCACATGGAAAGAGAAAAAAGAATAAGAACAAAAGTTATCTTTAACACTGGCACATGGAGGGAGGTCATGTTCATTTTATGAATCAAAAAGGTACTTTTCGACATCTACATATGTTAAGTTAAACATACTAGTATTTAGTAAGAAAATTGCACTTAGAGGACATTCCTGACCATTCCAGGCCACAGGACCAGCAACGGCAAAAGCCCTCTATTAATACCCCGCCTCGATCGATCTGGAATAATCAATTTGTTCAATGAGGACGAAATCGACCTCTCCGAAGGAACATATCTTAAATACAGATTCAAAAGATACAATGAAGACATCCCGTTTAGGGATTTGAATAGAAAGACACAGTTTGATATCAATCCGTTCACGAAACTTAAGTAGTAAAGGAAGGATTGCAAAAATTGAGTAATTAAATTTTTTTCTCTCTTGAATTACAAAGTATGAGTTTGCTGTATTAATTAAGAAAAATAAGTGTTTCAAGAAATGTAATGAAGTTCTGTCTCTCATTAATTTGAATATATTTATGTATTATAATTATAAGAATAACAAATTACTCGTATATTCACGAAGAACTTAAATTACTACAACTTTCTGCCAAGATGAGATTTCGTGATGATCTACTTTTGAAGATTAAATTGTTCTCGTATAAATTTTGATTTTCGTTTTCCGTTGCTGTTTATTATGATAATTTAATATGGTACAATAAATATTCGAGTTTCAATAATTTTTCAACTTTTGCTGATATACTTTTTATTTTTATGCCGTTATTCTATACGGCGATCGTTATTTTTTTATTTCATTATTTGTCTTGATCATGTCTGACAATGCTTGCGGAAAGAAAAAAAAACGTTTCGTTTTCTTAATGTATTTTATGTATTAACACAGCGATAATTTTACTTAAAACCATTAATCTTTTTGACAAAATTATTGCTCTTCAGATTTATGTATTTATAAGAAACTGCGTACGTTAGTTAACCTTTAGCATTTACGCTAAGCAAGAGGACGACTCCCAAGGTTCGATTCCAGGCGGATTCACTTCAGGGGGGATTTTAAATCTGAATTTATTTTTCGTATATGCTGCTTTAAATATTTTTTCATTGTGTTTCTAAACAAAACAAAAATAACGTTTTATATAAAACTTACCTAATGAAAGGCTGTAGTAGCTTAAATCTGCCGATCATATTGAAACTTCGATCTCCTTTTCACCAGAGTTTTGGGTTTGATATTTCAAGACTGTGCTCTCTGAAGTGCAACAGCTTTCAAGTTATAAAACAAATACACGCATAGGCGTTTTTAACCACAATATGGCCAACAATCATACTCGATCACAAGGGATCGCCTATTGTGTATAAGAAATTTAAATTGTATTGAAATTATTGAAATATGCCCTTTATCGTATGATGCATTCGTTTCAGAGTATTAGTTTATAAAAAAAATCATATAGTTCTCCACAATCATATTAATTAATTTATAATTAAAATATTGCTCTGTGTCGTAATAAAATATCTCATGAGCGCTTTATATTTTTAATTTACTAAAGACAACTCATAAGCGCTGCTAATTTTTGTTGATCAAATGATGTTTTAAAACATTTTAAAAACTGGAATATCAATACTACAATATTCACCAAACTAATGACACCGGTAGTATTGCTTTTTTGACGCCCGTAGTAAAGGGCAGATTTTCTCATAGATTTTAGTACGTACATATAGTAATATACTATCGTTACATACCTTTTTGGAGTAGGCATTAGTAATAGTTATAATCTAGATTAATAAAATGTAATACTTTTTCGTTGTATACAATACAACCGAGAGGATTTATTTCCATTTGTCAAATTCTTCCAACCAACTAGAAATATATTTCATAGGCCTTGACTGAAAATGAGACATAAAACCAATTTTAAAAACTGAGTTCAAACGGGAATCGAATCCACAACTTTCAGGTCGGAAGATAAGCATTTTACCGACTAGACCACGGTGTTAACGTAGAATGAGAAATCCAATTGAGTTGGTTAAGAAAAGCCTCGAGACAATTTTTAAATACCACTGTTCCTGGTTATTACCAACACCAACCTTAATTGCCAACACTTTTGACCAATTAGTTAACTGATTCATCGTGACCAAATGTATTTCTGTAATACAAAATCTTTTTTTTTATTTTACAGCCATTTGTAGGTATTTGCCCTCAACGTGTGCGGTTCTCTCTAAATCTCTTGAAATAGGGTTTGTCTATAAAATATAATTGAAAATGTCATATAACCTGTTCCATTTCTGTCTACAAATCCGAATATACGAGAATGTGCTAGGACAATCCCCTACACTTCGCTCTTTCTCTCTCTGTGCTCCGCCCGTGTGATATCATAATTTAGAATATATCTCTTTCTTTACCAGTGGTTTTAAACCTCGAAACTGCGCATAATATTTGAAAACCGCGTTGTTTTTTTAAGTTCCATTAAGTTTATAAGGTACATTAGATAAAATGTGCGTTTGATAACGGCTTCAAATTATATATTATAAAAATATAAATTTATTAACATTCCTGAATCAATTAAGGTTGTGTAAAATATTACCATGTTAATTCAATTGTGGACATTTCACATAAACTTTTTTTTTATTATTATATTGCAGCCAACGTGACAATCACTTATTTTGTGTTAGAAACTTTACTGAATTACTTGATTGAAAGTTTTGCCTTTTGATAAAATATTCACCAGGTTGTTATGCACATTTACAACGGAAGAAGAATATAATAATAATGCTACATAATTTGTTTTTTTAATAATTTTATTTATCTGTTTATTGATTTAATGATATTTTAGTACAATAGGAACTGAGAATATGATAGTTTTTGCTTACTTTTATAAGAACTTTTTAAAATCTAAAATTTTCAAGTATAGGTTCACAGAACACTGGTTAAGCGGCCCTGATCTACCCACTTATGCAGCCTTATTGCCGGCAGGGCTGCCATAATTGAAGGGATTTGGAGAAAACAATTTTGTTCACTTTTTCACTCATACATTCAACGAAACAAATTGAAAACATAAAAAAAATATTTTGCATTATTTTTTAAGCTTCTTAACATTCACGAAAATAATAACATTTTAGACAACCTTAATCTAGTTTTACTCTTAAAAGTCATACTAGTATTACTCTTCTGGAATATCTGAATGGAAACTCTTATTAATATGAATTGTGCTCATCACTATTTGAAAAGACTAACAAACATTTACTATATTTAGAATACATGTACTTGTACTGCTTCATAAATTCCTGAAACTGTTCACAAAATTAAAAAAAAAATCGAAACAATTTTTATTTCCATTTCAAACTTCTATTCTTTTTCATTTATTTATAATAATTTTTTTGCATCTGAACTGATATTGTCGCTTTGAAGTAATGTGCCTAGTATTATTGCAAATTTTCAAGATTGTGATTTTATTTATTATTATTATTACACATGACAAGAAATATACACAATTTGCGAAAAAACAACAGCCAATTCAATTTGGACACACAATTTTAATGATTCTGGGTTTTATCGCCTTTAATTTGTCGTCTCCCCAGTAAACTTGGCTTTTACCTGTATCTGACTGAGGACATATAGCATGAAAAAATAAATCGATATTTCTTTCCGATTGTTGATTATATAAAACCCCGTTGCACGTTATCATCAACCTGACAAACAGTAACACTCAACTCAATGGCATATGTATATATCACGCAAATCAAACCCCTCACACTTCATCACTCCAGATAGACCAAAACGTTCATCCCACAATATACCGCACATAGTCATCAAAAAATTATTTTTGTATCTTCAAAAAATTCTATTGTGTGATACTCGGAAAAATTGTAATTAAACGAGTTAGTAAGTTATGTCAAATTAAAATAAACAGGATAAAGGATAAATGTACTCATTATTGGGACGCCTCTCTTCTATATCCCTTTGTTCTTCTCTATAATCTGAATTCCTGTCCAGGATAGTCCCAGGTTTTCTTCAGCCAGCTTCCTCAATTGTCTTTCTCAGATATCTTTAGATCGTCAGTAAGGATCCAAATATATTTATTTATATTTTTCCGTAATTATGAGTATTATTCGAAAGATATATTATTGAAAAATAAAAATATTTACAATTTGTAGAACTATAAATAATATTTAAATTACGTAACAGTAATTATTTGTTTTCTGTCTTTTAATTATCTTATACTCGTTCATATTTTGCGACAAGAGATTGATTATAAATGTGTGAAAATGATGACATGATTTTGAACGAAAACGAAATCTTTTTAATTTTGTGAATAGAGGGTTTTGTCAGAAAATAATAAGAAACCCCTTGATTTTACAATATAAATTTAAGACTTTTTAACGTTCATTATGTTCGAGCCTCATAAATCTTCTTTAAACTTTTTCCAACTAACTTAATAACTTATTTGTAAGCCATTATCATCTTGCGTTTGCGCCAACTGTTTTGAATATTTAAATGACATTTGTCTTCTAATTAAGTCTTTGTTTAAGTTTAAGGTTGAGGTTAGTTAGTTCCCCTTCATTTAAATATTCTCTTAACCAAATTGAAAAATTAACATTAAACGAATATTTAAAATGCAATTTAATGTTACCAGAACGTAATTATTTATTACATTATTTAACTTGAAAACAACGTTAACTCTCTTAGCGTTTCGGATACCTTTGTGTTTTAGGAAAATCAAAATGTTGGTATATGTTTTTTTTAAATCGTCCACTTTATATATGTAATTATTTATTTTTTACTGAACATTTTTTTTAGAATTTCGAATACGGATTATTCCTGAAGACGTGCTACGTTATTTACGAACATATTTAATAACATCAGAAATGCAGTCTATACTTAGAAAAATATGATACGTATATATAAAAATGTATACTCTTATACGCGCTATATCAACAGTAGCAAAAATGACAATACATAAAAGTATGTTTGTGCCCATCTTGATGTATGGATGAGAAACTTGGACCTGGCTAAAGAAGGGTAAGCGTAAGACGCATGCTATGGAGATGCGTGCGCTAAAGAAATTTTGTGGAGTATCAATATTTGAAAGAAGGCGGAATGAAGACATCAGAAATTGACGCATGCATAAGAAATATGTTTTAGGTAAGATAAAGAGGGAGGGTTTAATGTGTTTGGATATATGGAGAGAATTATTTTTAAAATAAGGTAAAGTGAGAAGTGTGAATAATAGAAGATTGTGCATGACGAGATGCATGAATGTGGAGGAGGTGAAAGTTATGTACTTGGATAGAAATGTTTGGAGATCGGTTATTTTTGTTTACCCCGCAAGGGACACGGATTGATGATATCTATAATATAAAAAATATTATTTAATATTAGATTTTTATAAGTTAGTGATAGCGTTAAATATTAATCTCTGAACTCTCTGCTTCTTAAACTCAAAGGTCTGCAAGAGAAACTTGTGGATCTAGAAGAAAATTTATGTCAAAAATAAAAAAAATGGACTGTTCTCTATTAATACCGATTAAAAATATGCTCTATTAATTATACCTAATTCTTAACTCAGATGGCCATACATCTATAAAACTTTTGCCTCGTGGATGATTTTTCTCCATGCTAATCGGTCACTCGCCGTCTCCTACCAGTCCTCCCTCCCAGGCACAACTGAGATCTACTTACACGGTCTGCCCATGTCAATATTCGTGACCTTATGTCGCTGGTAATGAATTGCTGTCTTGTCAATTTTTGAGTTCTACAATTGATCTCAGTTTTCACTCTTCTACAGCCAGTTTTGGCCCAAGTATTTTTCGTAGTAGTGGAAATTGACATATATTATATTAGTATACAATAAAATAAAATAGGTTACCGGTATTTCGTTCGATTGTTTCGTTGATTTACGAAAAATTTGTTTGAACAGGCTTTGATAATAATTATGGATATTAAGAATTGAATCAGTGCTAGGCCATTGACGCCAACTTTGACGTTAAAAACCTCGCATTAGTGGATTGGTGTAACGTGTGAAAATTATGATTCATCGAATCGGTTTGCACAAAAAAGTGCTCATTACTCCACTGATGGCGTATTTCATCACAATCAAATTAGACTCCACAAAAAATCCAATAATGGCTCAATCACAAAACACCACAACGCGTTAAACCCCACACTGGTGTCCATATTGAGCCATTTATTATTTAATATTTAAATTAAAGTTTATAGTATGTTATTTTATATAATTTAAGTAACAACTTGTAGACCATATTTATTCATTACGTCTTTCTACACTTAGTCAGCACAGCTTTATATTCTAATCGATCTTGGCACGTGAAATTATAATCACGTACAATTTGGTTTCTTTTAAGAAGACACTGCTCGTACTATGTGTAGGCGTCCATTCAACCCACAAAATAAATGCTGGGTGCAGTTTATTTTAAGTTTATTTAACCTTTTGATGTATTAAGAAATATGTCTAGTAACATATACCAGTTTTTAAATGTAGGCTATATCACGTATTATCTAACACGTTATGTAAAATACTTTGAATTAATATTAGTATTTCAGCATTGAATAAATGTACGATCTCCCCTACTATTCTTAATATTTATTTTGGAGCATTTTTTAAGAAAGCATTGCATGTAGTATGTTAAATGATGGAATTGTCATAAACCTCAAATACCTTATAAAAATATATCGGTTATGCTGATGAAATGGTTTTCTCGCAAATAATTTACAAATATTATTGGAGAGGTTTAACGAAGCTTATAATGAAAGGGGGTTGAGAATGAATGTACATAAAAAACAAGGTTTATAATTGTCCGTAAAAATAAAGTACAGAAAAGCGTACCTTTCGATATAAAAAAATTAAATTGTTTAGCCAGTCCAACTTAAATCTGCGATGTTGGCTGAATGATCAAAAGGATCAATTTAAAGAGATCGAAGTAAGAGTGGATTTGGTACGAATGTGCTTCAAACTCGACATATATGTGAATTTGGTACTACTTCATATTCTCCCTACTTCTCTATGATGTTAATGCATGGACACTCACTCACTCAGGCCAACACAAAGAAACTAGAAGCTTTTGAAACGTGCTATCGAAAAATACTGAGAGTCTTGTGGGTTGATAAAGGTCGTAATGATGCCATCTTGTAACAGCTGAATGAAGATAGATAAGTATTATCTGCTTTGTTCAAATATACTGCCTCTCAAAAGTCGAAATAGCCACGATGATCTTCAATACGAAGATGAGAGGAACTTCAAAGAAGAAAACATTAAATAAATCTGAAACTGACTTAAAATTCAAAGGTCTTTTATAAACCTATCATCAAATATTTTTTTCTTCCAAGTTCCATCTTCGAATTTGTTGACAATCATTGACAATCATCATAGCTATCTTTAATTTTGATCAGTGAAACCACTTCTTCCTACAGCATCGCATCTCAATGACTATTTCAATTTCATAAACGGATTAAAAATACATATATATCGAAACATAAGCTTCATTTACTTTATTTTTATAACTTTGAGACAACTCTTTGTCAGTAAATGTTTATTTCTTTTGATTTTTTTTTGTTTGACTGTCAGAACTAATAAACAAAAGTTTTTAATATAATGCATACTACATTTTCCGCAAATAAATCTTATAAACAATTATTTTACAAAAATAAAAGAATATCAAAAAAGAAAATAAAAACATAAAATTTCACGGAATATTTTATTATTCATCTTGATATCGTGAATGCCAACGTGTATTTGAAAATAATTTTGTTTGGTATTGATAACCCTTTTTGACATTTGTTCCCACGCTGTATCGCCTACGACTATTTTGCAAACGAATTTCTCACTAGTGCAACCTTCACTTATTGCCAAGAAATGGTTACGAACAGAAAGAGGGTATTGTATTCGACCGAATGAAGCATGTGAGGAGGGGTACTGGAGAGGGAGAGGTATCTCTGTGAATGGTCCATTGATGCGGAGTTGACCTGTTCCGCAGAATGCACATTTATAGCAGGGCTGCCAAAAATACTTGACAAATTTAATAGTCAACTTACGCCACTATTTTGCCTTTGTATCTAAAGAAGCAGTAACTTCATTAAACAATATGGTTCCATACTACATAAATATAAATTTGTATATTTATTTTACTTTCATTGGTTATAACAACAATACATAAGTAAATTTGAAGTTTTTTTTTAATATCTTGAACTCAGACATATTACATAGTATACGATATCACTGTCACGGTTTCAACTAAGCTATTCTAATGCTGATTGCCTTGAAGGTATAAAATTCTACGAGTTCCAGATCACTTCCCCCTTTTGTTGATGAGCCCATTTTATATAAAAAGATCTCTTACTATTTTCAATGCATATGTTATATATCCATTCAGTACGTGATCCTTCTTCGTTCCTAGGGGCAGTGTTAAAGGAAGAGTGATAAATGCTTTTTACTGTTTAAATAACACCATCTATCAATTTTTTTTTGTCGTGTTCTTTTTTCAATAATTTTTACATGCGTGGAGTTTCTTCACTCAAATGTCATTATATGAATCAAGTTGCACGAGTATATTCTTTGTCTTCTTGTAATGTTACGTTTGATTAACGGGTTCTCATAGTTATTACTCGTATTTATTGATTCAGGACATGTTTTTTATCTTTCCTTGAATAATTAGCCAAGAAATATTGTAACTTCACACTGGTATTTTACAACTAAACTCAATTTTAACCTTTATTCAGAATTTAATCTTATTTCCTAATTTAAGAGATTGCCACGTGGCAATAAACTCGCCAGGTAAAAAAAATGTCATTTTTGCCTATGGTACTTTATGAATTAAAATTTTAAAAAATCATACAAGGCTATATAAGTGATGCCACGTTTTTTTCAATTATCTTAAAAAGAAACAAATGTGGTTTGGATTATTTTTATACATATACCATACGTTCATATTTGGTTCTCAAAATATTTATTTTTTAATTTATCGCCTTTTTCTTTATTTTGCATAAATCTATAAAAATATATAAAAGGCAATGGTTATTTTTGAATTCGTTAACCCTACAATATAATAATTATTTATGAGTTGTTCAACCATCCGGCGCGATCCGGAAGAATTATGTTTATTTTGCGTATCTATTGATTATAAGTGTATGCTGATATCGTAGCGCTACCACAATTTGAAGTTTTATGGATGTTGTAAATTATGAAGAAAATGATCAAATTATACAATTTGATCATTTTCTTAAATTGGTGTTTTGCAATCTACCGTACAAATAATTGTAAATCTTTCATTTAGGCGGTCTTCGGAAAAAATTTCGTAAGTTAAACATTTGATTTTATCGTTGGAGATGTTTAAACATTTATATTTACGTTCCGTAAAGTTAACAACTGACAGAAAAAATGTTTGGAAGTTCATTTATTTTAATTTGAGAAAGTTTCGAGGGGTGATTTTTTTTGTTTTCCTGATAAGTAAATTTATGTATAACTAAAGTTAAAACTGGAACGGAATTATACTGCTAAACAGAAATGTTGTTATTTATCTTATTTTCAGTGGATTGAAACAACAATATTTTAATATTACTTATTCAAATGTTAACATAATTTTTCTTTCAAAGACTATATCAGCCGTCTCATTAGGTGCATTGCCTATTTCGAGACAGTTGACTTATACCTGTGAAATTCGCATACTAACTCATAAACAATGTACCAAGTCTGATTTGCAGCCATTCGTGAGATTTGACAACTTGCAAAAAACATATTGGCTTCTTCGTCGTTGCTGGGCCTCGTAGTCGAGGATCCCGTCGTCATTCTAATGTCAATTCAGTATGAACGCGAAGCTGTGCCGTAGAGTTTGTTTTTTAAAATAAGTGAGCTGTTGCACATCAACAAATTCATCGCCCACATCGCTCTACGGGATCCGATGGCGCACCTGAATTAAGACGATCGGAGCACACCGGCATGTTTTGTTTTCCTTCTTTTTAAATTATAGATATTACTGAAGTTATAGGTATCCTTTTACCCCCGAATACTAGGCGGAAAAAAATACCTGTCTCATTCGAGAGGAGTAGCACAGCACAGGTTCGAACCGGCAGCCTTCTGTATTCAATTCTAGTACGTTACAACGTGGCCATGCACAATTTTATTGAGACACCCAAAAGTTGGGCATATTTACCCAATCTGTCGAAATGTCATGAGAATATCAATGTGATTGTCCCTGCACCACGACCCAACAAATATTAAACCAACAAAATCGTCTGATTAAAAGTTTACAAAGTTCCTTTCGTTTTATAAATATGCTTTCGTTTTTTATTTTTCTAATATGTATCAAAGTATACAGCAGTTTTACGTAATTAAAAAAATCTTTTACGTTATTTTAAGTTATTAAATTAGTATAATCGTTCCATCACGAATTAAAGAACGAACCTTCATATCGAGAGAAAATCTTTAAAATGTACACTTTTACCAATCTAAATATCAAATCACCAATAAAACAAACTTGTGAACGTTTGCTTCGGACAGATGACGATAAAGTTCATTTTTATATCAGATCGAAATGGACTGATATTCGAATCAAAGTAGATTATCGTACCCACTCAATTTCTCACATTTTACGAGTCGCACGTGCATACTACACGTGGTCGTTTGGGAAAGATGTTAACTGTCAATCGGCACGACGGGAAAAAATCCGTGAATCTTCAGGTTCAACGCCCGCACTTACAGCTATTGGCGTCTGGATAATTTATAATTTCACGGTGGTCATACTGATATTATTTATAATTTCACCTAAAAATTATTGTCCGACGTGTCTAGGTGCCGCATCGCAATTAAGTTTTGTAGGCACGTTTTTAGAAAAACATGTTTTTATACTATTTCTATTTTTATTAATTCCTAATTGTGTCTAATATTAAGAGATAATGAAAATAAAGTCGTGGAAGTGGCTCCAACACGTTTTCAGTAATCATCAGGTTTTGTTCATTATGCCTATGGGTAGAATATTTAAACCCCTATGAACTATTTTTAGAGTGGTTATAACGATGTGTTGTGTAACGAAACAGTTTTTTTTCATTCATTCGTATGGTACCCTTCAATTTATCTTAATTGGTGATTTAGATGTATTGAAGAGCATGGCCGAGAGACAATATTGTCTTCGGTCCAAGTAATCGAGTCCTTTGGTTTAAAACAATTGGAGTAGACACGGAACTCGCTCATAATCATACGTGCTAGCAATACTACCGTACCTGAAGAGTCAACAGAACTCGCACATGTCTAGCGCGTGTGAAGATTGTTACTAGACGAAATGTACCAGACTGAGCCCCTTTTTTATTTCTTATTTTTTTGCATCATCAGGAAACTCTCATGTAGAAGTCAAGCGTCTCACCAATTAGACCGCGGAGGTCGTTAATTTAAAAGTTGAAATGGATAAATCGTCTGACAGATTACAAGTTAGTAATCTACGAATCTTCTTCTTCCTGACACTGTCCCAACTCATTGCCTAGGTAGGCTGTTGGGGTCGGCTCTTCTCGTTCGCAGGCTGTATGTTCTTCGGGTGTCGCTTTCATCTAGGCCGTTTCTCAAGTTAGTAATCTACGAATGATATGAGAAAATTATAATAAAACGGATATCGGTGTACACTATGGTTTCCCTAAGTGAGCACTCCCGCCCCCCCTGTGGGCGCTGGAGGGATCTGAGGGAGCGTTGTTTCGCCATGGACAGACAAAGAACTGGGCAGTTAAAAAACGCTTAAAAATTTGTTACAATATTTTTTTAAGCAAACGCTTGCCCATTTGTCTATTTAGACACATTTACAGTCGCAAGACTCATACCTATCAACCTTTCGTACATATTAGTCCGGAGGTCGTATAATGAAAGGGTTGCTTTATTTTCCAAGGAAACGTACATTGTAAGGTGTAAGTTAGAACCGATTTGTCTAGCACGCAAAGCGACAGGTTTTAACAAGCGAGTGTCAACATGTACTCGTATATAGGTATAGTTGGTACACTTTCGACTGACGCGGGTTGTTACAAGTCCAGCTCGCAGCAGCAGGAATTTGCTTATGTTATGTCAAGTTTACTGTACAATACTACAAAAATGTGAGAAGTCTCAAATCACTGTTAGACTGTTTAAAAAAATGTGAAATTCAAAGATTATATTGCAGACACATCTATATTTACATTTTTATTATTAGTAAAGATCGAGATATAAAGTTTTTCCGAGGAGGCAATTAAAAAAATATCTTTGAAAAGGGGGCTGTGCGCAAAAAAAATGGGAAGCTCTGGTGCAGACGAATTCCGGAAGGTACTGATTCTCACACAGAATGAGAAGAGTTTGAATACATTGTACTTCAATGAAGAGAAAGAATAATGATTTATATAAAAAAAATTAATCCCTTCTTGGTTCAAAATCATTTGACAAATAAATTTAATCGACGTGTACCAACCTACGTGACCTAGTTGACTAAGATGCATGTCTCCTATTCTGGGGGGTTGGGGATTTAATTCCCATTGGTACCCAATTTTTTGAAAGAGGGCTTAAGTCTGATTTTCACTTAATGCCATTTAAAGCCTTTCTGGTAGGCTAAAAAATAATGCCGCATGGAAAAAAATTCGCCAAACATTACTGTGTACAACGATAATGTAATACATATACTTAATACCACATTAAATTTTATTATATTCCGTTCTCGAAAAAGAAAATTGAATATTAACAAAAATATATGTTAAAGCTATTGGAAAATGAAGAAATGAGATTTGAGAATGGTAGGAAAGAATATGAGTTTCCTTCATCGTGAAAAATATGAAGCCATTGAATAATATTTATTCGTGGTAAAATTATGTTTAAAAAAATGTATTCCGTGCTCGTACCTAATACTATGTGGCGTTATATTTCATCTATTTAAAAGCAGGCAGTGTTGGGTGGATCTTTTTTTAATATGCCTCCGTGAGAATTAATTTTATCATCTTATAAAATAAAACTGGCTTAAATATTTTCCAAAATGTCAGTTACTTTTAGATAAACTTTCATTCATGTGATTTCAATTTATCATTTTATAAAATAGAGCTGGGCTCAAACATTTTCAACGGTACGGTTTCTTTTCAATATACGTCCGTGTGATTTAATTTTGTCATCTTTTAAAATAGAGCAGTCTTAAATATTTTTCAAAATGTCAGTTACTTTTGTATAAGTATCTGTTCGTGAGATTTTAATGTCATCTTATAAAATAGATCAGTTTTCATTATTTTTCAGCGGGTCGATAACTTTTTACTTTTTGACCTTCGATCTCAAAGCTCTTACCAGCTATCATAAATTTTATATGACTTGATATTAATTTAAAAAATACCTTTACGCCACTTACATGTTTATTTTTTTCAAAACTTGCTTATGAATCTTTCATTTTTTATTATATTTAGGGCGTTATTTTATTAAAAAAATAAACTACTAACATTTCCGTTATTTGATTGACCTTTTTTAATTAACTGGCTATCCAAAAGAACCGTTGTGATCTATTATTTATGGCTTATGAAGCGTGACTATTAAAGTTTTATTGATTGATTGAATTATTGATGAAGTATTTTAAGTGAAATACAGATTTAAATCACTTGTAAACAAAGGAGCGTGAAATGTTTCATAACATTCTTAAGTACGAGTATTATACTCGTACATATACTCGTAACTTATATATTTTATGATGTTTTGTCCAGAGACACTCTTGATGGTTTAAAGATGCTACTAAAGCAAAGGTTCAAAAACTTTGGATAGTTCTTTACGTAGTAACAATGCATTAAAAAAATTATGGGGGCTTACCTTAAAGTTGAATGAGATATTATCGGTTAAAATATGAAATATTCTTAAAATTAATCGGTTTATGTAAGATTTATATATTTTCATCACTATCAACGTGAATATATCACTATATATATTTTTATTTATTTACCTATTCTTTGCTTTGTAGTTACTATTTTCAATGATATTTGCACGAATAAAAAAATGGTGATGAATGTTACTTCTATGCAATTGAAATATGTGCCTTTTCAATAAAAGTAGATCATTCAACCATCCCAAGTACAAGAACTATGCCCAATTTTTTTCCACGTGTTCATTTAGTTTGAAAAAATAACATTTTTATATTGATCTAAAGTAATCTAAAATATGTATGATAGACATCGCGATTAATAAGAATTCTACATTTGATAAAGGACCAATGATGTTATTTGTTACCATCCATACCATTGATGGGTATGGATGGTAACAAACCCAAATGTTTACCTCTTTTCTTTATGCTATCATTCTCGTATATACAGCTAAAAAGTGTTAAGTTGTCTAAATCGTTAAAAAATACATTGACTTTTAAACAATCGAGGAATGCTATAGACTTTGGCGTGACCTTTGGTTTATTAATGGTAAGAAAATAATAAATATATGGTCATCAAAGAACTCCTTAGCTTCCCATTTTTTTCGAATGACAGAATAAAGAAGGCATCGATAGGAATGATCTTTGAACACTAAATGATACTAGATAAAAACATAAATACGATAAATATTTGCTATGTGAGTTTACCATAAAAAATACCTTTATTTTTTTTTTCGTAAAACATATAAAATCCGATTCAAACATACTCTAGCTGGAAATAGTTTAATAGTCTCAAGTACCATATTCCAGGTAGAAATTAATTACTTAAGTGTAATACAATATTAAGACTCCTCAAAAGGTCGGTGAAGAAGTCTGAACTTTCATATAAAATTCAAGTGCAAGTCGGATGCCAGCCAATTCTGAAATATGGGACTATGCATTGAAATATTATAATAGATTAACAAAAAGAGACTGCTAATAACAAAAAATATAAAATAGTTATATCGTCCTTTATTCTCACTTCTTTATTCGTATATCTTCGGACCGATTGGCTACTACGACCTAGTGGCGTCAAGGTATAGCTGCATTAAAAGTTGTTTTGTGAAAGTACTGGCCACTTGCTAAACTGTTTGAACTATAGGCTAAGTAGTCGTTTTAAAAGTATATTTACTGCGCTGCGAGTCATTTTCTTTCTCCCGTGACGTTGGACCTTAAATCTGTCTTCGCTACTATTCTAACTCTTGGGTGTGTCGCCGCCAGAGTAGTCCCATTGGGCAGTCTTTGTCACATGTGACGTTGATCGCGTTAGATGCCGATTTATTTTGTCCCCCATTACAGCGTGAGTAGTGGTGAGATCAAACTGAATTAATTTTATGAAATTTTATTTTTAAAATTTATATATTTCAGCATACTTTTGAATATTCTCACCTATCAACTGCATCGTACAGATGGGTTCAATTAACTCCATTGATTCAGGTTTGTTTTTAATGAAAGGGCAACTGAAGTATTGTACAATTAAACCACAACCGACGAATAACAGAGTTGTTAATTAAAAATGGGGCATATCGTCGGCGCCTACTCACTCTATGTTAAAGTGCTGCCTACGGTGAGCGTCCAATAGGACAAGGCACATCCATCATTGACCCGGCCATGTCGAGGCTATCCGTCTCTTAGTTCGATGAGTGATACACACACACACACCTATTAGGGACTGATGACACCATCGATAATTTTTATAAAATATTTTTTTGAAAGCTACAATATAAACGGCCCAATATATTAAGGAATAAACTGTTGAAACTTTCTTAGATGATATATGAAACATTTTTTTAAATTATACTTATATTTCAACGCTTTTATTTTTAAATATATTGTCTTGATTGCCTCAGTATTCAAAACATAACTTTTCTATGATTTTTTGTTTGCTTAGAAAAACAGCATGTTAGTGATATATTTTCTGTCATTTGTATATATATTTTTTATATACTCGTATATTAATGTTAATTAAAAAAAAAAGAATTTTTTATATCGTTCGCTCTGAATTTTAATGACTTCTAAAAACAAGAAAAACTAAAAGATACCATCACACCATTTACCTGTCGGGGTAGGCTGAGAGGACAGAGTGCCAAACTATCTTATCTCGACACACATCCTTCGCCTCATATAAATTCATACACCTTCTCGTTAAACTCTTCTACGTTTCCTTCTTTCAAAACATCATTAACTTGATCTAATGATACTTGCCTTGATCTTCCTCTTCTATACCTACAACTTACACTCGTACTTTATATTTGTTTTGTTAGTCTTTCTTCATGCATTAGTTCTATTTACCTAAATCATCTCAGAGTAAAACTTCATAAATAATTTTATTGAAAAAATTAACGAATGAAAAAAAAAACATTGTCATTTCTGTCTCTTTTTCTCAATGCTATCTTAACGTTAGTTTATATAATAGTTTCTTGTAAAATTCAATAATAGTGCATCATACTATCGAATTCCTAGCGAAGTTCTTCCACTAGTCTAGCCAGTGTAATTGCCCCTTTAGAGCTAGCTAAGGTCTGGTTCTGCGGTTAGCCCGGAATCCATCTCGGGCCATAAAAAATAATTTGATGAAACATTTACACCTCCCTCACGTGCTCTCAGCTCCTTTATACGCGTATTAAATAAAAGAAGAGCGGCCCATAACGGCTGTGCGGGCCGGGCTTTATTACAGTCTAAATTTTATGAAGTTGTATGCATAAGCAACGTATTCGGATATTTTATGGGCTACGTTCTAGCCACTGACACTGGTGCAACTTCAAAAGGTGTTACTTCCCTTAAATGTGTTCATCACACCATACCCATTTCGGAGTAAGTCGAGATAATGTAAACCTACACTGAAATGGTTTTGGCATGCAAAACGAATGAATGAAGAAATACTAACAAATGGAATAAACATTGCAAATGAGAATATAAGGCGTAATAGAAAAAGTCTAAGGAAAGTACGGATGAACCAAGTGAATGACGTTTTGAAAGAATAGAAATATTTTGAGCCAGACAAATCGAAGAAGTTTTATGATAATCTCTATGGATATGAAGAAGGCGAAACTTATGACACTTTACACCTACGCGTCTTTCTAACTCCTATCCAGAAAATCTCATCAAGCGATAAGTCAAATTTTTGATTCGTTTTTATTCAAGCTACTAGTTTGTTTTCGAATATTTAGCGAAACTTTTAGCATTATATTTTAACTACTTAATCCGATATAATTAATCATTTATTATCAAGACATGAAATTCTTTTCCGAAATCTGAATAACTCATTAAGTGATACGAACTATAATTCTTTCGGACTTTTTAAAGGGTTCCTTTTGATAAGGCTCTTTTGAATTTCATATGATTTATGAGCTTTTTTCAAAAATCTCCCCCTATCTTCGGTTACTACAATGGCCGATCCTTTAGCGGCAGGAACATTTAAGGTGCAACTTTATTATCCGTTTATGTTCTTGCCAAGTAATTTTGCATAAACATTGTGCTTTTTTATGTTTATACTCGGGAATAAAAGATGCCCTTTTAATTTCAGAATCTTCTGCGGTGCCTTGGCAATAAAAGCTATGCTTTATTTACGTTCTCAATTTAAAGAGCCAAACTCTTCACGATTTTAGAGTGATTTGATTTTTTACATACATAAATACCATCACGTCATTTCCCTGTTGGAACAGAGCACAAACGATAGATCTTCAGACTTTTCTATCGCAATCTATACACTCTTTCATACAGTTCTTACGATTTCTCTGATTTTCTTCATTAAAAATATCATTCACCTGATCTAACCATACTTCCTTGGTTCTTCCTCTACCACGTATTAAACTGACATTTGCAATGTATATTAGTCATTCTTCATTCATTCTACATGTCCAAACTATCTTAGAGTGCTCGTCTTCATATTACTTAATATATCAGCCTTAAGATCATATGAATTTCTAAGAATTCATAAGAAAAAATATATATGGTATATGTTTTTTTGCTATCTAAAAATATTGTGATTTAGTACACTTCCGTCTGTATAATCTAACGGACTCATTGCTGTCTTTTAATTTCTTCTAACCAACCAGAATGATTTATGTGAAAAACAAGACTTTTTTTCCCATTTTTAGTCTAACTTGAGACTCTCGTATTGGAAGTCAAGCGTTGTACCAACTAGTTTTCATCATTCTTAAATTTTTTTTTGTAAAGAGAGAGCACTGATGAGCGTTTTTTTTTAAATTTTATTGTATCCATTCATATATTATTAAGTGGTGGTACCGACATGTTGAAGAGCTTCGTCGGTAGACAATATTGTGTCTGTCCCAGTAGCCGATCCTTCAAGTTAAGAACCACTTGATTAGACAAGTAACTCAGTGTGAACTGGCAACAACATTTGTAAACGTAAAGCACGTGTGAGTATTGTTACCAGATGAACTTTTTAACCAGACTGGGCCCTCTTTCTATTTTGGCATTATATGGTTCAAGCCGAAACCCCGAGCGTAAGACCAAAGTATTACCAACTAGGTCACGAAGGTCGTCACAAATACGTAATAAAATATCACCACAAAGTAAAGTAGAAATAATAATCTCATAAAAGATAATATGCAAACTATCAAACTGTTTAAGTAAATCTGATAACTTTGTTAGTCGAATAATACTAAGTCTTGATAGAAGAAAAGCTGGGTATACGAAGAAAAAGTGAATAATATATAGATGTAGAGGAGAACGTTACATTCAGAGAATTGGAGAGGAAACCTCGACTACTCGGCTATCCTATTTTAATAAGATGGAGCCATGGCGAAAAAGAAAAAGAAACGAAGGAAGGATCAGATAAGCATTAAGACATAGTTACTTACTAGTAATATACCTTTGGTAAATTTGTGTTCATGCAGACAGATACATTTACCAAACGTAGTTTATTATAATCATCATCACCATCCAACCATATTTCTATTGGCGTAGGCAGAGAAAACAAATCTCCACTTCATTCGATCCTGGCACACATATTTCGCTTTTGCGACATCCATGCACCTCGTCATACTCTCATATTATACGAGCTTTCTATTTTCACTCTTTCTGAAATCAATTAATTTGGTAGTGCCACATTTTTCTAGACTTTCCAAAGTTCTCTTATATCCTATACTACTCGTACTATTATATATTATTTTTGTAAATAATTTATTCTTTCCACGTGAACGAACCATTTCAACGTATCTTTATTCATATTAAACAAAGTATCTTCTTTAAATTCGTAGTATTTCCTACCCATTTCTTATTATATCGTGCATTATTTTTCCACACACACTACGCAACGCTCTCATTTGTACCGCATTTATCTAATTTTGATCACTTTTTTGCCATGCCCATGAAGCATTTGTACATCCTAATCTTTCGACAAATATTCCAAATGTAGTTCACATTTTTCAAACACTCTAATTTCTACAAATAATCTTATTGGAATTCTAATCATGGAATAACTAGCCGACATCTCATACACATTCTTCATAGAATAGAACATGTTTTTTCCTAAGAATACTTACACCCAGTGCCGTAACTGGGTAAGTGCGCAGGCACAGGACCCAGGACGAAGAGGACCCTGAAATGGAATTGAAAAAATAACGGTGAATCAAATCATATTTTCAAAGCTTTAACACAAATACATAACTTTGAAATTGCAAAGCTTTAACACAAATACAAAACATTAAAATTGCAAGTCCGTTTGATATTTTACAGGCTCATTAGGACTTTATATAAATTGATTTATACCAGAATATGAATGGTGAATATGAAACTCTTCGAATATTCCTCATTTTTTCTGCTTCGTGTGACAAAAGTTTTGGCATATTAAAATTAATTCAAAATTATTTAAGATCGAATATCGCAGAACGGTTACCTAATCTTTCTCGATCCAATATAATATAGTTTAAGATATTATTACTATTATTGATCACCCTTGATGACCGTCTGTTCTCTTAACGGTGCTGTATAAATTTTATTTTATTATTATTATTTATTAGTGTGTAATCAATTAATGCCAAAAAATGCAGTTAAATTAATTATTTACATTTATAAAACATGTGATTAATTTTGTGTATTTCTTGTGTAATACACAAAATTAATCATAACATATTTTGATGACCGTCTGTTCTCTTAACGGTGCTGTATTCATTTTATTTTATTATTATTATTTATTATTGTGTAATCAATTAATGCCAAAAAATGCAGTTAAATTAATTATTTACATTTATAAAACATGTGATTAATTTTGTGTATTTCTTGTGTACATGAAAAAATATTTATAAACAATTGTTATATCGCATTCGTTTTATTTTCTCTCCTTAAAAAAATAAGGGTCTCAAAAATAAAACATTGTGTAGGGCACATGAAAAGCTAATAACGTCAATGCCTACTCTTACCTTTGAAATTAAGATTAACTGTTATAATAAGACGCAAAACCATAAAGTTTTCCGGTTGATAGTATCTACTTTTGCTTCATATATATTTCAGTTTAAAGTACGCGTTAAGAAAAACCTTGATCGTTGACTGACAAAAAATGGTGGTTTAGTAATCCAGCTTCGCCAATCAGTTGAGACAATATTGACAGCCTGTGTCTATTTCGGTAGTCACGTTTGTGCCTCAGTCAGGCGCCACCGTTTTTATCCGGTGGACAAAAATAGTGTCTCGCAAGAAGCAAGAACCGCAAATTAGGAGCGATGTCTAGTTTTATCGTTTCTACTTCCCTGGTCCACGGCTAATTGAGATGCTGAAGGCGTCTCGTCCTGCGTGGCCGCTCCATTGCCAGGATATGAACAATATTGCGTCGTCCTTTCTTCCGGCCAAATTACATTATTTTGCGTATCACGGCGAAATACTACTTGTTTGGCGCGTGTTTTCGTTAACTTTCCCAAAAGTCATAATTTATGTAGAAAATATATTGAATTCAAACTAATGATGAAGGTTTTCACAGTGAATTTTTTTAACCTAATTTTTACCTCTTTAATATTCATATTGCACGTTAAACATGCTTTTATATTTCTTACCTTACCTTGAGATTTCAAAAAAATAGAGAAGAACCAAATCTATGTTGTTTGGTTGGGTTTTACAAAATATACGTGTTTGATTATATAAGTATACAATAAATGGTTCCTTATAATTATAGAAAAAAGAAAAACTTAAATACATATTTTTTGTATTATATAATAGTATATAGGTATAGTGCAAAAGTTAATAGAAGGCGTGTGAGAAGAAGACTAAGGAAAGTATGGTAGGATCGAGTGAATAATATTCTGAAAGAAAAAAACGTAGAAAGTCAGAGAAATCGTAGAATTTGTAAAAAGGTGTATGGATGTGGAAAAGACTTAAGATGTATATCGATATAGGAAAGTCTGACGCTCTGTCCTCTTTCCTACCTCGACAAGGGAATAGCGTGATAGCATGCATATACTACGAAAGTAACAACTCGCTTTGTTTTTAAGTATCTTCAACATACGCCTTGTATATTAGAAACTAATTTAACAAACTATGATCTAGTGAAAGAGTATTTATGTATTCCAGCGTGTCTTTATTTTTTTTCGTCACTAGGCAGTCCAGCAGACAATATCAATTATAAACAAATAAGCCTATTAAAATATGGATAAAAATAACTTTTTAAAACTTTCCGAGTTTTGAAATTATCCGCTCCGGAACGGGATACATTTTTACCCCAAAAACAGACACGAATCTTGCATGTGTGAATACCGACTTATGTCTTTCAAAACATTCTAAAAATACCTTTTACTTTAGAACAATTTTATTTTATTTCAGAAAAATTAAAAAGGTAACATTTTAATGAAGTAAATTGTTCCATCATTCCAGATCCTGTTTCAATATCCTTAGCTTATAACATAGTTTCTCAACCTGTGGGTTATCGTTTCTCAACACGTTAATTATATTTTGGGGGATGGCAAGGCTAAAAAGTTGGAGAAATATTGGTTCAGGGTATGAACGATTAAGATAACTGACTTGTATAATAATCACTGGCAATCTCTCGGGATCGAGTATAATTTTCAGTCATTCTGTGAAGAGAAGACGCCTTTGCGTGTATTGATTTATTTTGTGTAAGTCATGATACTTCAGCATGTATAATTAAGCCAGATCAAACACAAAGTTCCGACTGCAAGAAGACCAACATTCAAAATATTTACTGCAGCGTTTATGTAGATTTTTGTATTCCACTATTTTTGTTTTGCTTAATAGAGCTATAGTGACTTATGAGCTACAAAAAAATCATAAACTCAGATATGAAATGGTCTCAGATTAAAAAAATCTCCCCAGAAATGAATCCTCTAGGAATCAAACACGGGCGTCCGCTTGTTACGCCTGAATGCTAACCGTTCGACTAAGGCTGTTGACATACAAGTGTATTAATATACTCTCGAAAACCGTATCTCTATTCTAAAAAATCTTATCGTTATTATATAATCAAATTAAAAAACAGAAACAAAGAAATTTTTGTACTGGAAAATATTTTTAGGAACATGCCTCCGAGCAACTAAACAAATTACTGTATTAAAACTTTTTGAAAATGAATATATAAAAAACAAATTGGAAAATAATGTATAAAAAATTGAAAAACGTTAAGAATAATATATGGTAGATAATTGGAGTAGGAAGCTTTTCCGTGTACATTTTGGTAATTTTTATCTGTTTGTGATTTTTAAAATATTTTTCCAGCTAAGTTAGAACATCTGGCGTGCGAGATACCCGTACGCCGGTTATCAGATCAGTAAACGGACTGGAAGGGACAGGAAGAAAGGATGAGTGAGTGTGTGACGTTTCTATATCACATGACTAATGTTTTCCTTCCGTGATTAAAATGTGCTGACCGCAAAATATAATAATCTGTCCTCTGTATCAACGATGTTGTGTAAAATAAAAAAAGGCAAGCAACGGATCAACATTTATATTTTTAATACTGCTGAACTAAACCGCTGCATTTTACTAAATATTGTCTGATTTTAAAAAATTTCTTTGTACGTTTATTTATTTAGCTCAAGAATTATATTTTGAACGAAGAAAACGCGAAAATAAAAGAAATTGTAAGAATTGTATGAGGTATATGGATGTAGAGGAAACAAAATATGTATGTCACGAGAAGAAAATCTGTTGCTCAGTTCTCTGCTTATCCCGACAGGAAAAGGGGATAGTGGTATGTATTATATGTAAGAGTATATAAAAAATATTAAACGAATTTTAACCTTAGATTTACCCTATTACATCGGAGAACTTCTATTACATCGGAGAGCTTACATTTACATTATTTTCCACTTTAACAATAGTTAAATGTATCCTTAATAGAAAACACATAGACAATGAAAGTTCCGAGGCTCTGGACTTCTTTTTTTTAAATTTGATAAAGTTATAATTTTTTTTAATAAAGTAATGTGTAATACACACATTTATCAAAGGCAAATATATTACTTAAGAACTAAAGAACTAAATTAATTTATATATTATAACTATAAGCTAACTTCATTTTAATTACCTACATGTAATTTTTATTTTTAAGAATCTTTATATTTAATGTCTTATAAATAGTTAACACCTACTTATAACTAGAGAACAATTCTTAAATCTAATTATTTTAATACTAATTATTTAACACGTATTTGTCCACTCGTTCAGGCTACTTGCGTTTCATCACATTCACTCAGACGTTGGATCTCCCTGGTATTAATGTAGGTGGACCAGTAAGGCAAGCTCTCTACTTCTTTGAAATAGTTTTTTTTAAATTACGTTAAAATTATTGAAATATTTGTGCTGTAGATTATTTTAACTTTGGTCATTTTCGGTTTCTCGTTTGGTAATTATGAATCTCCTTATTGTACATCTCTCCTTTTCGGATATACTTTGGCAACTAATTATCATGAAACTTAAAAATATAGTAGAATACGTTGCCCATAATTGGTTGTTGTAGTGTAGAAAAAGAACATTTGAACAATAATTTAGATGGGGTGCTAAAATTTAATTATTTACCAATTTAATTGAGCCTCGACAGTAATATACTTCTATTCCTACTGAGAAATTATACATTTACTGCCATTTTTACAAAGTTATAAATGCAATATAAGTACATGAACTAGCATGTATATTTACATACTAAGATAATATTTTGCAATAAATTATGAAATGATGTTATTGTTATGATGTTTATTAGATAACTCAGAGGTCAATTTATCTAAAATTTTATGTGTTTAGAATGAATGTCATTGGAATTTGTTTCGTAAGTCTTTCAGAACTCATTCTCTCGATTTGTCCAAACCACATCAAGGCTTATTTCTTAATTTTTACTTATAATATCCAACTCTAATAAACAGTTATCCCTATTCCGGTAAATGCTTACTCTATCATACATTGTGATGTCAGATATTCTTCGCAAAGCACGAATTTCTACCGCATGAATAATTTATTAATTATTCTAAATTTACTATTTATATGAATCTTAACATTATTACTTTCATAGTTGACGAGTGTAAAAACGATTAGAATGAATTTCCTTAACACACAAAAGGATTTTTTGCTATAGTTTTTTCAAAGCCATTAATATTTGAGTTATTTTTGTTTATTTTTTCAGGAAGACAATTTTTAACCTTCGTATCTACAATAGATTTATTCTGTGTATTTATGTTACAAGAGTTTGTAATGCTTATTTTACTGAAGGTTATATAATCTGCAGAAACACGTGGAACTAATAGATTCTCGTTGTCGAGTAAATAGTCTGTACTTATAAATATGCACACACGTTCCAGAGTGTAACATATCTTAAATATTTGTGCACAATTATTGGCATGAAGCCAAGCTATGTATCCGCGTGTCACTCAGCAAGATCATTCATGGGGTCGGATTAGAAATTCAATCAGCCTATTTTGAGGCATATTTCAGTAAAAATCACAGGACAATTATTTACGCCATCGTGAATTAAGATGGGTTTATATGCCGTATCACAAACTGTGATTTTAAATACGTCGCCACTCGCACACAGAATTACCTTGTTGAAAAACTTTTCCGATATCGACATCTTCCATATCTCGGTGAATAAATTAAGCGTTACACATTAAACAACTTTTTAGTCATAAACTAAGCCACTTGACAGGAAAGCATGAATATCATTGATCATGTGGTCATTATATTCAGATTTTTAATCATTGTATTATTATTTGATATAATTTGGTTAAAAACTTGTATCAAATGACTAAAGGAAATGGTAGTGGTGGAAATGGAGCAGGTAATTTAATGTGGACACATAATTTGTATGGAGCTGGGTTTGTCGTCTTTTATTTGTCGTGTCCCCAGTAAATTAAGCTTTTGCCTCTTTTTTTATTTTGCGAGGATATCTTATGTTAACAGATTGAGTGATCAAATTCAAACATACAAAAAACAATTTCATTTAACCACATACAATACAATAGGCTATTTCATTTAACCACATACAATACAATAGGCTATTTCTCGTGATCAAGCATGATAGTCAACCATCTTGTGAATGAAAAGCACCTGTGCGTGTATCGGTTTATTGTGCTCAAACTGTTGCATTTCAGCAAGCGCACAATCTTAGCAGATCATATCCAATGTTTCGGTGATAAGGAGATTAAGCTTCCAAGATGACTGATAAGTTTAATCTACTGTAGCCTTCCGCTAGGCTGAGCTCTTAAGCAACACACAAATTGAATTTATGATATGCAGCATATAAACTATAGAAAAACAAATGCAGATGTAAAGTGATCTAAGAGTAAAACCAGCCCAGAAGTGAATCCATTTGGAAACCAACCCGTGGCGCTTGCTTGCTCAGCGTGAATGCTAACCGTCAGACTACGGCCGCTGACTGAACCAAATAATGTAATTGTAACTATGTCATTAAGATAGCTCAGGGCTATCCCGGAAAAAAGAGATTTTTTCTCGGACGAAGTGTCTCAAAACAAGATCATAAACCCATAATTTCATTATACGAGTATACTTGTATAATATAATCTGACAGACGTATTGAAATTTCTTCGAATTGAACCATATACTATATACAACTCGTATATTTTTGAAAACCAACACCTGACTTGGACATTTTTCCTTATTTTAGTCACTATCGAGATTCGAGGCTCAGGGAAGAAGATAGTCGTTCTACCAAGCGTTCCTTTCTCACCTTCACCGAATTTTGTGATGTGTGGATAAAGAAACTCTACCGTCTTACAATTTTCTCATTTCTTATCTTTAGAACCTACAGTCCTCTCTCCCGATTTTTCTTCCAAGTCTGGTCCTGTTCGTTGAACTCTCAGTCGGACACATCCGTCGTGATGATCGGCAGTTCCCATAAGAAGATCACATAGGCGATATTTGGGTCAGAGAGATTATCAATTTATTTCTGCTTTCGTCTCCTCCACTGTCTCCGCCGTTGGAGTTCTTCTGATTGATATTTATTATATCCAATTGAGTATTTATTCCTAACGGCTGTATTACTCCATAAATAGCCAAGCCAAATGGTGATAAACAAGGCGTTTGACCGATGAAAGCCATGATAAAGATATAAATAACTGACGATCACGTTTTGGCTCAATCAACCTTTCATATAGACGTTTATTTATTGGTGTAGTTTATCATTGGATTGAAACAATGAAAATTGTTTGAATAACGTTGGGTCACAAATAGGCATTCGGTTTTGTTACAAGTTTACTGACCTGTTTTGGAATATACATACATGACAAGAAACATTTCGCAATGATTTTTTTATTACATTTTCTTTATATACATAGAGCACAATCTGGCGTGTTTATTGCCATGTTGCTATATCTTTTAACTAACTAGAAAGATATCTTCATGAATAATATGGTTTATGCGGTCCTCATCGAAGTCCACTGGTCGTCCGGAAAGCTCCATGTCTTTCAGGTCAAAATTACCGTCTTTGAAACGCAAAAACCTTCGACGAGCTGTCCTTTAATTCATAGCATCTTCACCGTACACTTCGCAAATATCGCGAGCAGCTTTGGTAGCTTTATTCCCTAGATTGAACGCGAACAGAAGGAGGTGTCGAAAATGCTCACTTTCGTCTACTTGACATTCCATTTTGAGCGCTTGTAATAAAATAAAATAATATATGTAACATAAAAGCAAACACAATATCTTGTAGAGCAGAAAATTTTCTTTCGAATGACGTATAACATTTATCATTTTGTTTTACTTTTTGATGCTCATTTTTAAATTGGAAAAAAAAAACGGACACAACTTATGTTAACACCTAATATAACCCCCAGGTGGGAAGAGATGCGTCTTACCAACTACACCAAAGAAGTCATTATTATATTTTTAAAGACGTTTTTTAAGAGACCTTACAGACTATTATTTGAAAAAAAAAATTATGAATATGAAAAGACAGCTAAAAACAATTCTTTCACAGTGCCTAGATTAGTCTTTATTTTCCAGGATTTTATTTTTGTCTGTTTTGTGTTAAATACACATGGTCTAATTTGTGTATTTACTTTGCAAAACTACTTCCATTTAGGAAGTTTATCAGTCCATTACTAAAAAACCTCGTTGGATACCTTTTTTGACATTCGTTCTTAACCCTTGTATACATATATTTCCAGATATTTCGTACTGAAGTTTGACATAGATACCATCACGCCGTTTCCCTGCTAGAATAGGCCACACATATTTCACCTCTTCCACACCCATACACTTTCTCATACAGCTCCTAAGATTTATTTGACTTATTATTTACTTTTCCTTCTTTCACAATATCGTTCACTTGATACAATAATAGGTTTCTTGGTTTCTCTCTAGCACGCCTACTATTCACATTAACAATGTTTATGTGTTTTGTTAGTCTTTCTTCATCCATTCGTTTTACATGCCCAAACCATCTCAGTGCTCTTCATCTTACTCAACACATCAGCCTTAAGTTCATTAATCCCTAATCACCTAATTCCGTATTCTGTCGTACATTTTTACTGAGTTTTAAAGCCCTATTCTACTGATATTTGGATTTGTAAGTGATACATAAAACACAAATAATTGGCAATTAAAATAATGCGAAATTTCTTGTCATTTGACTTATACTCAACTACAAGCAAGCATAGTTTTGAAAATCTGTAAGATCCTTCTCTTCCTTAACTGCAGCATTAATTTCATATTTTTTACATTGAATGTTGTCAAATAATTTAAGAGGTGAACGAAGTGAGGTGGCCAATGACAAAATACAATATAAAACATCAATATTAATCTATCATAATAAGAAAGTAAACTTGAAAAAAAAATATTGTTTATGTTGAGTAAATTGCGACTAAACTGACATCAATACGTAGAAAGTCTAAGGCAAATCATCTAATATTAATAACAGTGTAAATGGCTACGTCCAAGTGTATATATATAATTAATAAGGTTAAATGTAAAAAAAATATTATAAAAGATAAAAAGCTATGCTTGCGTAGTAATAGTATTACGCGGTATACGAGTATGTATGTAAAAAAGCAAAATAATTACATATCTTGAAAAAAAAATAGCAAAATGCAGGCATCCGCGAGTGCGCGGCGCCCATCGCTGGAAGTGTTCTGAACGGTGAAAGTTACATCCGGAGCTAAGCTAACTAATTCCCAATGGATACGGAATGAATTCTCGAACTGGACGGTCTCGGGGAGCGGGGGCGGCCTCGGACCGCGGGCCTGGGGCCCGTCGCCTCTGGCTCCGCGGGAGTCCAATCCCCGATACCCGGCCGATCCCGCGACAGCGCCAAGTGTGTGACGGAACGCCACTGAGCAGATCTGCCTAACCACTTCTCACAAGTTAATTAAGAGCGATCAATGTCCAGTAAGTGCCATCACAGCGAAGACACACACTTCCACTGTACGGGGGTTTAGATTCTGTATATATACTATGAGTCGAAAAACTTTCCACATGTTGGAAGTAACTTTCGTATATTTTGTCTAATATCTCGGTTGTTTTTCATCAAAATTTAATGATTTTTGGTGTACCGTTAGAATTTAGCTTATTGATTACTATTATAATTTTTTTTTTGAATTTCATACATCATATGATTTTAAAATGATTTTCAAATTTTTCATATAAATGTATGGAGCGATACTAATGCCATCTATGGCCTAAAATTATTATTAGACAATAATTTTATGAGAAATATTTTTTTTTCAATAATGTTTAATGAGGTATATTTTTAAAATCAAACAAAAATATTTTAAGAAAAAAGGTGTTATTCTAATAGGATTTTTTTTGACAATTCGATTAAATCGGTTGCGCTCTCGGCTAAATTTATCTTGTACCGTCACAGTTATTACAATATTTAACTCGCATCAGATTATGGGTTTGTTTGAAAAGTATACCTATTAATAAATTTTTTTTTTCTTCCCTTAAATCACAATCTTTCGTAATTTTAAATATTTACACTCGACAGTGTATTCGAATTAATTTTACCCATATTTTTTAAACTTTTTTTTTTTCATACTGTAATTTTTAATATCTAAAATGTTTATGCTTTCCAAAACATACTCAAAGAAATTTTATGGTGATATCCGATTTTTTTTTAAATTTTTATCATTTTAAATATTTACAAAGCTTATCTTAACTTAAAAACATTTTTATACAAACATTTATTTTTTGTTTTTACAGGGTGGCCAGCGACTCAATTCGTCCAGCAGTACCCGAATCAGCTTCACCGGAACCGCCGCCAGAGCGTTTTGCCCGGCCGCCACCGCTACGGCAAGTTTACCCATTGGTCGCCGAGCCAAACACGCTACACGCTTACGAGACGTCCTTGCGGCGGAAGAGCAAAGCTTCGGAGGGTGTAGAAATGAACAAGGGCGCAAACCAAACAAATTTGAAGGGCGGGGGCGCAAACCAAGATTATTACGGAGCTTCAAACCAAATGGAATATTCTACATACGGGAGTAACCGTGCGGAGCAGCTGTCGAACAGGAGCGCCTACCCCATGACGCCGAATATTTGCGTCGAGGGTGGAAGGATAGAGTTTGTCAAGCCGCCGGCAGATGGTATCATGGGTGTCGGGACTCCGCCATCCTCTCCGATCGGCGCTCGCTCCATGAGGAATTATGAAGAGGAGAAGTTTGATGGAGATAAGGTAGGTGGCAGTAATGTACTTATATTTAACTTCTAGCATTGTGCACTGAACTGAATTACAGTATGTACCTACCTACACATTATGTTTCTTTTTGTTTTCAGATATATATTAAGAATAAATCGTTATAAAATTTTATTTTGAATATCTGACTAATTCAATCATATTTAAAAAAATGTATACATTTTTTTGTACATATGATAAGAGTTATGTCATTTGTTCCTACCTATTTTTGCAGTGGTGTCATTTCATATTTTATCATAAAAGAAAAAAAATGAGCAATCTAAGTGTGTAAAACATACCCGCCTCTAATGCAAAAAAAATGTATCCTTTAATTAAGTTATTTCATAAATTTATTTGAATGTCAGTATAGTATATTCGTATTTTTACATAATCAAACTAACAGCTTAGTTTGACTGAAAATGCATATTTGAAGCCATAAAAAGTAAAAATAATTAAATTAGATTCTTGATATATATTTACATTATTTTACATTTTAGATGTTGATTTTTTTTAATGATGAGTGAATGACAATGTAAATAGTCGTTATAAATTATGAATGTTTATTAAGGAATAATACGAGGATGTCCGTGGTCTAGTTGGTAAAGCCGCCTTTCATAAAATCTGGGAAATGCGTGTTCAATTCTCGTTAGCTTTCGATTTAAAAAAAAGGGTTACTGTCTGCTTTTCTCTTAATGCCTGTCACATCTTTTTGACTGGCTGGAAGATATAATCGCATAGCAACATACCCGACAGGTTGTTTTGTATACAACAAAAGTTTAATATAAATATGGAATTATGTGTTGAGTAGAATTAAGGAAATGTGGTTTCGATGTGTAGAACGAAGAGTACCGAAAGACTGTCAGAAATTACTTCTGACGAGTTTAAATAGCGATGTAGCGAAAACCCAAGATATATTATATATAGTACGCTCAAGTGAATAAAATTTTGTCAGATAAATTGGAAACAATTGCATGATAAGAGGTATGGATACAGAAGAAGCGAATGATGTGTGTTGCGATCGAAAGTCAATATTTATGCATACACACTTATTTTATAGCCTTGATTAAATAAATTATAATTTTAAATATTTTCACTATTACCCAACCTTTGAATTCCATTGTTTTACATAGCTAACAAAATATTATTGAACTCAACATTGACATTTCATTATTTACCGAAATTATGAAATAATTAATAAGGTTTCGTGTTTATATAAAGTAAGGTCTTAATTTAGTTTTTAAATAAAAAAAACGATCATTAATAATCCAAATTAGCTGTCATTTTACGGAATGTGAAAATTTTGATTGATATCTTAACTTTATTTAACAAATTGCGTGTTGAAAATGTTTCCGTGTCTTTCTTTTGAAGGTTTTGATCGTTGTATTTTATTACACTGATAATTAAAATTTTGAGAATATGTAAAATTGAGATTTACGGAATTTCACATTGTCAAAGATATTTTTTTTTAATTTATGTCAATATTTCTAAACATTTATAACATAATATTTAATTTGGTATTTTATATAAATGTGATATATATTGACGACCTTCAAAGCCTAGTTGGTAAGACGCCTGTCTTCTGACCCGGGAGCTACGAGTTCGATTCCCTTTGGGGCCTGTTTTATTTAAAAGGGTTCCAGTCCGATTTTCACTAAATGTGCTTTAACATATTTTTAGTTGGTTTTAAGATATGGCTATATGACAAAAATTCCGCCAGATTGAATTGTGTATAAAAAAAGTGTAATAAATAAATAAATCTACTATTGAACAATGTATAATAAAAATGATATGATAAAATACCGTTTTGGCGCATGGACAATAGCGCAATAAGTACTTTGGACGCTAATTAATCGATGAAAAAAACTTTGAAAATGATAGTCCATAATGGTGCATATTTTTATTATTTAAGTAATTCAAACTGCTAAGAGTGATTTGTGTGCTAAATAGTGCTTACATTGAGTGCCCTTAAGGATAGTCTGTTATCTAAACGGTGCTGTATAAATTGCCTTTTTATTATTCTTACCTTCATGTATGGAAGCGATTCAGTTTCATATCTCGTCTTAGGCACTGTTTCATAATATCTCGTCTTAAGCACTGTTTCATAATATCTCGTCTTAGGCACTGTTTCATAATATCTCGTCTTAAGCACTGTTTCATAATATCTCGTCTTAGGCACTGTTTCATAATATCTCGTCTTAGGCACTGTTTCATAATATCTCGTCTTAGGCACTGTTTTCTTCGTTTATTTCTCTATATCTACTTTTTTTTCTTAATGGTTTTACTATTCACGATTATATAATACCATCACACCATATCCCTTTTGATGTGGGCAGAAAGGATAGATCTCTACACCTTCCCATCTACACAAACAACCTTTACTTTGTCCACACTCATAAATCTCGTCATACATACTTTTATGCTTCTTATATTTCCTTCAAACGAAATTTGTCCTACTGTATCCTGCCATTTCTTCTTAGGCTATCTCTTTTTCGATCGTTCCAGACATACATTTGTTTTGTAAGTCTTCCAGAACTCATTTTCTTAATATGTTCAAACATCTCAAGACTTTTTTCATGATTCTTTTTAGAACATCGGACAGGTATTATTTATTTAATTAAATATCAACCATCTCGATTTGAAAAATTTAACTTTATATTAGATTATAAGGTTAGATCAAAATTGTTTGGTTCTGAATATTATGGTTCAGTTTCTCATACAGAATACATATTTTTCTTAGAGTAAATCATCAAAAAAATATTTTGATGTATATAGTATACTAGTATAACTAAGTACCAATGTATGTTTGCGTATGATTAATTATTTTGGGGCACGAACAGGGGCAAAACAATGTGTGGGCGAGAGGAGTAGTTGCCCCGGACGCAGAACTGGAGCTTCGCAGAATGTGCAAAAAATGAACATTGTAATTTTCTTATATTGAAAACCAGTGACAGTTTAATGTTCAAAACCACTAGTTTACGAAACTTTTTTCAGAAGAATATTCCAAATGTGTTCACATTTTTTAACATCCGGAAACATCAAAGAAAGGGTGACGCCAAGCACAAAAGTTTTGTTGCATGGTAAGCTATAAAAAGCGATAAATCTCTTATTTAATTTTTGCTACTCAGATGTTTCTAAGTTCAAAATAAGGATGTGCTTAGTACTTATTCTCCGTGATCATTTTTATAACTATACAAACTAGCTTGAAGAAGCCACATATTTTTGTCTAATTATTGATAATGCGTAATATGTACTTACATAACCCTGGGCGGTAACACATCTAGTTTCGCCCCTGGGTGAGCATATTGACTCTTGGATATCTTGGGAGACATTTATCTATTTTTTACTTAAATCCAATAATCTTCATTCAAAATGTACATTATCACCTGTTTTCCAGAGGTTGCAGGGTCGATTCTCTTTGATACACATTTTTTTTAAGTGTTACAGTACGGTTTTCGCTTAGTGTCCCTTTAACATATTTTTGATTGGTCTAGAGAGATTGCTGCATAGCAATAAACTCGCCAGGCGGTACTGCATATTTTTGAAAAGTATATTCTTCATTATATTTTAATTTCATTGTTGATGATTTAAATTAAGACATATATTCGGTACCTACCAACATACGAGTATCTACCTTTCATAAGATTTTACCGCGAGAGCTCATAAATATTATTCCCCGCTGTCCAGAATTTACTGCCAAAGCTATTGCTCAGCCTCCAACACTCGTCTGTGTATCCTGCTCTCCTAATCCTTGGCTAGACTGGCGAGTCGGATTTTATATATAAAAGATGATTAATAATGTGGAATTCGGAAAAAAATATTTCTTCTGTGATCACCGACACACAACGATTTATTGAAAGTGATAAAAAATGTCAGTGATTTCAAAATGAGAGATAGTATTTTTGGTATATTTATTGATTAATCATTTCTGAAAATATAAATTTGTATCGTTTCCTACATATCACGGTCAACGGAACCGTAATAACTGGTGAAACAAATCGGCCAGAGATATTTTATTCATTGTATTATTATATTATAATTTTGTTGTATACATAATATATTTTTATTTTGAACTCGTTTTGTTTTATGTTTGAAAAATTTCACTAGTGCTGGTGGTATCTCCTATGATGACTATGGAGATCGATTCTCGATCCACAGATACAGCCACACCAACAATACCATGTCGAATCTTGAATTTTAGATCCTTAAGCTAATTTTCATCATACACCTCCTTAGCTTGACTAAGCTCATGGCACTGTAGATTTCTGTAGGTTTGCATTATTTTCTTATTCAAAAATGAGATTGCGTACATTATAATTGTAATTACCCAGATCTATCTGAAATTTCCTCCCAAGTGAAAAAATAAGTCAAATCGAATAATATAATATACTCGTATGTCGCCTAAACAGTACATCACATTTTCGTCAATAATAATTTAGGTAGTTTTGATTTGTTACACAAGACGTCGCATTTTTTTTTCGATTGTAACAATTCGATTATAAAATGAAAAAATTTTTTTATACACGCTATAATGTAGTGGTTAATAAATTATAGTCGCTTGTGAACATTTTTACACTTTTCAAATTCAGCTGTCAGTTGATGTGTCGGGGTGGTATTGTTTAATGTGTCTTCTGTTTGGAAAATTGATATAAAACGTTTTTAAATAAGTAGTTAATAGTTAACCCCGTGGATATTTTACATCGAAGCTTCGTTTTTTAACGTAATAGTTTTATAGCATAATAGTTTTATAACAATTCAGGAACATTATAAGTAAACGTGCATGGCACGGGTAAATCATCAAGTATTATAATATTCAATTGACCATACCAAAGGGAAATGCTTTATATGATCATTTATCTTTTACAAATATTATTCAGGAATTGGAGTGTCATTTATGTAACATATATGTTTGTAATTATGATTTAGATTTTATAAGGAATAATTTCGCGTGAAAAATACCGTGTTCATTCCATATGGTTTATTAGCAATATCAAAAACACGTCAGCAACCCATTAAGGAATGAAATCAAATAAAAAATTTCACGTTTTAAAAAAACTCTTGTAGCATGTTAAGACGTAGTATATCAGAAACCCATAATTAACACGTCAATAAATTAGATAAAAATTAGTAAGCTTGTATTGTTCTTACATAGGAACCAATTAAATTTATTTTTCAACATCATCTTTGTAGGAATAAAAATTTAATGTTGTAGTATTATTTTAATTATCTGATAAAATAAGTAAAGAATTAGAGGTCTAGAATTAAATTTTATTATAGTTTAAATCTTTTTAAATAAGTCGTTAATTGAACCTTCGTTTTGTCCAGCTGCGTTAAAATAAGGGTAATCTAGGAATGACATTTGATTACTAAATAGCGCTACATTGACATTTGATTTTGAGGTATGGTGACATATCGTGCATCATTTTGAGTTATGAGATTATGAGTCAAAAATTATCTCTCTTTTTGATAAAACTGTGTTATTATAAATTAAGTAGCACACAGCTTCATTCGCTTTTTGCAATTTGTAGGAGTCATATTGAGTAAAAACAGCGCACCCATAAAATATCGCAAGTAACTTTTATACTAAGATTAAATAAAAACTTAGAAGTGTATTGCTTAGCATAAAATTAACATTTTAATCATTTTCACTTCTGTAGGCCAAAATAAAAAAAAACTTGTTTCAGGTTTTAAAATACATATCGCACTTTTAGTGCGACACAGTAATAAGATACATGTTTTTTGTTAATTACGTATGCATATTTTTAACATATTAATTACTGTTTATAACAAAAAAAATCATCTCCTAATTCTGCGTTTACCAAAAATGATAGGAATAAATCAAATTTATTTTTCATGTCGCACTAACACTCTCGGAAATGATTCATACAAAAAAGTTCGTCTTTAATGTCATATATCCATTGTTTATATACTTTACTATCCTAGACTACGTAGAGTAATCCCTCCATTTAAGCGGTCTCCGTTAAATCAAATTTAATTTAACCCCTCTTTATTTTGTTAGAAATTCAAATGCATAACAGTGATAGCTTTTAAATATTTATTTTTATTTTTTGCTACTGGCAACAACGTATTATTTATTTTCTTGTTTTTCTACAACTGTAAAATAAATCGACTACATTAACAATGGAAGATTCATCCAGCGAGAGTGATCTTCAATAGTTACGGCAAATTGTGAGTTCTGTAATTTTTTTCTTCGTACATATCTCATCAAAATGAGAGTTTTATAAGTTATCTGTAACCACTTACATATACGAGTACTTATTAAAAAAATAACTAAAGCTTTCTTCAACTAAGTAAGATTAGAATATCTAGAAATATTTAATGATCATGTATTTTATGTAGTATTCAATATATCCGTTTATGCGGTTTTTCATTAAGGCAGTGTTTTCTTGAAATTATCCGCGTAAAAGAGAGATTATTGTATATCATTTTTATTTTTGACAGTTTTGCATTAAACGTGTGATGTGTTTCTTAAAATGTTTATCTGAATCTTCAAGGCTTAATATTATTTTTTTAATTTCCGTTAAGTGATTGATTTAATTAATTATCATAATTTATCTACCGTTGTATCTATTAATTTAACCAAAATCAAATTCGACAGGTTCATTTTTTTACGTTTAATTAATGTATGAAATTTAATTAAGAATTTTTCGCATATATCAATGTTTCTGTTGTCAAAATATAATTGATTTTATGTGCGTGAGTTTGGATATTTATTATTAAAAAATATTATTATCAATACAACAAATGTCCAGCAGTGCCTAAATTGGCAGGTGTTGAAATTGAAAAAAACTGTTTAGGTTCAAGTCACACTGCCTCACCTTCTTATTTTAATATTTTTTGTTTGAATTATTGAATGAATTATTAATTGCCTTGAATTAAAAAAAATGTGAGTCAACCTTGACCAATCAATATTTTTTTATGAAAACTATGATAAAGGTTGTTTTAGTAACTATTTATTTATACAATTTTTCACTATCATCAGTAAGTCGTGGTATGGTAACTGAAAACCAAGACATGTATTATATATCATTTATTGCCATACTAACAAATTAAGCATAGATTTATCAATTATAAATTAAGCTTCCACTCCCAAGAACGCCAAAAACTACTAACTAATTAAAGATTTTCCTATTCGACTGCAACATCCGTGGCCCAGTTGGTAAGACGCCCATTTTCCACCCCGGCAATGCAGGTTTGATTCCCGTTGGTACTCATTAAAAAAAAGGGTTCTTATCTAGTTTTCACTAAAAGTCTTCTTCTTCTACCTGGCACTGTCCCAACTCATTGCCTAGGTAGGGTTGGGGTCGGCTCTTATCGTTCTCAGGCTTTATATTCTTCGGTTCTGGGTGTCGCTTTCATCTAGGCCGTTTCTCTGCAGGATTTTGGAGCATTGAGTCTTCCAGGAGTTCTTTGGTCTTCCTCTGGACGGCTGTCGAGGAAGATCCACAGACATTGCCTGATTTATCGTATCTGGTGGTCTCCGTCTTATGTGCTCGTACTATCTCAGCTGTCGCTTTTCACTAAAAGTCTATTTAATATGTAAAGTTCTGGTTGCTCGATAATGCTACATGAGAATAATGCAGCTAAGTCTTACAGTATTCAACAATAGTATGTTATAACACAGAACAATATTTATTTTAGATATATTTTGTTACATACATCCTTTTTATATACACATTTTACAGGTTTGTTTTCAAATGACATAATTTCGTAAAACAGTAACAACTTGTGACAGAATCCGGAATGAAGTGATAAGCGATGAATGTAAACTTAAGGCTGATGTGTTGATTAAGATGAAAAAGAGTATTCTGGAATTATTTGTGGACGTGGAAGAGTCTATGGCGATCTTTCCTCTCTGCCTACCCCGACAGGGAAATAGCGTGATAGTATGTATGTATAATAAAAAACATACATAAAATTAATAATAAGCATGATCAAGAAGTTGATATGCTGGCTCATTTGTAGTTCCTAAAAAATATTAGTAAAAACTGTATACAACATACTCATTTTTTTATATGTCAAATTACACGGCTGTAAAAGTTGACACATTAATAATTGTCGACCTTAAGAAACTAAACGAAAACCTTATTAAGTATGTATGCATGTTTCTTTCCTTATTATAAAAAATAAGTTATTCTTAATATTTTATTACGCTAATATAAAACGTAGCTCGAAGTTATTTGCAATGCAGCGATCAAAGATATGATTATAATGTAAATTGTTTAGCTGAAAGTAAAGAAATATATTTTAGAAAGGTGTTAATATGATCAAGGTTATATGAAATGATAAAGCAATAATTATATCTGAAAACTGGAAATTACCTATTAATTTAAACATACACACTATATCCTTTTTTTAGAGTAGGCAGAAAGGATATCTCCACACCTTGCTATTCACTTAAAGAGCCTCTGCCTCATCTTCAATGATACACGCTCTTCTGTTTGTTACTTTTTCTTCAATCAAAGTTTCTCCAACTTTATCATTTTATTCTTTCCTCGGCATATCTCTTCCTCGCACTCCATTCATTCCAGATATATATCTCTTCCCGCACTCCATTCATTCCAGACATATATGTCTTCCTCGCACTCCATTCATTCCAGACATACGAGTATATCTCTTCCTCACACTCTATTAATTCCAGACATGTATCTCTTCCTCGCACTCCATCCATTCCAGACATATATTTGTTTTGTAAGACTTTCAGATCCCATTCTTTCGATATGTCAAAACAATCTCATGATTCATTCCTTGATTCTTCTTATAAGATGAGTCTCTATAAAAAAAAAAATTATAACCATTCAATAAAATATGCATTTTTTATGATTAAGAGTCATTTAGAGTAAATAAAATAAATCACTAGTACGTATCTACTTACTTAATAATAATTCTTGACGATCTTTCTGGTCTATCTTCTACTCGGGATTTCGAATACCAAACAAGTCTATGTCTAAAAAAAGGTCCAATTTGTGCTTTAAACTTTTAAAGCACAAATTGAACATTTTTTATACACAATTAAGACTTGTATTGAAACTTCGAGTACAAGATAACCCTGAGAGATTATTATATATTATTAAGTAAGTAGATAAACAAACGCACAAGGAATGTTATTTTTTCAGGTTAATAAATTAATATGTCTTATATTTTTTTCGAACATAGATAAAAATAATGAAACAATGAAATTTTTTATATTCACAAAAAAAAACCTATTTTTAGCAAGTATTATTTTTGTTTTTTTGCGTAACATTTAAGTTTTTTTGATAACATTTTTTTTGTTTTTCTTTTAGAAAAAAATACATTGAGTCAATGCAAGGATCATACTAAATAAAGAGTTTGAGACATATAATAACAGGTTTTAGCGATGAACGTCTTGTTACATCTTTGTTTTACCCTTAAACAAGGAACAAAAAAAAGTATGCAACTGAAGTTTGTAACGTGGGTATGTATGTACGAGTATGTATGTTCAATTATCTACTTGGAATAAAAAAAAACATTTATAATTATAAATGTTTTTTTTATTCCAAGTAGAACATACATACTCGTACATACCATCACGCTATTTCCCTATTGTGATAGGAAAAGAGGACAAAGAGCTAAATGTTTCTATCACGAAATGCTTCTTTCGCCTTCTCCATATTCATACATCTTAGAGATCTTTCTGTTTATCTAACTACTCAGCATTCCTTCTTTTAAAATTTCATTTAAGTCATCTATACTTGCACTTTATATTTGATAGTGAGTATTTATTACGCATCCGTTCAACATGTCCAAACCACCTCAACGAGGTATTTTTCCTTCTAATACGTATATAAGTTCTTAGTTCACATGCATCCTTATAATTACCTTTCTTATTCTGTCATACATTGACACAACACATATTCTTCTTGGTGCACACATATCAATCACATTCACTTAGCCCATTCCATTCGATTTCCACGTCCACGCTTCACTTCTACAATCAATGTTGCACTAATACGATGTATTTAACAGTTAATGAGATTTTTAAATTTAATTTCTTATTTTATTGTTTTCAAAAATGTGGTCTATACTTCATACATACGTCTTCATACCATTTCCCTATCGGCGTAGACAATGAGGACAGTGCCCCAGACTTTCCTATCACGTCAAAGATTTTCTACATCCATACTGCTTTTCATACAAATCCTACAATTTATCTGGCAAAAGTAAAATTCAATTATTAAACTTGTATCAAATATTTTGTCAAATACCCTGGTGCTACCGCGATATGCGGCTCAATTTGCCAACCGCGGGTGTCGAAATTTGATTGTAGGAAAGAAGAACAGTTTTCAATGAGAAATGGTGTTTATGAAGACAATTTCCTTCCCCCGTTAGCTGGTCCCCTCCCGCATATTTTATCCTGGCCCAGGACCCTATGCCCATATATTTATCGGCGCTTCATGCTGCTGGGAGAAAACTTAATGTACCTGCAGATATGCGAGGGGGGTGCAAAGACAAAGGGTTTCGGTTTATGAATATTAACGAAGTATTCTGTTGACGTTTCATATCATATGCTCACCACCTTCTACTTTTTCAATTACGTTTTATATTTTCCTTTTATATGCATTTGAAAAACTGTCCCAATATAATAATATATTTATCTTTCTTTGAAGTTTTGCAGAACGGTAAGGTACAAGAGATTTTGCTGCCCAAAATAAGTTTCATTTATCTTGAAAATATCCAGCTACACTGTTTTCAATTAACGTAAGCATCACTCTCGAGTTATTTTATTTGTGCCGAAGTAATGTTATTTTTTTGGTAATGTCTGAAAGTTATTATTCGTGAAATTCGGTCTGATTTTCACTTCATACCTGTAAAACACCATTCTGGTTGGTTGGAAGCACCAGCCAGGTCATACTGTATGCAACCAAAGCATAATACAATACAATATCAACCTATTTATAACTTTGAGTAATGGTATTGTAAAAGTTTAGTACAGGTGGGCCATAAGTCGTGCTTCAATACTTGTATTCAAGACATTTGTGGATCTTGTGGCTTCAATTATTTCATATAAATCACCACTAACCTCTCCACTTTTCTTCTAAATCAATAAAATAATCAAATTTATAAAGGATGATCTGTTATGTTAAAATATAAAAAAAACTATAAAAAATCAAGTGCGACGGCCGGGAATCGAACCCGGATCAACTGCTTGGAAGGCAACTATGCTGACCATTACACCACCATCGCTCTTGGTAAGCCTCAATTAAACTGACACTATGCAGTTACTTTCATTTCCTCCTCAATTTTCGTGACTCTTGATGCACGACGTTCTAAAATATTGAAATACTTGACATATCATTTTGCTTCATTCATAAGCGATGGTGGTGTAATGGTCAGCATAGTTGCCTTCCAAGCAGTTGATCCGGGTTCGATTCCCGGCCGTCGCACTTAAATTTTTTTGGTTTAATTTTAGAAACTGAGTATACTTTGATTATGATTTAAAAAATTTCCGCGATATAAAAATACTATTTATCCTACAAAGTTCGTCTCTGTGCTTTTAAAGCGAAGCCATATTTTGCGTTTTTGTATTTTTTTTGTATTCTTTTTTTTTTGTTGATTTCCCCAGTCAGAGAGCAAGTTGAGTTGATACGTCCGTTGAAGATCGTGGATACCTAGTCACTGTGGTAAGAAAGGAAACGAAAAAACCTGTTTTTTTGTCAAAGAAGCTACTCAAAACAGTAAATTTTTTTCATAAAGTTCTTGTGCATAACCTTTTTCCAATAGCCAGGAACAACATGTTGTCTTATTCGAGAACAGAGGGGAAAATACTATAAAACATTACAACTAGTTGAAGTATAATGATTGGTTAAGTTTGTATCCTTATGTGAGCATTCAACATCTGTGATGTGTCGAATACTTATTAGACATTCTTCTAAAAAAAATCATTTGACAAAAACCAAAGTTTTGAATTCTTGTATTCGCGATTATGGCCTCTGCGATGAAACGTTGAATCATATATTTCTTAAATGTCCAGTAAATGATGCGTATCCAACCAATATGAATATATACTTTTGACAAATAACCCAATACCAACCATTATAAAAACACTCATCCCAAATAATTTATCTCCCTAGTTTGCAGTGAGTTAAAAAAGTACATATTTTCGAAAGAATTAAAGATATGAAATTATCATTCTTATATGATTGACGTGGTATATTAGTTCAAATGATTGTGCTACTAGCACATACATATTTTGTATTTTCAATGAAAGTATTCAATTTAACTTGGTCACTTGTTTGGAATACCCAAATTAAGTTAAAAATATTAAAAAATACTAAAATCGTTCAATAAGGGTCCGTTTTAAAATAACAGATACAAACTTTACTGTGTCAATAGTATTTTTTATATCGTGGAAAATTGGAACTTCATAATAAATGGACACTAAATTTAACAAAAATCAAATTAAAGTGCGATGGCCGAGAATCGAACTCGGATCAACTGCTTGGAAGGCAACTATGCTGACCATTACACCACCATCGCTTACAAAGGAAGCATAATTATTCGCAAAATTATTCATTATTTTTTTAGAACGTCGCGCATCGATTCACGAAAATTAAGAAGAAAATAAAAGGCAATACCGAACACATTTCCAGTTAAATCTAGACGTTAAGCTAATTAAGATTCACCAAGAGCGATGGTGGTGTAATGGTCAGCATAGTTGCCTTCCAAGCAGTTGATCCGGGTTCAATTCCCGGCCATCGCATAGTGAATATCTATTTTTATATATTTTAAAAACTGGGTCTGCTCATGAAATTTATAATATCCAATTATACGCCGAAAGTAAAGTATTCGAGTAAACGATGCCTTGACTTAGTTGTTTAATATTTCAAAGGAGTATAGCAAGGATGCGGTATATAAGCCTAGTTGTTTAACATTTACATAGATTTATATGCGAATAAAACTACAAAGGTCAATTGGTGGCATACAAATGTCGAATGGGAATGCATGTGGATTGCTGTATGCTCATGATATGGTAGTGTTGGCGAAGAGTACAGATGAATCGTAAAGTTTGATAAGAACATTGTATGAGAGACGCGAAGAGAAGGTTCTTAGAATAAATGTTGCGAAATCAATAAACATGATGATTGAAAAGTGTGGAAGGAAAAGTAAATGCGATATATGGGTGAACAAGTTGGCTTGTGCTTTTTGGGTAGTATTATTTCAGATAATAGAAGAGTTAGGAGGGATATCAAACGATATGTAGCGATAGGAAACAAAGTCAATGGGGTACTAAAACATATATACTCATACCAGACAGTATCGAAATCTGGTAAGATTATAGTCTACAACAGTATTTTAGTACCAACTTTGATGTATGAGTGTACAACTTGAACGTGGGGAAAAGACTGATAAGAACCGAATAAATTATGTAGAGATATGTATTCTGGAGAAGAATACATGGGGTGACAATGTTTGACAGGAAACGGAATTTAAATGAGGAGGGATGAATGTGAACTTAAGGTTAATATGTGGAGTAAGATGAAGAAGAGCATTCACAAGTGGTTTGGGTGTGATAACGAATGAATGAAGAGACTTATAAAACAAATATATAGTGCAAATGTGAGAAAGGAAGACCAAGGAAAGTATAGTTAGTTCTAGTGAATGATATTTTAAATTAAAAAAATGTAGAATCGTAGAAGTTATATGAGAAGGTGTATGAATGAAGAAAAGACGAAGAATGTGTGTCGAGATAAGAAAGTCTGGTGCTCTGAACATCTCGACAGGGAAGTGATGTGATGTATGTATGTAAATTATTCAATATCAAGTAAATTATGAAAAGATAACGTAGAAATTTCAACTGAGGGATTCTGTGTATCCAAATGCCAAAAAAATCCAGTGTGGATTTTACTTCAGGACTATAAAAACTATTCTGGTTGGTTGGAAGAATTGAGATGTATAAAAAACCAAAAGAGAAATGTATGGATGTAGACAAAGCTAATGAGGTGAGTATGGATGAAAGGTGGGTAAATCTGTATTTTTTTACTATCCCAAAAGGGACAAAGTATAATATTATATGTACGAGTATATGTAAAATTAGATAAAAAATAAACTCTGAGAATTGCTGTGTTTTTGGGGTTAATTGTTCAAGGTCGATTAAAGTAAATGTATCAATATTTTTTCACGAAACGTTTTTATCTACCCCCAATATACATATTTCACAATATGAAAATAGCCACAGTAATTACCGGTATATTCTTATGACTACCCAGTCCACCCTTTGAAGGGTGGTAGGTGGTATATTGCCCCGATAGTAACTATTTTGCCTTTGATTCGCTCTCTATAGAGTCCCCCTTCAATCGGCCAGCATTATTGTGTATTCAGTATTCACCCTATTAGAGTCCCGCCAAAACGTGCCGACGCCGCTAAGAGTGTTTTATAGAAAAAATTGCAAAATCTGTTTTTCCACTCAGTTGAATTGCATTTATATGCAAATATTACCGGGCTCACAACCCCCGCTTCGCCGCAAAACCCTCTTGGTGCATTTTTTTATGTCATATGCCCGTGATGCGCGATAAATTGCATTATGCTGTGTTCACAAGTGACATATGAAAGTTTGAACTTTTTTTATAAACAGAACTATATATTTTTTTTATTTTTAGCGTTTTAAAGAAAAAAAAAACGGATTATTTCACAATTCAAAGGAGAATATTTTTTGCGGTATTAGTTTTGTTAAAATGAATACGAGTAATGAATCAAAGAAATGTAAATTGAATAAATATATTTTGTTTATTGTATTTTTAACCAGGTAAGTAAGTAGTCAATTTATTTATTATCAAATATGTTTAAGTGAAGATGTCTTCAAAAAATAATGATATAAATCCTTTTTTTGTTTTGAGAGAGATAATTTACTTGAGAAATTGAGAGTATAAAGAAATTTCTGTGAAATAAAACTTCAATTAACGAATTATATTACTATTAGGTCCCCACATACGAAACCGGCGTTTTGCCGTACTGGCAACTTTGATCTCAAATATCTTCTCTTTGGTTAGGAATTTCAAATTCAAATTTATACAGCTATTTACTCAAGTATTTGTGTTTCGAAAATTATAATTCATTTGTTTTTTCCTCAATTGTTTTTTTTCTTTGCGTCACTCAGTTTACAAAATGGAAAACTTGAAATATCGCGTTATTTACGAGTACGAGTTCCACCGTGGCACCAGTGCTGCAGAAACGGCTCGAAGGATTAATGATGTGTATGGCGACGGTGCCGCAAAAGAAAACACAGTGCGTTTTTGGTTCCAACGTTTTCGTTCTGGAAATTTCGACCTGCAGAACAAGCCCCGTGGAGAAAGTTGATAATGAAGAATTGAAGGCTATTGTGGAAGCGGATCCATCGCAAACCACGTCCGAGTTAGCTGCAGGCTCGGTGTTAGTGATAAAACTGTTTTAATCCACTTGAAGCAAATTGGGAAGTTGAAAAAGCTTGAAAGGTGGGTACCTCACGAATTGAGTGAAGCAAATCAACAAACGCGCGTTGACTGCTGCGTTGCATTACTCAACCGGCACAATAATGAAGGGATTTTGAATCGAATCATTACCTGTGATGAAAAGTGGATCCTGTATGATAATCGGAAGCGCTCATCGCAATGGCTGAACCCTGCCGAACCAGCCAAACCATGCCCCAAGCGAAAATTGACTCCAAAAAAGTTACTTGTGAGCGTTTGGTGGACTAGTGCTGGTGTCGTTCACTACAGCTTTCTTAAATCTGGCCAGACGATTACGGCAGATGTCTATTGTCAGCAACTGCAAACCATGATGGAAAAGCTAGCTGCTAAACAACCGAGGCTGGTTAATCGCTCTAGGCCACTGCTGCTTCATGATAACGCTAGACCACACACTGCACAACAGACGGCTACCAAATTAGAAGAGCTTCAATTGGAATGTCTAAGACATTCACCGTACTCTCCGGACCTTGCCCCAACAGATTACTATTTTTTTCGAAATTTGGATAACTTCTTGCAAGGGAAAAAATTCAACTCCGATGGGGCAGTCCAAACCGACTTCAAAGATTTTATTGATTCCCGTCCGAATGGTTTTTTTAGTAAAGGGATCGATGAACTACCTATGAGATGGCAAAAGTGCATAGATAGCAATGGTACATACTTTGATTAAATAAATATATTATATTAAAAAAAAATCAACTTTATGTTCCTCCCAAACAAAACGCCAATTTCACATGTAAGGACCCAATATTATTTTATTTGTTTTATCAAGGGTGCTCAAGTTCATTTGAAGGTAGACAAAAAACTTGTACATCTACAAAACAGATTGGTTGGCCTTTAATATAATATTTTGCCGTTATGTTGTTTGTGAATGACACTTAAATATTGTTCAGGAAAAAATAAACGATAATAATTAATTCTGCATTGATTTGAAAATTTATTAAGGCTATTTTATTTAAGGAAAAAACCAAAAGGGATATTTTAAAACATGAGTGCAGATATAAAGCGTTGTCAAAATAGGACATGTAGTTTTTTTTTAAGAAGAATTGCAATTTTTTAGGTGATTTTGCAAATCATACAATGACAATTTGAATTTAATTGTAGAATTTTTGACGATCCCTGTATCCTGAAGATAGAATGATTGCTCTCATCATGTTGTTTCGCGTTAATTCGTCAGGTCGTAGTCAGTAAAATGGAAAACAAAGAAGCAGATTCATGACGTTGCTTAAAATTTGATAATGTTTTATACATAGTTTTATTGCCTACTTTCGATGAGTCTTGCAGAGCTTTAGTTTTTTATATGACGTCTCACTTAACGTTACGGGATGTTGTACAAGATGGCGCGCTTTATCCTTTTTATAATTTTAAAATAATTCCACTCAAATATTACGTCCAATGAATAAAGTGCACCTCTTCAGCTACATATAAAAACATCTCAAATTGATATTAAGTGTCGTCGAGTATGGATCCCAATTCAATGATACGGAGGTGAAATCATTGTCAATCCAAGAGAAATTTCTACATAAGAGACCGTGTACCAACCTGACATGGCAAATGTACACGGATATTTCATAACTAGAACTTCCAACTATAAATGTGACTCTCGCATCAGATCATACAACATATTGACGATGAGTGTTCTTTGAGTTCCTTCATTGGTGGTATAATAGAGCATCATCGGGAAACAACAGGTGCTATGACTGCTTGATTAACCTGGATTAAAGTATTGTCTGAATTGATGTCAATATCATCAGTCTTAGAACCCAGAATGAGTCTCGGCTGCGTGTAGGATTCTTTGGGACTTATCACTCTCAGCAGCGTCCCTTCTCCAATTGTCTATACTTAGTGTGCGACAGTTTTCTGTCACATCATCTAGCCATATCAGCTTTGATATAACAACTTTCCTATGTCCTATCGAATCGTTGAACAAAGCCTTATAATAAAAATAATAAAATGACAATTTATATAGCCCGTTTAGAGAGCAGGCTCTTCTTAAAGGTTTTCTATCTCGGGATTCGAACCCACTATTATTGACAGATTAAATATAGTATGAGTGTTAGTATAGGAAGTAGGTCGATACATGCATTAGATAAGATACTTATCTGCATATGTATAGAAAAACATATTTAGTATGAAAACGGCAAAAATATAAACCTTTGTAGATTTTCTGATATGTGAAAATATCACATTTGGCTTTAGGTGTAGTGGATTGTATGTTTGTAGTGTTCAATAATAGGTTAATATACTAAATTATACATATATGTATTTTGCTATCTACCAATAAAACTTTTCATTTTAAGAAAAGTATGATAAACTACATATTTGAGAAGTTCGATTGAAATAAAACACCTTCACTAGATTACATCTCAGCTCACAGGTAAAGGGAGACATTACTCTTGAAACATACTTCAGAGAACTTGGGCAAACTTAGACAGGGTGGATGGTCCCCTGTATTTTATTTGCAGCTTACTGCAAAATATAAGTGAACATCTTTTGTTCACAAATCCATAAATCATATGGGAGTAGGTGAGGCTGAGAGAGGGATCGCTCGGAACTTCCTAATAAAGGTAATCCACAGAGATTGAGTCTTACATCTAAGCTTCAATTTTAAACGAATGTCTGCATCAAGCCCTACTTCTCAAACTCGCTATTGATTCTTTTTCACAAAATTTGGCATTTGTTTTGAATTTATCATGAATTTGAGTTCTGTATAGATATTTATATTAACAGACTGAATGCATTTTTATTTATACGTTTTTTCAATAATTTATTGTACAATGTAAAATATGGTGGGGCTATTGCCAAATGGCAAACACTCCCAACCAAATTTACATTTTTTTACAAAGTTTTTAAGCAAAGGATGTGTTATTTACATTATATACAATATATGTATATGATATGTATAGAAAAATACTTCGAAATTCCAAAATATTGTAACAAAAACAACAAAAGAAGAATTAAAAAAAAAACAACACGCAATGTCAACTAGGAAAAATACGCAATGTGACTGAATGGGAGGTATAATGTTTTTAATTCGATTTTCGAAGTACGTCAACTATGGCGCGAGTCTTATATTAGCTGATCGCTGGTTCCAGAGTCTTAATAGCCTGGATTGTAAGAGACGACGTGAAAAATTAAGAGCGGCGAATTGGAAAAGTTAAAATGCAATCTGCTGGAGCGTAACGCGAGTTCGCGGTCGGGTTGAACATTTTCGACGAGATGTGAGGGGGCAGCGGAACAGTTAAGTTTGTTATATAGAAGTGGGTTTTATAGGAAAATCTCATTTTTTCCAGCAAATTTTCTTCATAGATCTTTATATTTTGTAAAATATATATTTCTATGTTAGTGACAGTTTTTATCAAGAAAATATTTATTAAAATATTCAACATTTTAAACAACGTTTTACACATTAAAATCTCCGAAAATGCTTCTTTTATATTATATTTTAACTTGGTAGAAACTATTTGATTATTTTTCGTAAAGTAATTTAAAAAAAATATTTTTGGTTTTATCCAATTATTTTACCTAATATTGTACTTCAAACAGTATTTTTTTTAAAATATTATGTAATATTATATTTTCAACATTTATTTTCTCGCAAATGTTTCAGCAAACTACCGCAAAAAACAAAAAAAATCTGCTTTTGACAGACGTGTTCAAAGAAACTTTGAGCAACTGGGATTTTTCGTGGAGTTTCCTCAATGTGGCCAAAATATTCCCTGTGTTATTTCTTCCACATATATTTCTAAACTTATGATCCTGACGGAATATTGACGTGTGCTGTAATTGCCTTTTCTATCCATCGCTCCTGGAGTGAAATTGAAATTTAAATAACTCGACTTATTACTTTTGCTTTGAACGCTTTCAATAATGCGTAATATGAATTGAATTTTGTTTGATCTTTCTTATTTTTTCCCCCATGTTTTTGAAAAAGCTTTTGTTTTCTTGTTGACAAAAGCTTATTAAATTCTTCGATATACAAATTACTTTTTCAATTATCCAACGTGTTCATTTTTTTTAATAAAAAAAATCGATTGTTTAAAGAAACGTTTTTATAAAACCTCAACTTTTCTGTAATTAAAGTTTTTTAAGTAGGTACTCGTAATGTTATAGAAATACTTTTTTTTAATTTTCTTTTATTTTAAGTTTATATTTTTTAATAAACTTCCAATTTAAAAGATATATAAAAATAACCAATACAAAAGGAACCCAACAATATAGAATTAAATGTTTTTATTGTTTCATTTGTTAACCTTATAGTTTTTGGTTGTTTACCTCTTAATTTATTGCTATTTTCTTTTCAGTTTTAACGATCCCTAGTGTATTACAATATTGCATACATATTTATTGATGATGATAGTTTTTTTGTTACATACATATCATCACGCCGTGTCCATTGCAAAGTAAGCAGAAAAAAACAAATCTTCAAACTTTTGTATCCATGCATACAACTTTCACCTCCTGCACATTCATACATCTCGTCATGCACAATATTTTATTACTCATTCTCACTTTGCCTTCTTTTAAAATCTGTCCACTTGATCCGGTCACGTTTTCTTCGACCAATCTCTTCAACGCACTCCTTGTATTTCTGACTAAATACATTAAGTCATTCTTTCGTCTTTCAATGACCCTCCATAAATGTTCCTTACTGTACGCTTCTCCACAGCATTTTTCTTATTTTTATCCTCCTGCCAAGTCTTAAACTTCACCCCATACGAGTATGTCAATTTTGTTATATTTAAAATAATTGACTTTTTTTTTCAAAACATGTGGTTTTTATTACAAATATTTATTTTTCAAATGTTACATTCCAATGAAAAAAAATTAATTCATTTTTTCAAATTTTGTTCATTTTGGTTTCCGCCGATACAAACGTTGATAATTTTTTTCGGTTGAAAAATTATGGAATTTTATGTTGACAACTGTTATTAGTATAAACACTGTTTTTTTCCACTAAGGCAGTGGTCGGCAAACTTATTAGCCAAAGAGCCAAATATGTACATTACAACGATTAAAAAATAAATTGAGAGCCAAATCCGTTTATTAATTTAGCAAACCTTTATTATAATTTTAGCACTTCATTAAATTACGGGTACACTGAATAAAACTTGATTTCGTACTTAATAAAAAATTTATTCTTTGATAAAAAATATTATGTAATTAAAGAATCCATAAATTTTAATCATGACAATGATTGACAAACAATGCGAACAATGTCCTTGCATCTCCTTGGAAAATTTAAGTAAGTCAGGTTTGTATGTTGTTATTCTTAATTTTAGGCACGATTCCAGGTTCTCATCAATAAGACGACTTCTCAGTTTACTCTTGATAAAGTTCATGTTTGAAAACGATTGTTCGCATGAATATTTAGAACCGAAAAGGGAAAGAATAGCAAACGCGAGTTTTTTCAACTGATCATAAGAGTCAGGAATATTATTCCAGGCGTTGAAGATGATCATGTCTTCCTTGTCCAGGTCTTTCGAAGCAGACCACTTGTGTTGTGAACTAAGCTCACATTTGTTCTTCTCCAATATTTCCAAATCAACACAAAGACGTTCAAATTTAGAGCTCCATATTTCCTTGTTTTTTAAATCCAGAAATTGTATTTCAAAGTTATCAATATCAATGCCAAAAGGGGAAAATATTTGTGCCAGAGCCGCTCTTAAGGGCCAAATAGCCGCATGCGGCTCCGGAGCCGCACTTTGCCGACTTCTGCACTAAGGGAATATACGAGTATATTGAAATTATTATTCGTCCGTAATTCATAGAACACTAGTATTATTTAATATCGAGTAATATAAAAAACGGACGGGCAATACTCTCAGTGGAAAAAAACAATGTTAATACTAATGATTGCAATATTTTATGAATTACGATTTATTTTTTATAAATGTCAAATACCTCCATGTCATTTTTTACGTGATATGTCTTAAAATACTACTTCACAATATTTTTTTCTTTATATGAATGAATCTTGATCGATTATCTTGTAATTTATTCCGACCACCTTCTCTAAATATTTAAATAGCTTCAAGTTCACCTGCATTTACAGTTCGGGGCCCATATAATTGACTTCAATAGTAGAATGATCGTTCTTCGGATTCTCCCCATTCAGATACTTAATAAACTAATGGCGGCTAAGGGATCCCCGATTCTGTTTAAATCTGATCCTCATTTAGTCAAATGATTGGAAAACACTTCGACAAGAGTAAATAAGTCTAATTTATTTTGAAGTTTTTCAACGTTACAATCATATTGAAATCGGTACATTTTTATTCAGGGGCTTGATTTAATGTCTGTAGATGAATCGGTCAAAAATTCTCTATCTTAGTTGAGTTCAGAACCAAACGGTTAGTCTAAATGGGGATATTATTGGAAAGAAATTTGCATATCTAAAGACTGGCAGAATCTCCCATCTCTGTTCGTCTGCGACAGCATTGCCATCTGACGAGTATTAAAGTAATTAAAAGTCTGGTGTAGAATTTCAATTTTTCCTTCTTTATTGGAACCATCAGCCCCAGTTTTACGATCAAGCTGTGTTTAATGGACAGTGGAATATTTTAATTTCTAACTTTATTTCACCACCCTCAGATGACACCAAGTTTAAATAAATTTTCTTTAACATTTGAAATAGTACTACGTATCTAAATATATATCCATTTGGTTTCGATGCTGATTACACAAATAAATCAGTTAAATTTTTTAAAGTGAAAATAGATTCATTATTTACATATTTAAAAAAATCCTCTTTTGAAAAAAAAGTATCGCTACACTTTTACACCTGCAATGTATGTTTTTTATATACTTATATAGTACAACATCACTATCGAGATAAGTAGAGAACAAATTTCGCATAATGAACTTTTTTACAAACTTTTCTACAAACTTTTCACTCTCTCCTTCTTTTGAGAAAAAAATATCACATTTTTAAACCTATGTTTGTACGTTTTATACATCATCTCGATCGCAAAAAGTAGTGAACAACTGTCATTCGTATTGTTATGCACAACCTACTATTTTCCAAACTTTTCACTTTCTCCTTCTGTTGATAAAAAATATCACTTCCTATTTCCCTTATATAATATCATCACCATCGGTATCACGCCGTATCGATGCTGATATAGACAGACTGAACAACTCTCATGCGTTGATGTTATTACACATTCTTCTGTTTTTTTATTTACTTTTCACTCTTTCAGAATTTAATTTATTTGAATCCGTCAAGTCTGTCAATTTCTTGAACTTTCCATATAATTATTTAAAAAGTTTTTTTTCTGAAGTTATTTGGACTTGTTGAACGAATACAGGTCAAACAAAAGTACCACCTCGCTTTGAAATGCATAATAGAGCGATCCCCCAAATTAGGAGTACAGCATTGTCCTTCCTCTTTATATAATACATGTAAGAGTATGTGAGATAAAGGTGCGAGATACGTAGTACTGATGATCTCTTCCAAATATGGCTGTATACTTTTCTTAATTTGGAAGAATATTCCATGATCGATATTTTATGGCATATCTGATACGTTATGGTGTCGAAAGACTGACTTTAAAAATATACAATGTGAACGTGATTGGGAGCCGAAATCGACCGACAAAAGTAAAGATTAATTAAGTGAATCAATTTAAAAAAAATTTAAGTAAGCAGTAAAACAAATTGAAGGAACGAAGTGAGAAAGAAGAAAGAAGTGTGATAAGGTGTACATGAGTTTAATGAAGCATGTTGTGTTAAAACAGTTTTGCGCTCTTTCCATTCAATCTACCCCTGAGATGAAATGATGGGATAATATATTTTTTTGTACTTCACCAGCAAGGGTAAAATGACATAAGTAAAATAATATAAATGCTTAGTAATAAATTTTAAATTACGCTCATTTGATTGTTTTAGTAAATCGATTACGATAAATTATTCAAATAAATCGACTAACGGGGTTGTGAAGCTGCAAATTCGCATCCACCCAACAAATCTAATTGGAAATGTAAATTCACCTGCGACACAATCCTCCAGACATGCCACTTTTATCCACCCCACACCATTCACACGAAACTACAATTTACGACACAGTCACACTCAAAGAAATTCACATAAAAAAATAACAATTAAAATACTAAAAGTGTGTTACCCACAAAAATAAACAAGGTTTGAAATATTTAACATGAAATTGGCGTTTTGTTTGGGAGGAACATAAAGTTGATTTTTTTTTAATATAATATATTTATTTAATCAAAGTATGTACCATTGCTATCTATGCACTTTTGCCATCTCATAGGTAGTTCATCGATCCCTTTACTAAAAAAACCATTCGGACGGGAATCAATAAAATCTTTGAAGTCGGTTTGGACTGCCCCATCGGAGTTGAATTTTTTCCCTTGCAAGAAGTTATCCAAATTTCGAAAAAAATAGTAATCTGTTGGGGCAAGGTCCGGAGAGTACGGTGGATGTCTTAGACATTCCAATTGAAGCTCTTCTAATTTGGTAGCCGTCTGTTGTGCAGTGTGTGGTCTAGCGTTATCATGAAGCAGCAGTGGCCTAGAGCGATTAACCAGCCTCGGTTGTTTAGCAGCTAGCTTTTCCATCATGGTTTGCAGTTGCTGACAATAGACATCTGCCGTAATCGTCTGGCCAGATTTAAGAAAGCTGTAGTGAACGACACCAGCACTAGTCCACCAAACGCTCACAAGTAACTTTTTTGGAGTCAATTTTCGCTTGGGGCATGGTTTGGCTGGTTCGGCAGGGTTCAGCCATTGCGATGAGCGCTTCCGATTATCATACAGGATCCACTTTTCATCACAGGTAATGATTCGATTCAAAATCCCTTCATTATTGTGCCGGTTGAGTAATGCAACGCAGCAGTCAACGCGCGTTTGTTGATTTGCTTCACTCAATTCGTGAGGTACCCACCTTTCAAGCTTTTTCAACTTCCCAATTTGCTTCAAGTGGATTAAAACAGTTTTATCACTAACACCGCAGCCTGCAGCTAACTCGGACGTGGTTTGCGATGGATCCGCTTCCACAATAGCCTTCAATTCTTCATTATCAACTTTGGTCTCCGGCCGTCCACGGGGCTTGTTCTGTAGGTCGAAATTTCCAGAACGAAAACGTTGGAACCAAAAACGCACTGTGTTTTCTTTTGCGGCACCGTCGCCATACACATCATTAATCCTTCGAGCCGTTTCTGCAGCACTGGTGCCACGGTGGAACTCGTACTCGTAAATAACGCGATATTTCAAGTTTTCCATTTTGTAAACTGAGTGACGCAAAGAAAAAAAACAATTGAGGAAAAAACAAATGAATTATAATTTTCGAAACACAAATACTTGAGTAAATAGCTGTATAAATTTGAATTTAAAATTCCTAACCAAAGAGAAGATATTTGAGATCAAAGTTGCCAGTACGGCAAAACGCCAATTTCATATGTAAGGACCTAATATTAAGAGTATGTCTTGTGTGGTAAGGATATTGCCTCTTACGATCCATCGTGAAGTAAAGGGGCGTTGGAAGAAGAAATTGTAATAGGGTGCTGATTCATCTGGTTCAAGATAAAGAAGCTTCTACTCTTATAAAACAAATTATCTTGCATTCTATTTATGTTTGACTTACTTCTGTGTTGAGAAATACGTGTGCCCTAAGCATTCCACAAAGGTCCAAAAATTTCTCGGCCTGAATAAATTAGAGCGTATATGGATAAATACCTCGCTGGCTACGCCTACCACGTGTTCCGATGATGTTTCAGTTGAACATTGATACTTCTACCTTCGGGATATATTAAATGGAGGTGATAGAAGACGTGTTGTTTCGTCAACATCAAAACGTCGTTTGTCTTAAGCGTCTCTAACATACTTCTGATTGGTTGGAAGAGATTGCTACTAGGCAATACATTCACTAGGTTGTACTGTATGTAACAAAATACTACGTACATACCATACACTAAACTCTAAAGCTAAATGTGTTATTACGTCATATCAGAAGATCAAGAAAGGCTTCTTTGTTGTCTCTTGGTAAGTTTTCTTACTTAACATAATACGTTCTTCTAAACATATGCTAGCGCAGGGAAGTGCCCAATCTAATGATCACAGTCGCTGCCTTCCTATTCTTACTGAACTTTTTTTAATTGTTTATGATATTTGGAATCTTTCAATAGCAGTGCGCTTGATTTCTTAGTTAGAGTGCCCTTGAGAAGAGCCTGTTTTCTAAACGGTTCTATATAAATTGTTTTTGTATAAATATTATCAGTGGGAAAAATATAAAGGACTATTTTTAAGATGGTAAAGTGAGAAGTATGAATTATAGAAGATTGTGCATGACGAGATGTATAAACGTGGCGGAGGCGAAAGTTGTGTGCTTAGATAGAAAAGTTTGAAGATCTGTTCTCTCTGCCTACCCCACTGCGTGATGATATATATTTTTGTATTAGAAAACAAATTTGCGTTGTATTTATTTCTTTCTCGCGTTACACAATTTTAACCCCTTCGAAGAGTTTTTCTGCAAAGATGAAAGGGTTGCATCTCTTTCAGTGGGGCAATTAATTTGACGCGCGACGACTCTGTGTCGTGTCTTTCAATTTGGGAGTGGATGATATTAATTATTCAAATGTTTCCTAATAAATCTTAACCATTTGGAACTTCTAATTAAATTACTGCTTCCTTCGATGAATTCAATTATATTCGAAATAAAAAATAGATCTGGGTTTTTTTGACTCTTTATTACAAAGGAATATTAGTTTGCATTGCGTATAAAGGAATACGCACTGTGTTTTTTTTCACTATCAACGTTTTTTCACGTGGTCACTCCACTCCAGTACCACCTTGTCATGCTGCTCCATCTTACTTTGTCTTTAATGTTGCAGGTCTGTCGGGTGTCAAACTTTCTGACCTGATCTCTAAGGGTTCTGACTCATTGTTTCGACAATATAGTCGTGATCGGCCTTACACAGATCTTACAAATTAGAACTTTGATATCGATGGACATGTGTTTATTTTTCCAGATTATATCTACAACCAGATAGTTTTTAGTACCGGTGGAGAATTCCCAATGATAAAAAAGGGTTATCGTTACCTTTGCGCGTGCGGGAGTTGCAAAGACGCTTGACGGTGAACCATGAGTTACGGTATACTTCAGTGGCTCTACACGCTAAAGCCCGGTTAAAATAGTGAATAACAGTGGTGTCTCTTAATTGTTTATTTCCCGGCCACGTTCGTCAACATATCGGTGTCACCAGTATTTTGAAGAGTACTGTACGAATGAATGACTTTCGTTTATTATTTTCATTTACAAAATCAAATAACCAAAAAGAATCAGATTAGAGTCTTACGAAAAATATTGTAATATTAAGAAGCTCGTTTCATTTTATTCCAAATAAAGGCATAACATTTTTCAATAATCTATATGCAAATCCACACGGTTGATTTGAAACGGTTTCAAATAACAATCAAAAGGTCCGATATTCCGATTTCATAACGTTCAGTGAATTGAAAGTTATATTGGAAGAGGGTGGAGACTAGAGCCGGGGGTAGGCTTTATCTTCGTCTTCCAACTGAACACTATTTCCTGACAGACGTCTGCACAATTCTGAGCATCAGATGGGGTGATTGGAAAATCTCGTCTCGAAGCCCGTCTTTTGTCATGTTATAATTGAGATACTTGGAAAGGAAGTCGGTGATCTTTTTTGTGTTTATATTGAAAAATATTGTATGCATATTTGAACCTTTCAACTAACATAAGGAGGGTGGTTTTGCAAAGTAGATAGCCATTTATCACAAGAAAAGTCGTGTCACAATTAATAATATGTCGTTACCCGTGTACGCATAAAAACCTTTTCCATTTTACTAATATTATGGGGAAGCAAAAAATGGATTTGGTATATTTTAACAGTTAAAGATGTTATATATATATATATATATATATATATATATATATATATATATATATATATATATATATATATATATATATATATATATATATATATATATATATATATATATATATATATATATATATATATATATATATATATATATATATATATATATATATATATATATATATATATATATATATATATATATTTTCTCTAACTTATTTTTTGAAAATAGTGTACACAAATTGTACAACTAACATATTGAAAAATATAATATGCCTACAGCGAGTTTAGCAAGACTAATCTCGATAAAAGTTAGGATGTGCTGGGTACAGATATAGTATATGTGTTTATATTGCCATAAAATAAATAGATATTCAGCGTTATTTATGACAATCAAACATTTCTTTATTGTACTATTATAGATATTATTGAATTCGTCGCTAACCCGAGGCTGCGGCTTTTAAACATTCCTTCGGAGATTTCTTAACTAGACCCATATAACTTATAAATAATGATGATATCATAATAATTTAAATATCTGAAAAATAAAGTAAATAAAAAATTTTAATTGGGCGTTAAATATAAATATTTATTTCGGTAAATATTATCGTACATCTTTAGGGTCTCACCGAAGATTAACATATTTATATTTTAAAGTAAATTATCTCCGAATCCCATGGTAATTCATATCTTATATATACATGTTAATGTTCATAAATAGTTAAAAATATGTTGTACACTATCAATCATTAACATTAATAAAAGCATCTCCATATATTTAGAAAAACATATTTGGTAAGAAAATCGTAAAAAACTTACGAAGGGAAAACGAACTACATATTATAAACCTTTGTGGATCTTCCGATATGTGATTTAGGTGTAGTGTTCATATATGATCACATATTTGTCACAAGGAGACACAAAAATGTCAATTCAGCGAACAAAAATAATCTTAAAAAGAGAAGTGATTTAACATTGTGGAAAGGAGAACTAAAAAAAACATCAATTGTATTTAAATTTATTGTTTTTTTATATAATATATAGCCACGTTGCTAAACTTCACCCGCAGTTTGATATGACCATTGTATGGCAAAACTGTCGCTAAGTAAATATATAGCCACGTTGCTAAGCTTCACCCGCAGTTTGACATGACCATTGCATGGCAAAACTGTCACTGAGTTAATAAATAAAAGTTAAATAATTTTCACAGCATTTTATTTTGAGTTTCCTTGCAAAAAAGAATATTTGTTCTTGTTATTCTAATTATTTCAGTTACAAATTTCTTACTAAACAACACAGTGGTTTCACGGGATGTATTTCTTAAGTATAGTATAAGCGATCAATGTCACATGCCTAGGATCTTTATTATTTCCAGGAATATGAGATTTACTTACGATTGTTTGTGATTTTGGCAAATTAATTCTTCTCAACCTTCAAAGGTACAATTCTTGTTAAGACTACACTTTTATACAACTTTGAATAACAAAATAAGCAATTTGGTGAAAAGTGTATGAAGAAGTGCAAACAAAAAAGAGTGCGACGGCCGGGAATCGAACCCGGATCAACTGCTTGGAAGGCAACTATGCTGACCATTACACCACCATCGCATACGATCACGTCTTGTTATTTGCTAAACTGTTACAGTATGAACAAGAATGCCGTCGACTATCACGAAATCTAAGTAACAATTGAGCTACTCGTAAATCGTGCATTATGCAATGAGAGAACGTCTGCTATATTTTCACGACTGTTTTCTCTATACTTCTTAGAGTAGATTCTTGGACTGTTTTTTTTTTTGCATTATTTCTGGGATTTCGAATACCAGTTATCCCTCTATCCAGTGATGTCCCTAAAAAAATATTATCCGCTTCCCTAGCACAAATTATCCAAAATTAAGTACCCACCACTCAAGTCCAAAGATTCCTGCATGAAGAAGTTAGATCGTGTGTGGACAGATGTTACGAATTTCATATACCACTCATGGAAGAAGACATAAAACAAATTCTCTGACATTCAATTTTATGTGTACCTTACAGTTAAAATTGAATATATCTACCCTCAGAAGTATGTCAACTAGAGTTGATAGAAAACGTTTTGTTTCCTTATACTTGTATTATCAATTTTTATAAATTGATTATCGCGCAATTATCAAATTTCTTTCAAAATCTGAAATTAACCGAAACTCAGATGCTAAAGTCGTTTAATTTCTGCAAGATTTTCCCCTTATTTCGATTAAAAAAACTATACAACCACACGATAATATTTTTTTAAATTTACATAATATTACGAAACTCAAAGTCTTCTATCAGCTCTAGTAAGTTGATATTCTACTGAGGGTAGAGGTGTCAAATTATAACTGTAACATCACCTAACATTGCAATAGACGTGGTCGACGTAATATCTGACCATACAGCTCTAATTAGTTCAGGCCGGAAACTTTTAGATCTTAGTAGTACGTACTTGAAAATTAGGTAGAAACATCTCTGACAAACACATATTTCAAAAGAGTAATAAAAAATCCAATTTTGTAATATTCATGACATATTTTTATATTTATTTATTTATAAGTAAACTGTACGATGCACCTTATAACAAAAATAATAAAATATAAAAGGTCCAGTTGTGACTGTTTGACACATTAAGTTGAACAGAATATACAAAAAAAAATATTTTACACAATCACAACTAAAATATTTAGATTGAAGCATGTATTTAATCGTAAAATCACATGTTACCAATACAATAGGGATCTGTCCACAGACGCACAGCCCATATTGCGCAAAAAATAACAAACAGAAACGACAAATCATTGAAAAACAAATGAAAAAGAAAATAAAAATTGAAAAAAAAATGGAAGTATGTCTTGCAGCCTGGTAATTCTTGTCGGAACTCTTATGATAATCAATTCCAAGAGTTTAGAATTCTTATCAATTTTACTTAATGACTAGTGGGCAATAAAAATATGTCGTGAAAAAATCACTTTTTTGTGACAAAATAATTACTAATTAAATATAAATAATGGTTTCGCGTGTGTTACACTTATTGGTAATGAAATAATTTATGTATTATTATTTTTGTTATAAAAGTCTTAAAAATAATAATTCCACATTACTACTAGCAATATAAAAATCAATTAATACGCACACTATATTAACTAAATCATTTTACTTACATGTATGATGTTGTTTTCTCCGGTTCAACAGCTGGAATGAGGATTTAAAAAAAACGTTAAATCTTTTCTGCGTGAGCATGCTAATTTTATCAACTGGTTCGTAAGAACCAGGACATCATTGCATCCATCCATTTGGGGTTCTGACTGTTGGTCGACTTCTTATGGGGTAGTCATAAGAAGTTGAACGAGAAATCTGGGTCTCATTCAATCTTTGAACGTATACCGCCAATAATATTTTCTATGCCTTCCACATCTTGCGATATCTTTACTTTTACACATTATTCTTATTTATATAATTTGTATTCTGTCTCTGAGTATTTTACCAGTTATACAAATAAAAAATGAAGGTCTTGCGATGTATAATTGGCATTTACCTGTTACTTAGTTTATTAATTACATACATTATTGTATTATTTCATTGGGTCTCGTTTCAAAAGCACAGATACGAATTACGCTGGGCAAATATTATTTATTATATCGCGGAAAATTTTAAAATAAAAACAAAAAATAAATTAAAGTGCGACGGCCGGGAATCGAACCCGGATCAACTGCTTGGAAGGCAACTATGCTGACCATTACACCACCATCGCTTATGAATGAAGCTAAATTGTTCGTAAATAATGCATTATTTCTGTGCGTCGTGCATCGAGAGTCACGAAAATTGAGGAGGAAATGAAAGTCACCGAACATTTTACCAGTTAAATCTAAACGTGCAGTTAAATTGAAGTTCTTCAAGAGCGATGGTGGTGTAATGGTCAGCATAGTTGCCTTCCAAGCAGTTGATCCGGGTTCGATTCCCGGCCGTCGCACTTTTTGATAATTCCAACTTTTGATTTTTATCGTTATAATTGAAAATTAATTAATTATAAATATTTCAATATAAAAGATTTTTGTAAATGTATCGGTAATTTTTCTCCTATTTCCTTTTCAATATCAAATGATGTAATGTGGAATATTTTTTTACCTTTATAAGTTAGAAATGGTATTCAGTAATGTACTCGTAATATTGAATTCAATGCTTACTTGGTTTATCCTATAATATATTAATGATTTTTTCCACTGTTTTTATTAAAATGATTGATTTTAAATTGAATCACAAAACTAAAATTGATGAAAGTAATTAAATCCTTTTACGTCCTTAAATTTATCCTTTGTTTCTTTAAATTTACTAATGATTGATCTCCCTAAGTTATCATATTACTCAAATAAGTGTACGTCATTTTATATCAATAGAGTTTTTCTATGTTTAAGTTTGAAAAAAAAAATGATGTAGTACCTTGATTTAGAACACAATTTGTATCAATAACTCTTGAAAAATTCAATAATGTAATTTATCATTTTTAGAAAGCAATTGGTTCACTTCCAATTATGATTAAGGGCATAAGGAAAAAGTATTTTGTGCTTAAAACTCAGAAAAGAGAATTAAGATAATTCAGCTATGTAAAAAAATTAATAACGAAAAATAAACGAGGATAATTTGTGTAGTAAACCAGGTAAGAACGTTTGTGTAGTAAACCAGGTAAGAACGTTTTGGGTTGACCTACATAAATTAATATGATACGAAAAAAACATGCAAGCAAAGCTTGGATGTGGAAAAATATGAAAATAAAACAAATGCAGTTGAAATAAAAGCGATGCGTAAAATATGTGAAAAATCTACCTAAAATTAAATGAAAAATTACAGAATGTAGACATAATGGGAATTGGGAGAAGATGCAGTGCTTAAGAGGATAAAGGGGAATTGAAATGGTTTGGCCATGTAGAATGATGAAAGATTTACAAAATAAAGAAAGTATGAAAAGTTTAGGAAAACTTGTGGCACGACTAAAGAAATAAAATTCTGTAAGTGTGAATGTCAAAATTCTTGAAAAAAAGAAAATATGTATGAAAATAAGTATTGAAAAGTAAAAAAACCCGTGCCAGGGTAGAAAAAAGTAAACATCAGTAATGTCTACCATTCCAATAGAGAAATGACGTGATGGTGATTATTTAGGCTTACTATTTAGCAGTACTTTTAAGGTTGATTTTCCACATCCGTATATCAATACACCATATAAACTCTTCATTTAAATATTTTCTCGTATCTTCTCAGTATTTTCTTGTAGCAAAACAGTTGTTTTCTTGTATCAAAACAGTTGTTTTCTCGTATCAAAACAATATGGGTATTACTCGTATCTGAACAGTTAATATCAAAGTTAGTTTACAAATCAACAAATATTGTACTTTTCCCCTCATAACCTGTAGATTTATAAGTTGATTTTATATAGAAACCCAACCCCTGGCTACATTTCACTACTGTCTGTCTAAATATGGATTGCATAATCTAATTGATTTCAATTGTTAACCTTCCTAAAAAAAAACATTATTTTCCAATCCTTTTGCCTCTAAAAATATGAAAACATTATTGCGATTTTAATACTACTATAAAAAAGTGCGACGGCCGGGAATCGAACCCGGATCAACTGCTTGGAAGGCAACTATGCTGACCATTACACCACCATCGCTGTTGTGAGCGAAGTGTTTAATTGAAGTAATTATTTTATTTTTCAGTTCTACTCAATGTTGACTTTCATTTACGTTACTTGGTTCGCGCGAATAACGATCTATTAAAGTTGCATTATTAAGAATTTGTTAATTTTATATTGCGTTTCCTTCGTAAGCGATGGTGGTGTAATGGTCAGCATAGTTGCCTTCCAAGCAGTTGATCCGGGTTCGATTCCCGGCCGTCGCACTTTGATTTTTTGTTTAGTTTCTATATTTTTACAATTTAGATAAAATTATTAACAATTAAAAGAAGGAATTTTTATTCTGATATACGGTTTTAAACTGAAACAAATGTTTCCATAGGTTTTAACTAAGATTTTTTTTCAAATAAATCCTCTAACAATTACTTTTATTTTTAAGTAAAAGCCTTAATTTTCTATAAGAGAAAACCAATTTTGTATTGTGATCTGATTTTACAATATTCTTTATTATTATAAGATTTTTTAAACCTTATCTATTGCTAACAAAATTACTAAAGAATTCACTCACTCGAGTTTCACAAGACATGTTATTTTATAGACCAAATATTCTCATTAAATAATTATAGATGCTAACAAAAATATTGTTATTTTTAATAGGCTTACGTTATATATGTTTTTAATTTTGTGTTTGTTATGCTGCGAGAATGGATTGATTGTAACCAGTCATTATATTTGACGGAGCCATGGATTTCATATTCATAATATAAATCTTTCATCCTATATCACAAAATGAAACCCCATTGAAGCCATATCACAAATTCTATAGCCAAATTCTATTGTCGGAATACAATATCATTGGATGCAATTTCCACGCAGCAATTGGCAATATTCAAGAGATTTGCTTTATTATGCACCGTGTCGTTGCCAACAACCGGAACTGTCAAAAGTGCAGCGTCCATAACATACGAGTATACTGATATACTAGCAAATGTGCAGGGCCGGCTCATCAACTAACTTATCCCATTTTTGTGGATCATATGTCACATTTTGAATTCAGCTTTTCTAGTTTATATAATTATCTGATAATAGAAAAGTGTGAATAGCAAAGGCGATAGATGAGTGAACAATGAAAGATTGGAGCAAATTGAGGAATCCAACCATTTGCGAAGTATTTTTTCAGATGATGAAAGAGTTATGAGGGGTATCGAATGGCTTGCAGCAATAAGAAATAATGTCAATGGGGCACTGAAACATACATATATAATCGAATCAGATAGTATCAAAATCTTCTAAGATAATATAGTCCACAACAACATTTTAGTATCAACTTTGATGCATGGGAGGGAAACGTTGACATGGAAACAATGAAAGGATGCAATGAAATGGTGTTGAACTGCGTGCACTTAGAAGAACATATGAAGCGACAATGTATGACACAATATAGGAAGAAGTGATTAGAGATGCATGTGATCTTTATTTAGGCTGATTTGTGAAGGAATATGAAGAAGAACACTGGGAGATGGTTAGGGCATGTAAAACGAATTAATGAATGAAGGAAGAAAGACTAACAAAACAAATGTTTTATGTAAAGTTACGTGGAAAGCATAATACAGGAAAATTAAGAGGAGTACGGTTGGATTAAATTAATGATATTAAGAAAAGAGGAAACGTGGAAAGTCAGAGAAATTGTAGGAGTTGTATAAGAAGGTGCATGGATGTGGAAGGGGCAAAGGATTGTGTTAAGAGAGAAAATCTGACGGTTTGTCCTCTCAACCTATATCGATAGTTAAATTGTGTTATGGTATGTATGTTTATGTATAATTATAATAATAAGGATCTGTCACCATGATGTCAGGGGCGAAATCAGTGCCCAAGTAAACAAACTTCTGCTGTCAGAATCTCAAGAATACATTATTTGGTAAATAAATACATGGGAACAGACAGCAACATAAAGATTTACGTTACATGTGTAAGGTCCATGATGACAAGAATAAAATAAGACGGCGAAAAAATTTCCATGATTCGTCAACACTCTTTGGAGTGTTTAAAAATCCAGGCTCACCTCAATATCGACTTGAAATTTTTAATTTTCTTTCTCAATGCAAGATCTGTCCCTCCAATCTGGTGACGACAGAATGTTTTGTATGTCAACGCATCACACATAATTCTACATATCCTTTTTTGACGTTTACTCGGTTCGACTTTCAAACGATCTATAGGTGTACTCGACGGTAAGAAATACATATCGTTTGAAGAGCGTCGTCTCTGTCGCACGATGCGCTAACCGCATCGTAACTACGATACCTGACTGTTAGCGCATCGTGTGACAGAGACGACGCTCTACAAACGATGTGTATTACTTACCGCCGGGTACTATATCTAGGTTGAAGCATACGTGCTTCATTCTTGTCTATATTTAAGAACAAACTAAAGAAACGTTATGTATCTCCAAATATTTTTTGTCCCTAATTTCCTTACAATTCTCATCCCTATTTTTCTTGAGATTTATCTTTCATTTTTGTTACTTATTCTCAAATGCTATTTTCATTTACTATGTTTAATATACGGTCATGGGTATCCATAATAATTAAGAACCAGAAGCTGGTTAGTTGGAAGAATTGGCTTTAAAACAATTTCATTCTAAATTTTGAGGGATTGACACATTTAAAAAAAAGTGTAAATATTATATATATATATATATATATATATATATATATATATATATATATATATATATATATATATATATATATATATATATATATATATATATATATATATATATTTAAGTTGGCAGCTCCACTCCTAGCACAGCCCTGCAAATTTGCAATTGCAATATCTTTGCACAAAACAATACCGAATGATGACCAGTTGACAGAGCAAAATGGGAATTAAACAGGAATCTATTCGCAGCCTTTTTCGCTTGCCCCTTTGTCTCGCGGTTTATGCGAATGTCCTGCGTAATTTGGATTTCAAACACACAATACTGGAAATCAAGAGTGTTGGAATGGATTTGACGTTGACGTAGGGTTGAAACTGGACTCGAGTTGTTTTTTATCAGTTTAGAATATATTTAAAATAACCTTTACGAGCAACCTATAAGTGAGTGTTGACGACCTTCGTGGCCGAGTTAGTAAGAAGCTTGACTTCTACCCAGGGGCCTTTGGGTTCCGTTCGTAGTGGTGACGGATTTTTTTCAAAAGGGTCTCAATTTGGTAAAATAGTTCGTCTAGTGATAATACTCACATGCTAGACGTGTGCGAGAGTTGTCTCCTCACATTCGGTAGTATAAAGTAAAAAAAACGTAACGATGAGGAACTACGAGTCCCGTGCCCCCTCCAATGGTTCTAAAATCTTATTGCTTGATTAATGGGGCTGAAGATAATAATAAGAGTAATAAAATAACAATTTATATAGCGACGTTCAGTGAGCATACTTTCCTTAACGGTGCTCTAACTTGGGATTCAAACCCACTTTTATTAACGTTTAGTGAGCATACTCTCCTCAACGGTGCTCTAGCTTGGGATTCAAACCCACTTTTATTGATGTTTAATGAGTATACTCTCCTCAACGGTGCTCTAACTTGGGATTCAAACCCACTTTTATTGACAGTTTGAAAAAATACACAATAAATATACGTAAATTGAGTATGAAGATAAGAATATAGTAGTTGTGGCGAATATATTATGTACTTCTCCGCATCTGCATAAGTTTAGAATATCATAGTTGATAAGAAAATCACAAAAAAACTTACTAAAGGAAGACGCACTAAAAATAAAGTTCTGTAGATTTTCCGATATGTAAGAGTAACACGTTCGACTTGAAAACATTTTTGTACACCAGTTACACTCTACAATACGGCCACGTCGCCAATTTGGATACATAGTATTGTGCATGGTGCATGGCCGCTCAGTAACGCACTGGACTTCCGTGCGGGAGTTCGTCAGTTTGAACTCCGCACTGTCCTACTCCCCTCGAATGACACAGGCATTTTTTACGCCTAGTATTTGGGAGTATAACGATAGTTATGACTTCGGTCATATATATTCTTTAAATAAAAAAAAGTGGGGTACCATATGATTGAATTGATCAGTGTTAAGATGACTAAAATGTATTTAGTTCGTCACTTGTCATATATACATATATATTTGAGCTCGATAAAAATGGAATTGTGCAGATCCTACAGCCAAAACATCTGTCAATAATCGAAAATTAAGACTCATCTAGTGGTACCTGAGAGGAATTTAAAGGCCCAGAAATCTACTTAAGGCACTCTGAATGGATGATATAAAATGTATAAAATGAAAAGTATAGCCTGTCACCAAACGGAAATAGACAAAAAATAATGGGAAAGTCAAAGAGAGATTTATGATAAAGTGAACTGATAAAAAGGCTAAACACGATTATGCTGGTATATTGAGGATCTAGCTGCCAGGTTACCTGAAATATTTATATTTTTGTTTATTCATGTCGAAATAAGTGTTTTGATTAATATAATTGTACCATTATGGTACGTTGAATTTGTATCGTCTATTATATTGAGCAGCATTTTATTATAATAAATATTTTTACACATTATTTATTATATACTATACGTACTCGTATTTGGGTTGCGGTAAATTTCTGATAAGTTGAAAATTACACGCAAAAGTTAAATAAAATGTTCATATTTCCTAAATTTTATAACTGCCTCGCAGTTAGTTATATCAAATAATTTCTAATGAATAGTTTTGTGTCTAACACTGCTTCCAAGTTTTAGCAATATTTTAAAAGAAAATAAATTTTAAGAATATTTAAAAGTTGATCAAATACAGCAGATTTTATGTACTTATCAATTTGTATGACTAACTTTCTGCTCGGAAATTTTTGTTGTCAATCAACTTTTAAAAGTGCATGATTATGGTATATAACATAATAACATAACATAAAGCTTTTTGAGCAAAAACACCAGCTATCAAAACTGAGGAATTCTCAGATCTCAGTTCGTATCGTAATATAAACAGCAAAGTTAAAATGTAGCACTCGGTGAAATTTGGCGTATATTAACTGGTCCGTAATATGGGACACAAACCACAAAATATGTCAAAGAATTTTTATTACTAAACGATTTTTCATCCCTTGCAATGCGTTTATTCATTCTCGGAAATGCATTCAAAGTTCGTCGTGATTTCAATCACAAATGAAAGGGACATGTGTGCATCGCGTATCATTACCGTGTTATGTGCAATCCATTATTCATATCACAGGGAATAATCGTCAAAGTTCATTATTGCTTCCGTCACGCCACGTGGAATTATTCATTTTTATTCATTCTCTATAATTTTCAATACCCTTGCAATACTTTTTTCAATGGCATATTACATGTATAATAATAATTTATGTACCCTTCACGATGCAAATAAATTATAAAATATTACGAGTGCATCGATGATGCTATAGAAAATTAATTTAAATGCGTTAAATATTGTTGTGTTTCAATTCTAACATCGATCTAATTTCGAGAAATTGTAGTTATTGCCTAAGAAATCGTAAGTTGCGGAACTCGGACTGCGCGCGCACATATCTACGAGTAGATTAAAAACGCTACCATGAAAAAGTATTAGAGATCTTCTTCATCACGTGCTCAATGCTGATCGTCACGTCACGGTCCTTTGCTATATTTGAAGTTTTATGCACAACCTGTCCCCCATCATCATCACCTGTGAAATGTATCCTGTTTATTCCTTTATTTGAACTTTCCATCTTGTAAGAGACTTTTGCTCGTTTTCCCTACTAGACTCGTGTTAGCTTAATTCTCAAGAATTTCGTTGTCCTTGCCCAAAGTACAATATGTTAGGATCCTTTTCCTGCATCTTGAAAATCTTTCTGTAATCGCTAATTCTTGAATGATAGAGACGTTGGGGCGGGCACCTTGTGGTTCACGGGATAGTATTCGTCTCCAATATCAGAATTCGAAGACTTTTCTCAGCGTCCATGTTTCCATTCCATACAGCACTATAAAGATTACTAGAGATTACTCTATTATGAAATTTGCGTTTCATTTAAATATGAGGTTAAATTAATTGTTTATTTGAATGTATTCATATAAATAATTAATTTTAACCTCATCTTGCTGCCCTAGTATCCTCCTTATAAAGGGTCTTTCAAATTGAGCGGTTTTTTTAGTTCAATTTTTTTAAATTCATGAATAAAACACAATTTGCTTTGATTTAAAAAACTTTTTATTGGTCATTGAAGTATAATGTGTGACATTTCAACACAAAAAAACAACACCCGCCAAATGTCCACTTCTTGCAGCTCCATAGATGTCCACAATTTTGTCAAAATTTTCGATGACATTTTGGCATAATTGCGGTTCTAACTCACCAATAACGCGAATAATTTCGTCCTTCAGCTCAGGTATTGATCGGGGGTCATTCTTATATACCTAACTTTTCACGTAACCCCAGAGAAAATAGTCCAACGGTGTCAGATCACATTTTGGTGGCCAATTAACATCACCGTTTCCGGAGATAACAATACATAAAATAATTCAACAATTTGAACGCGTTGTTGTATTGTATACGACTCCATTTTTATAAATGTCATACATTATACTTCTCAAATGTCACAAGACCCAGGCAAGTTCGCGACGCCATCTGTGTTTTATCCATGAATTAAAAAAACCGCTCAATTTGAAAGACCCTTTATAAGGTTGATTAGTGTTACTAATAAAAAGGAAAAAAGATAAATAAAATATATATTGATAATAAATACACAATTTTCGTTTAGTGGTCAAAAGTTTAAAGAGTTTTACTCAGATTTTTTTTTATTTGTTATTAAATCAATGATAAATTAAAAGAAGAGACTTGACTGCTAAGAAAGCATGCATAAAACCAGCGTACTCGAACAACACGCAGTCAAGAGTTTCCTCACTCTCTTCACACAAGCACTATGGGTATATATCATAAATACAACAATTAGAACACAATTGTGTTTATGACCGCGAGGAAAATTATTCATGGATGTTTATTCCCAACGCATTTCAATGTAGACTGGGTAAAAAAATAACTATCATACGAATAATAATTTGACTGCATGTAAAAAGTTATTTTGTGTTTTTTTATCACGAGGGAAATACAATTAAAAATGAATGGATTTTTGTGTAACTAGCTAACAACTGAGGGGAATTTTTTCACTAATTTTACCGTGTCAGGATTGGAATGGTTTTATTTCATATGTCCATTATATTTCAAATTTTATCTCGGTAGTTTACAAGAACTTGAAAATTTCATACTGTTTACTGATAAAAAAATCATTCACAGATTATTTTGTTTAAAGTAATAAAACAAAAACCTTTTAGATGCTTTCAATAACTAACTATACACACACTATGAATAATGAAAAAAGCCTGAAAAAATATTTATGACATATGTTACGAACTCGGAGTATTTTAAGAGAAGCAAATTTGGCTCCTCATAATGATATCCAACTCCATCCTAAGGAAATGCAAGCTAAACTTGAACGTGGCAATAAAGGTGCTGAAAGTAACATAATTGTAGTAGAAATGAGAGCGTTGCGTTAAATGTCATAAAAATGAGGACTTTAGGAAAATGCGAATTGAAAGAAGATGCTATACTTAATATCAAGAAAGAGCATTGAGATGATTTGGCCAAGTAGGGATAATAAACTATGAAATACGTGTATATAAAAAATAATCTAAACTACTGAAGGTAGAAAAACGTGACTCGACCAGATTAGTCAAATTCTTAGAGGGTAGAGTGAAAAGCCTTTATAATGGAAGAGTATGCATATTTTTGCCACGTATGGTCGGTTGCCGGGACCTTTTCCCTCCATCTCTCTCAATCTCGCCAATCACTCGGGGATAGCCCGAGTCTCGTCATGTCCTCCTCCACTTTCTTACCATATATTATAATGATTAAGCCAAGATATTTGAATACATTTCTCCTTAGTAGGTTTTCAGATTTGAGTTTGATCGTTCCAATGTCCGTATCTAATGTGCTTAACATGTGTACAGTCTTAGCTCTGTTTATTTTTAGTTTATTTTCTTCCAAAATTTGTCTAATTGTTAAACTCCATTTATTAAACTTCATTGTTCTTGGATTATCCGAATATTCTTCTACGAGTTTACATTCTGTAAATAACATGTTCTTGTGGGTTTCTCTCAGGAGGTTCCTAGTGAGACATTATATTAAACAGGTGTGGGCTCTGGGGTGATCCGTGATAGAGTCCAACTGTGACTGTGATTGAGTCACTGCTTCCATATTTCATCTTAATGATTGTTCTGCTGTCATTGTATATTTTTTTGATAAGGTGGACCTACGTCTCTGGGGATATATAAACTGCTCAGTTCCCTGGGGACTCTATCATACACCTTTTCCAGGTCAATAAAGATCATGTATCGAGGATTTTTAACGTTTTCGTATTTCTTGGATCGTTTCTGTATTTTTGAATTCTAGGATATTTGCCCATCTGTTTATTGCGAAAGTGAAATATCGTGACGATATGTCTTTTCGAAAGAAGGCCTATTATTTTCATTCTTGAAAATTCAATTCAAAGATACCAGATCCATATTTTGAATAACAAAATGACGTATGTTTTGATGCGATGCTTTTTACAAATTAAGCAATCTTTAGTCGCTTAATGTACTATACAAACTGGTCGCATTTTACTCTTGAAATGTAATTTATGCACAGGTGTTGTCTCGAATTAATTGGCTCCCTAAAATCACCATAATTTTTATACAAATGTGTGTGTTGAAAGACGAGTGTACCTAAATATAATTTTATGAAGACAGCTGAATTAATAAAAACTAAACCTTCTTAAGATTGAAGATTATGTCCTTGACTGTAGAAAAGGTACCCACTCAAGAAATAAGAATATGTTTTGATAATATACTAAGATAGTTTAGGCATGTAGAACGAATGGATGGAGAAAGCCCAACAAAACAAAAATGTATGTAGAATAGATGACAACCAAAGAAAGTTTGGTTGGATCAAGTCGTAGGTTTGTATGAAAATGAATGTGTTAGACACAGCGTTATAATATGTATTTATGTTTTAATAGCTGATCAAGATCCTGCATGTTAAAAAATATTGTTTTTATGCGCAGTTTCCTTTTAAATATTATAATAATTTATGCGTTTTCGATTGAATTTACTTGTATTTTTTTCATATTTTAAAAATCACATAACATATTTTCAAGGTTTTTTTTTATAAATTTTCACGAAGACTGTAATACTAATGAGTTTTATTTAAATGCCAGAGTATTTTACAAATTATTCACATCTACTTGAAAAGGTTTTTATTGATTTATTCTTATTTTTAGCGCGAGTTGGGGATTAACTATAATTTTAATACTTCTGCATCCTAATTTATAACCTCATTATGTTGACTTCAATCAAACAACATTTTACTTTTTAAATAATAAACATTGTTAATTGCATTACATCAAGCCAACAGCCATAAGAGCAAAATAAAATTAAACTTTTTATGGCTTTGTCCATATTTGTTGAAGTGATATAATACAACTTAACAAAACGCTATTTGCAGCTGCGTTATGGTACTTTATTTCATACAGACCATCCATCAACAGAAAGAAGAAGAATTCTTTGTTTGTAATCCGAACCCAAACATTATAAAGTGTTGCTGACACATGTTTTTGCTCTCAGCTCCGACAGCGAAAACATTAAAAATCCCATCCGCAATCATCTGACATTGTGGCAGTGGTGTAGACAGACATCTTAGGGTTATCTTAAGTTATTCTACTAATCATTTTATTGCATTCAAGCTTTAGCACTCAAATCTTTGAAGTAAGACGCTTGAATACGAATCTTCTAAATTATCTATAGAAGCTCTAATGAGGTTTACTTAGGTCTGTAAATATGAAACCGGAATTAGCTCATAGATGGCTCTAGTTGTCAATGTGGTGACTGTCAAACCGCGTCATTGGCGCCTTTTTTGTGTTTACATTTGTCAAAGACTTTTAACTCACAACAATACGCTTGAATACGAATCTTTGAAGTAAGACGCTTGAATACGAATCTTCTAAATTATCTATAGAAGCTCTAATGAGGTTTACTTAGGTCTGTAAATATGAAACCGGAATTAGCTCATAGATGGCTCTAGTTGTCAATGTGGTGACTGTCAAACCGCGTCATTGGCGCCTTTTTGTGTTTACATTTGTCAAAGACTTTTAACTCACAACAATACAAGTTTAACATGTCTGTTTTTGTGCCTGAAAACTACGATTTGGGGACAGCATTCATTTTCTGTTACCATTTAAAGAAAACTGCTGCACAATAAATAGACGTAAATTGAGTATGAAGATAAGAATACAGTAGTTGTGGCGAATATCGACAGAATCGCATCGAATGCTTGTCGAAGCTTACGGTGAGCATGCTCTTGGTAAATCACAGTGCTTTGAGTGATTTAAAAAATTCAAAAGTGGCGATTTTGACGTGAGAAACGAAGAACGTGGAAGACCACCGAGAAATTTTGAAGATGCCGAATTGCAAGCATTGTTGGATGAGGATGACGCTCAAATGCAACAACAACTCGCGGATCAATTAAATGTGACACGAAAAGCCGTCTCCATACGTTTGAAAGCAATGGGAAAAATCCAGAAAGTGGGAAAATGGGTTCCACATGAACTGAATGAAAAACAGCAGGAAAACCGAAAAACCACTTGCGAAATGCTGCTCGCTAGGTACAAAAGAAAATCATTTCTCCGTCGAATTGTGACTGGTGATGAAAAATGGATATATTTCAAGAATCCTAAGCGTAAAAGATCATGGGTAACTCCAAGCAAACCAGCGACATCGACTGCAAGGCCAAATCGCTATGGACGGAAGACAATGCTTTGTGTTTGGTGGGATCAGAAGGGTGTTATCTATTACGAGCTGCTAAAACCTGGCGAAACCGTTAATACTGAAGGCTACCGACAACAAATGATGGATTTGAACCAAGCATTGCGTGAAAAACGACCAGAATATCAAAAGAGGCAACAGAAAGGGATTTTGCTTCATGATAATGCACCATCGCACACAGAAAAACCGGTCAAGGAAACGATCGAGGCGTTTAGTTGGCAAATACTTTTGCATGCGGCTTACTCACCAGACTTGGCTCCATCCGATTACTACTTATTTGCATCGATGGGACACGCACTTGCTGAGCAGCGCTTCACTTCTTACGAAAATGTACGAAAATGGCTCGATGGTTGGTTTGCCTTAAAAGAGCAACAGTTTTTTTGGCGTGGCATCCACAAATTGCCAGAGAGATGGGAAAAATGTGTAGCTAGCGATGGGCAATACTTTGTATAAAATATTTTTTACCATTTTCATACAATAAATGTGTATTTTCTATTAAAAAAATCCGGTTTCATATTTACAGACCGATATAGTGTCTGCCCTTTTTAGACTTCACTGTCTTTGAAACCCCAATATCTAGCATATTCATTATAATATTTATGAACACGTTACACTTTTTTTTACGGTAAAGCTTAGTTAATCGGACCAAAAGATTTTTTTTATTCAAGCTATTTATATAAATAAACAAAACATTATTTTAATGTGTAATGAATAACTTGGGATTTAAGGACGTGTACGGATATGAATAAGCAATGTTTTAGTATATAAGAAATTTGTAATTAAGGAATGAGACCAATTCCTCACAGACTATATATACTCAGTGAAATGATTATCTACTCGTATATTCACAAAAAAGTGAGTTTATGCATTATTATGTATTTACGTGTATACTCTACGATATACCGTTATATTAAAAGAATTTAAATTGAGTAAATAAATAAATATTTCGACTACCAAAAATTGGGGAATGTTGCATTATGGATCGGCTATCTGTGTCTGCGGTGAGATACACTCCATTCGACACTTTTTGGAATTGATTTGTGGAACACACAGTGATGTCCAGGTGGCAGTTTTCTGTGTGGAAATAATTAAGTGCCTTTGACACAGTAAAAAGAAGAATATCAAAAAAAATTGTCCTTAAACCCAATTGTTTGTTATATCTGCAGTGTCTTAAATAATTATTGTGCAAGACTGAAATTATTATATTGATATTATCTGACCCTAGAAAAGAGTATATGGTCAATCGCAATTGACTGGTCGATCACAACATATATTCGGATAATCAATCGCGTGACCGTGTGAAATTCATAATAAATATACCAATGTAAATGAGTAAAGCAAATACAGATTCTGTATAGATCTGTGCTAAATTGCAGACTACAGTAGCATGCTCGTGTAATTGTTACAAGATATTTCTTTTTACATATTACGAATCAGTAATGTACGAGTATATCATGATATCTGTAGAAGTAGTAGCGTATCACCTTTAATTCTATGGTGTACGTTGTTAACGAAACTGAAATATTGGGGTATATCGGCTCACTATCTTTGATTCTTTCCTTTCTTTTAGTATGGTTGGCTAACACTAATAATAGTGACGTGTCATCACGTGTATGTCGGACATGTTTTTTTTTTTGCTTTTCGTACAATTCTTTTCATATCGAATATGTATTTTTTTATGTTCTGGCAACAATCTTTCCCGATTGGTAATTTATTTCAGACCACGAATGAAATCGAATAATTGCTCACGGTTAGGTGAAAAAGTTGGAATTTGGTTTTGTTTCTTCTAAGTTTTCTCACCTCTGGTTTAAATAATAATAAATCCATTAAGAAAATTAATACTTTCACAGTAGATCCATATGAATCGATAAACATTCCACAACAACAGTACTTAAAGTATCAATGAAATATAAATGCACAATAGTTTATTGTCAAAATTCAAAGCCTCTATCTTCGAACATGGGCAGTTAGTTATGCAAGCATTAGAACATGTTGCACAAGAGTTCATCCAACTTTGATACCGCACCAGGGTCTGATGTCCGCGCGTTCCTTCACTGCTCTGCTAATGTAGAGTACATCTTTAAACCGGTATACCGAATCCCCCAACACTCTGTCTCAAGTGTGGTCTCAGCGGTCAACAGCCTTGCAAATAAATCAATATCAGAGCGACTGCCCCCAAGGGCGATTGGCTTGTCCTTTTATGGAAGATGTGTTGGTAACCGATATACGATGGAATCGCTTTGATCATATGATAGAGTGTCTAGATTGTGACTCACTCCTTATGTGCACTACAATGCAGTTATGCTAAATAATTGCGAGACTTTTATGGGCACGACCTACCACAACTCAGCACTTATGAAATACTAAGCTTAGTTTAAATGACAGTCTTTTTTGTTGCTCGACCAAATGCGTTTGGATTGATAAAAATTGGCACTTCATATTGTAAATCCTTTTATTGTATTTGCATATGTCCATTGGATGTTAAGAGCAGCATAACCATCGTAGCAGCTCAAAAGTCAACTTCGCCTGCACGTGGTGTACCTGTTAGTGAGCTGACGAGGCCCTGATGACCGAGTATCGGCGGTATATCCGTTGATGGAAACCATCATCTTTTTACATAAAAAGAAGATAAAATGACTTTTCAGGGCAGCTTCAGCTCTGTGAACCACCTTGTCTCAATTATTCTGTGCCACAGTATAACGACCATAGAGTTACAACCCATGGTAGATCGGGAGCGTAACCGGTTCAACTTTATTAATTATGCGCAGCCGGCAAATCTAAGATGGATCTTAGGAATGGGACTAAATTGTCATCCGGAGGGCGCCTATCCGAGCGAATCATTGCAACAGACACACTATGAGAAATATAACTCTGGCACTTGAATAAGTTCAGTGCTTGGCTACCAATCAGAATGAGTAAATATCTACATTTTATAGATTTTTCCTACGTTAATCTTCTTGACTTATGGAGATAATGATTGCCTTCCATTCGAAAGTTTCCGGATATAGTTCTCATTTTGATCGAACAAAAAATTACCATCAGTTTTGATGACAAACATACTATGTTTACATTAGTTTAAAATATTGATTTGTGGTCGTGTTGAGTTGGCTTAAATGATGGTCGACGTTTCGAAGGTGCTCCAGTTTTCGTCCTCACGGCGATGATAAAAAAACATTACCTTATGTAATTTGACATCGATCTAAGGGGAAGGCAGCAACGCGTATGTCATCATTTAAACCAACTAAACACGGGAACAGCTCTGAAAAACATTTTAAACTAGTGCAAAACAGATGTGAGTATCTTCAAACATTTCTTAACATTAAATTGTATAAACATAATTTGAAAAACATTCTTAAATGTAATAAGTGGAATAACAAAGTATTTGTTGCTAAAATATTATAATATGGAGTTCCACAAAGTTAAAGCAGAATCCTTTGATAAAAACCTTGATATATATTTTAGGAACCGTGGAAAAATATTATCTGATATCAAACACAAAATTGTAACAGGAATTTATTGTTCGTAAATAGAATTGCCAGTCAAGAAAATAAATAATTAGCTTAGAGGTGATTACTTACTGTTTTTTTTAACTAAAATCAATTTAAGTAATGTAACATATATCATGAACTGGCATCCATTGGATGAAAATGGTCAAATTTATTTCCAAAAAAGGGATTATGCGATGGCCGGGAATCGAACCCGGATCAACTGCTTGGAAGGCAACTATGCTGACCATTACACCACCATCGCTCGTGCTAAGTTCTAAATTATTTTGTAATTAGTTGATTGCGCCAAATTGCTACAATATCTTAAAACACTCGAATTGGTGCAAATTTTTGTGACCACGGAAGCGTCAAATAATAGTTCTATACACCTGTCTAAATCCAAAACCCGCCAATATGCGATGGTGGTGTAATGGTCAGCATAGTTGCCTTCCAAGCAGTTGATCCGGGTTCGATTCCCGGCTATCGCACTTTTTTTGCAGCCTTCCTTTTTTATTTAATACTGATGATTTGCTTTAATTGACTGAGTTTCAATATGTGCTTGATAATGCTTTTTTGAGGTATTTTATACACTACCGTTTTGTCCTCAAATATAATTTCTTTCATTCATTTATGAGATGATTTCTAAAGCCTAATTGTTGTTTCTCTTCCACTCGGGGATTTTGGGTTCGCTCTCCGATGATAACTAAACAAAATATCCTTTTTTTTCTTCATATCTAAGAGTTTTTCACCTTCCAATTGTAGTTAGTCAAAATAAAGTTAATTGTTCATTCTTTTCAATTGAAATTTAAAACAAAACATTGTAATATTACCAAGTAAATCCATTTTATTTCATTAACCAACATTGTACAGTACTTCACTTATTATTTATAAAGTTCTGCATTATTTCTAGAAATTCAATAATTTTCATTTGATTCGATAAACTCTTATTACGTAAAATGTTTTTTTTAATTAAAATATTTTACAACTTTGTTGCTGACTTGTTTTTTAAAATTAATTGCAAGTTCCGGATCCTTAGAATCAAATGATACTATATATCAACTGAAATTTATTTAATTATTCAGGATAACAAAAACTTATTATAGTCTCTTGCATTTGTATTTTAAAATAATTTATAATCATTATTGAAAAAGGTTTATGATTTCTGGTCTGCAAATCATACTTGCAGCATTTATTTCAATACCTTATATGTGAGCAAGTACAAGTATTAAACCTGTTATTTCCATATATTTCATATTATAGTCGATGGTACGCTTCGTCGATATGTTTATTTTCCTATATTACTCCCGATCATGGAGTATACTCTTCATTTACTTATCGTCTGATGATGGACCATGCTATGGTGAAGAGCCCTAGGACTTAAATTACACGATACGGTCAATAAACATCCGGATAAAATTAAAGGGCGGCGCGACGTACATTGGTCAACGTTTCAGAGGTACAACCTTTTCTTACCAAGTAGTTTATTGAGATATTCTTGCACAAAGAAATGCCTTTTCAACGCATTCATCCTACATTAATGAAAGGCAACTCTAAAATCCTTCTTGGTTACGCTCCGCCAATCGTTCTTTACATTGTTTAATATTTGATACGCGCGTGCTGGACTTGAATGTAGTCCCTGAGGCCCTTTGTAATCCTTGGTGGACTAAAAAGTAGTAACCATATTTTTTTCTCAACAACTGTTTTATATATTATTTGTGCAAAGCCTAATTTGTTAAGTGTACATGTCAAATGTACATGTTTAATGTGTCAGTCGTAAGCAATGTGCCTTTAAAAAATTGCCAAAATTTTATGAGATAAAGAATATAAAATTGTCAATGAACAAGATAATGTTAAGTATTGAAACCGCAGACAAAACAAAACAAAAATTAATTCGACAATTCAATTTATAAGGATTACTTTAGAAATATTGACATATTCCGTGTATCACAAATGTAACTTATGTCACGCACAATACTACTATTCGGAAAGAAACAATTATGCATTCCACGAAATCCTAATGTACTTTTCGATGTATTGATTCTCAATATTTGATTGATGTTTACTAGAATAGTTTTTATTTATAAGGGTGATGCAGATCAGACTCTTTAACATGTTCCATATACAATTAAATCTCAAAGTAGAACATGTAAAGGATTTCGAAAAGTTTATATTGGTTCATCAGGGAACAATTTTTTTTAAATAACAACTAGTCTATTGTAGATATTGGTCTACATACCATATATGTGCATACATTTTCAATTAGACAACGTTTTCGCTATATACTCTTAGTGTAATTATTAAAAATAATCCAGAATAAACAGAATTAGTAAAAACAACAATAAAAATTTACAATGTGACATAGATATTTTTTTGTCTTCTCTTTTTCTTAGTTTTGATATTTTGGTCACCTTATCCATGCGTGATCTTGAAATTTATTGAACCCTCAGTGCCCTTGAGCGTTGCAATGAGTGTATTTATTCAACAGTTTTAATACACATAAATTATTTGCATACTAGAATGCAGCGCCATGTAAGGCAATACTGTGCCGTAACTCTTGTCTTAACAACACTGCACCTTCAAAATAACTTATAACGATTCATTAGGAGAATATTTGTGGTGTGGTTTAATAATTGTTATTTTTTTAAATTCTGCACTTAAAGTAAACATCTATAGATTTTATGGACTATACTCGTATCATTATTTCCAAAGTGAATTGAAAGGAACCTAGTAGTATTATTCATATTTTAAAGCTAGATTACGAGAGACTTGATAGGATTTTTATAATTTTTGAGGTGGGTTAAGATGAATCGAGTAGTATTTATTTAATTTATTACGTGAATCAAGTATAATTTATAATTGTATAATTTATAATAGTTTAATTTATAATTGTATAATTTATAATTTTATTGCCTGACAGTATAATTAATATTTTTTTGAAAAAAAACAATTTAAAATTTCATTTCAATGACTTCAAGTTTTCGCTACAACTATGTTATGGCCTCCAACCGTGGCAAAATTTGCTTGTACAATTCTGTTCGACATTGTAATTTATTTTTATCAAACCCTGTTTATTCCACTTTTTTGTGACGGTATAACCCTACCGGTTTCAAGGCTTTCACCTCATCTTCAGGGGAGCGCAAATTCTGTTCGATATTTGATCATCTGCTTTCTTACATACGAGTAAATGTTCAAACCACGTCAACTAAGATCTGTCAATGGAGACTCATAGGGGTTCAGTGTTTAAGGTTACCCTGATGTTGGAGCTCTTTAGTGGTAAACGGATAGAGTCAGATACTTGGTAAATACGAGTATATCGCGGCAGTTATCAAGCAGGTAAACGTATTAATAAGGAGAATAGCGACAGCCGCTGCAGTGACATGTTTCTTATAAATATCAATACTAACTAAAGAAGAGTTGAGCTTCAAAACAAATGTATTGATCCATCGTTATTTTCAAGTCCAAGTTGGCTTTTAGAGGAATGTTTAAAAAAAGTCATCAAGACGCTTTTGAGCTAACTCACCGCCACTAAACCGTGCCAAATAATAAATAATAGTTATCATGGGATAAGATAAAAATCCAGTATCATCAAGTCATAAAAATTAGGCATCTTACGGAAATGGTTAGTAAGTCATTGAGATTTATTTTTCTGTATGTATAAAAATTTATTTCCTTTTCTTAGATCTACCATTACCGAGTATTTTGAACAGCCAAAACTTATAATTTATTAATATAAAGGCCTATTTATTAATGTAAAGTACATTCATCTTCAATATAATTGAGGAAGTTACATCACTTGGGCTGTGCTGCATAATGGGGACAACTTAATTAGTATCATCTGCTATGCTGACGATGCAACAATCGTTGCAGAATCTTAAGATGACCTCCAAAAGAAGATCCATAAGTTCCGTATTTCATCACAAAAATATTATATGGTCATATCTGTAGAGAAAAACTAAATGTTTGACATTCTCAAAAATATTCAGTGATATATTAACTACTATTTGTTAATAAACCTTTAAAACAAGTGAAGTAATTCAAATATCTAAGTGTCAATTTGCTCAGCAATAATGATTGCCACAAAAATATAAAAAAACAAATTTAAAAAGCAACAGCTTTCTCCGGATTCCTGAATATAAGGTCTGGAAAAACAAATATATGAGAATATATAGTAAAGTACAAAACATATGTGAGGCCAATCATCACTTGTTATAGAAATAGATTCTAGAGCAAATACAGCAAAAAGTGTGCTCAGAATGAATGAATGAAATGAAAACCCTCAGAACTAATGCAGGCAAAACACTTCCGTATTCGAAAAATATGTGAAGTTACTCGTAGATGTATTGTTAGATAGGGTAGAAACCTCAAAAGGCACTGGAGAGGGTATGTGGAAAAGATGAATAACTTACGAGTTCCCTACATATGTTAGCAATGCATGAAATATCCACTGGTATTCACCCTCCAGGAAGATCTCCATAAAGACTAATGATAACATACCAGAGGTCTAACTAAAGAGAGAGTGAAGATAAAAGAATTTGACGTCCGTTCATGATTATTATGTAACTAGAAATTTAAATAAAAATAACGGTGATAAAACTTTTGTCGATAGTCTGTTAATCTATTATAGCTTACTACTTACTGACGGCTGCAGTTGCCTAATTGATAGAACGCTCGACTTCTACCAGGGCGATCGGGTTTGATTCGCGATGGTACCCAGACAAAAAAAGTAGGAAAAGAATCTCAGTCTGGTTAAAGAGTTCGTCTGGTAAAAATACTTGGATGCGCTGGACGTGTGCGAGTTTTGTTATCTCTTCACGCGTTATGTAGTATTGCGATAAAGAAACGAGAGTTCCAGCTTACTTTAGTGATTCTAAACTCGAAGGTTCGATTACCGAGGCCGAAGATAATACTATCTCTCAGCCCCGCTCTTTAATATGTCCGAATATTTTTTCTAGAATTAGTCGAAAGGTACCATACGAATAAAAATAAAACAGTTTACTGATGTCCTAAGTTTATTTTTTTCATTATAAATTCAATGATGTAAAGTACCCCCATGATAGGATGACAACCTCTGTCGTTAATCAGCATTATTTTACTGTCCGTGAATTATTCATGTATGTTCCATACAGTTAATTTAATTTTGACTGTATATTTAAACCCATTTAACTTTAAATTTAATGCTACTATAAAACTTTTAAATACTCCTTTGAGATATCGAGGTGTGGAGTATGGTTTTAAATAACTATTTGAAATACCATAAAGATTAGCAATTTCCCATGCATAAAATATATTCACTTGATAGCCTCAACTCGAGAATGAATAATACGCTACGCTTTTAACATAGTATTTTATGTTTACCACAAAAATTACAAATTTCACCATATAAGTTGTTCCTTGCATTCACAGTCATCCATTTTTCGCTGCTCCAAAGCGCTGTGTTTTTATAATGAATTATTTACGCCTCCGAGCAACCAGACTAGTCCAGGTTCCAGAGCTTTGGAGAACAATTCACTGCGTAGTTTTTTTACATCGTTTGTTATTTTCTTTGAAAAGGTAAAAACGTTAAAAAATACAGATAAATATAAATATGAATCAAAGTTTAGATGTTCCAAGGCTCGGAACTCGACAATGCTCGACAATGTTAAGACTTTTACATAAATTACGACCTCCGTGGTCTAGCTGGTAAGACGCGTGCCTTCCGATCTGGGGGTTGTGAGTTGGGTTCCCGTTGGACCCCATATTTATTTAACAAAAAGTTTACAGACTGGTTTCCATATAAGGACACTTTAATATATTTTTTGGTTGGTTGAAATATATTATGTCCACATGGAAATAAGCTTGACAGGTCGTTTGAATAAAAATTTATTTTCGTTGGAACAAGTTCTATTATTTACACGAAACTCATTGGGAATGTTTTTTTTTATAAACCCCTTATTTATTTTGAATCGATCTAAAAAGAGCTCTATTGAAGAGTGATATTTTAATTTGACAGCAAAAATCATTTTGAAAGCATGATTTAAGATATGCAATGGTATTTCAATAATTTATTATCGTATCATACGAATTTGAAGAAGCTTGAAATTAGTTATATTGTCACTACATCTTTTTTTTTAATTTATTTTTTATTAACAGTACTGTAAAAAAAAAACAATCTGGTGGGCTTATGGCCAGGTGACAATCTCTTCCAACCAACCAAATATTGTCACTTCATACTTAAGGTCCTGAATAAAAGTTCCTTTGGATTTAATAAAAAAAAAACAATATGCATGATTATTTCTAAACTCATTGAAAACTTATACACAGATTAAATGTAATGTATTATATTTACTGAGCGTATATCGTGGTTTTGCAGTTGGAACAGCGGGCGAGATGAAACTTGCGAGGGTCATTCCGGTTAACGATGTTTAGTATTTTCATATACAGTACGCAAGTCATACTCGTTCTAGCTTCGTGGTTATGATTAAGTATTTATTATTTATTTTTATTCCACAAATAATTCTGACTGCCTTCAAAATCGCATAATGGATTGCTTAAATAACGTGAATTTATCACTGTAAAAAAGAAAGAAAATAACAAATACACAGTTTGATCCCCTATTTTAAATTATTGACTGACAAATGTTGAACAAAACAGCAGTTTTCCCTATAAGTCGTGTCTCGCTGCAATATATTTGGAGTGTCATGGCGGTATCAGTATATCATGGACATGACGTGCGTACGCTTTACGCTGTTGCAGCAACGTGCTTAGGTGCCATAAATTTATTTTACTAAACAGAAATTAATAAAATTACAATATTATAATTTGAATCTGTATTAATAGATAAAATATAATTCAATTTGAAAGAAGTTGGAATTTGATTATAAAATATCGTGTGAGATTTTACTTGATATTTAAATACATTCGTATTAATCAATGTAACAGGTTCGCATCGATACTCGAGAGTACAGACCAGGAGTAACAGGTTCGCATCGATACTCGAGAGTACAGACCAAGAGCCTGCACGAAAACATAAGAGTTGTTTAAGAAAAATCAAAAGGTCAAAGATTACCCACGTTATCTGAATATCATTGCTCATTTCACGGGAAACGCCTTATTTTTAAATATTTCTTTAGTTCCTCAAACATCATTAATATATTTTATTTGTAATAAAATAATAAACTTAGAAAAGTATCTTAAAAGTAACGTATAAATAAAATAATTTTATATTTTTATCATAGTAATTATAAAAAACATTTTAATTCAGATCTTAGGTTAAACAACTTGATTCGTGAAAACTCGCTTTAGTCCCACGAGATTTATTGGAAAATTTGGAGTTTAAACATAAACGTCAAAACGTTTAAGTTTATGAACGACAACAAATGAAACAAAAGTTCATTTCTAAACTATCCAAACTATAAATAAGTATAAAATAGGTTCTTAAATGTTCTCGGGAGATTTTTGTACATATTTTCGAGAACTGATGACCTGTTTTGTTAGGCTTGGAATGACTCCATCAAGAGCAAATGACTTACTTTTCCGTCTTAATAAATACATGCTTTGCCCGCTGATAAATAATCAATTCAGTTAATCCGCTTCTACACTTCTTACTACATATAAGACCATAGACAACATTTGTATGATATAGTCACTTTTGTTCTATTCTCCATAACATACAACATTTAGTATAAATTAAAGTGTTAATGACATATAATTTAGTTTAACTAAATGATCTGAGGACATAGTTTATGTTGAAACGTGCATAGTGCTTTGCTTATTAATAATATAAGGGAAGAAAACAATGATTAGTGTTTTATTTCTATTTCACTAAGATATATTTCGTGTATATATGAATAAAACTTAGAAATAATACTTATTCAATTACCTAATTTCCTCCAATTACTCTCATACGGAGACTTGAAGCTAATTGATTATATACATTTACTCGGAAATTGGAAGACAGTACATGTTTATCCTGAATCTAAATAGAAATAAAACGGAATTAAAGGCACCTCACATATTTTCCGTTTATATTATTTCAGTATATTTCCTGTTTAAGAATCTCTGGATTGACAGTTAGCACTCTTCATACTGACATCTCGTAGCAGTGATAAAATCATATTAAACCAAGCTGTAAAATTCCGGTTAACCTTTTACTCGAGATTAATTTTAAACTTTTCCATATTTTTGTCAGCAATAAAACGTGACGTGCCCTGTTGTCTTATGTTTTGTCATAAAAATAATTTGATCTTGAGAAATTAAATTTCACACTAAATAGATATGAACTTTTATCTCTTTCTGCCGCTTTTATTACGAGCGTTTTCCTTATTAATATTTTTTTTATATCCAAGTCTTTCTACGAATGTTTCCTCATAATGCATCCATAAAACTTTTAATTCCATGTTAGCGCCGAAAGATATTCAGCTCGTAAATTTATCGAAACAAAAGTTTTGAATTTCGTGCTTAAAAAGTTTTTGTTAAAAAAGAAACCTTTGAATAACTCTAAACCCATACTTTCATGATACATAATATACTTTTTTAAGCCGATGAAAATTTTATAAATTTTCATTTATTTTTTAGAAATCGGTCTCGTAAGGTTTCTAGAATACTTTGAATAGAAAATTTCCTTTAAATTGTTTCCTTTTCGTTAAAATTAATGAATCATTTTTGTGATAAACCTTTTATCCTTTATTTGAAATAATCTCATTAAAATAATTAATGAGGGTAAGTAGAGTTGTTCTTTTTCTATATCAATTGAAGGATTTATTAAAAGGAATAAAAATTTAAAAATCATGTTTCAATTATCAAAATAAAGGAATTTAATTTCTCATTATAAAATATAATTCGTTTTGAAAATTCTTCACCGAAGTTTAGTTTAAATTTAATATTTGCTTTTATCCTCTTCTTAAAATTTTATAATTCCATTTACCGTTACAGTTTTTCCTGGTATGCTTTCTTCTTCTTTACTGTCTGAACTCGAATAATATAAACTGTATTGCTTCACTACCACAAGAATTTAAGCAAATTATTTATGCGCACTACTTTCAAACTAGTTAGAAGAGCTGTAGAACTAACTAGTTACTTATTACAGTTCCATCCGCTTTTTGACCACAGAAGTTGGATACTGAGAATAGAAAAATTACCGAGCCCAGTAACGTGTGTTTTATTACATTTTTTCATTATTTCAGGTGGATTTCGGAATGTAATACTGTTTTCGTAAATGTTCCATAACCTCTGGTTTTTCCACAACCTCCGTGATCTAGTCGGCAAGAAGCTTGGCCCTTTACCCGGAGTTTGGAGTTGAATTCATTATGGTATCAAAAAAAATTAAGGATCCCAGTCTGGTAGAAGCGTTTGTCTTGTAAAAATATTTTTACGTACTAAAGGTGTGCAAGTATTGTTGCCTCCTCACATGTAAGGAGGTATTTCCAATATGTGTGAATCGTACCGCATATTCCATACCTACTTAAGTGGTTGTTTACCCGAAGTCTTGATTAATGGAGCTGAGGACAATGCTGTCACCCGGCCACGCTCTTTAATATGTACGAACCCCCCATTCAGATTTATTTAAGTGCACCATGTGAATGCATGAACCTCTGCCTTCCTATTCTTATACTCTTATTTAAATATATTTATTTTGTAATATTTTCAATCTGTCAATAACAGTGGGTTCGTATCTCAAGTTGGAGCGCCCCTGAAAAGTGTATATTCTCTAAACAGCACTATTTAAATTGTTCTTTATTATAATTATCTTTTTTAAAAAAATTGGTATCAACGGAACATCAACTCACAGCGCTATGTCAGAAAACAGGTGGCTTAAACATTAAACCAACCACAAAAAGCGTTTATTAAACGAAACAATAAATCTTTTTCTCATAGATTTAATTTCAAAACAATAATAATAAAAGGATAATTTATATAGCGCTGTTTTGAAAGGAAATTCTGCTCAAGAACGTTTTTTCTCGGGATTCGAATCCACTATTAGTGACTGATTAAAATATACGTAAAAAAAACAATAATTATTGGAGTATAAAGATAAGAAGATGGTGGTTGTTAAATGTTAAATTGTTTTCGATTGTCGTGACTTTTACTCTTCACAAATCATATATTTATTACAAGATAAGGTATTGACTAATCAATACGTAGTATTTATTTTCCTTAACAAAATAAAATCTTCCACTATAATCATCTCTCATACATCCCTCGCGCTTAAAGATTTTACATTGTCGTCATCGTATAACAGATAGCTACTTGATAAAATTATTAATATTTACCGAAGAAACCTTCAGTAATTGCTGTTGCCTCCGGGGCCTGGATCCCTTTACGTCGGATTCTGCAGCTTATTATCGCTTTGTCAACACTGAAAGGATGGCTGGCTGGGCTTCTCGCAGAGGAATCCATTCAAGAATATCCTGAATAAATATTGATACGCGCCCGAGGCCCGAAGTCAGCCCCGCTTTATTGCCCGGTTGCCGCGACATAAATTACGTATATTCCTAACAACATTCTCTATTCTGAAGTAATCAGGCGAAAATTCACTACGGTGATTTCGTTTTTATTTTTTTAATCTCTTTTTCGGTTCCTTATTTTATATTTGTGATATTCAATGCTGGTTTGTTAACATGCTCCTTTCTATGGGGCTTTCTATGTAAGAAATTATTACTCTTTTAGAAATGTATGTGTAAAGACAACTAATTTTATGTAATGATATAGATTCACGTAATTCTTTACTGTAGGTGTTGTTAGACTCTGGAACCAGTTACTAGATGCTACAACATTCTCACTCTCGGTTTATTCAAATCACGACTGAAAAAAATGTTTCCATAGATCCTAGTTTCTCGTGCTTTACTATTTTTCCTTTCCTTTTCTAGTATTTGCTGACATTTCGAATATTTTATTACACAATTAAAATTATTTTTTTATTACTTTATGTACGAGTATGTATGTTTAGATTTTTTTTCTTTCTCTTTTGTAATAAAGTTATAACCTTTCACCCAGCAATTGACACGAATCTTCGTAACTCATATCTGTTCGTAGAGAAGAGATTGCCGTATGGCAATAAACTCGACATTTGTTTATTTTACAATAAAGTATCTTAACAATGAAGTAAATTCAGAACTCTCCCGTTTCTTTTGACTACTTATAATTTAACTTGATTTCATGTACACATGTTCAATCAAAATTTCAATAATTGAAATTAAACGAATAAATTAATTATGATGATTCTCGTGAAGATTCAGCATACAGCAGATGTTCTCTCATTGCATAATACTCGGTTTAACACATTAATTACTATTTGGATTGTCGATAGTACAACGGTTTATACTAAAACAGAAAGCAAATAACGAGGCACGGTAACAAGCGATGGTGGTGTAATGGTCAGCATAGTTGCCTTCCAAGCAGTTGATCCGGGTTCGATTCCCGGCCGTCGCACTTATTTTTTGTTGATTTTTTTAATACCTTGAGTAAATAAAAAGAGCCTCTGAAAAATAAAAATAAAACACACATTTTAACAGACTGCCTGTCTATCTACTCGTATATATGATGCCCTTGCAGAGCAGTCAAATAATATTGAATTATACAAAATTATTTGTTTTTTTTTTATTTAATCAAAAAAATAATTGTTTCCACAAAATGAGAAAAGCTTCAAGTCCTCCGCTATATTTAGCTCCAATTCCTCTAAATGCAAACGTAAAAAGACGTGTACAAAAATGTAGACGTTCTCGCTGAAATTACTCCCTTAAAATCTGAAAAGGTGTTGGAAGCAGTGCTGAAAGATCCAACTAATTTAATGACCCTATACACTGTTTCATAACGACCACTAAGTATCTGCAAAAACCACCTACTATTGCTATGATAACGAGTGGACAGGAGCATTGGGCCCTAGCGGGTGGATTTTACCTGTAGAAAACATTGCCCCTTAGCTCTGAACTGTCCTGGAGAATCTGCAAATCTATCAACGGGCTCTGAAAATCAGTTGGGAGAAATAAGACAATATGTCAAAATGGGGAATATTATGTGATGGATTCGACTTTCCGTATCTATGGTGAGGAGCAGCCCTTACGACTCTTGCTGTAGTCCCCAAGAAGCCCAGTTTCTTGTACAGAAGAGGCTTTGATTCGTGGAACGCCCGGTGCTGTCCATGCGGCAGAATTTTGAACGGAACTAGTATAGTGTCTTTAACACGAAAAGAAGAAGTCTAACCCATTATTATTAATTTTAAGTACTTTTCTATTAGATTTTAACTACAATATAATCGTTGAAGAGGTTTATAAAGGTGATATAGTTTTTCAGGATTGAAAGTAAGACGAAGATGAAGAATTAATTATTTAATATTCAGATACGTGTATCACTCAATATCAATTAATGATCAGTTTGCTATCTCAAACGCTACCCTTTTCAACTCTACAAGTGACGTATTCAGTTTACTCTTACATTGTCCGATATATAACAATGTAAGAGTAAACTGAATCAACTGTTATTGACATTTCACATAGGAATCGGATTTTTCGCAGGAAACCAACCACAAATGTATTTTCTACCCCACTTCACAAAGAAGGAATCAAAATTGACTGGCCTTTGTATGCTTTCTGGCAAATATTTACTTTCAAAACTAACATGCCAAATTGATATATCCGTCGCAATATATTTTTCACGTATTTCACGTAAAATCATCATAGATACCCGTCCTACTACTTTTTACAAATCTATGGTCTTCAAGGTGTAAAGTTTGACAGATATAAAACATTATTTTTCAGTTTAAAGAGCTTGAATCCTAATGTCAATTCAAACAATATTGTTGCTAGGTAAGCTTATCACCACAGTGAATGTGATTGTAAGATTTTAATTTTAAAGATAGGTATCTGAAATTCACATTTTTTTAACTTTTACCTAAAATTTTATCATTAATAAGGATTATAAATAGATAACAGGGAATAAACTAATTAGGTGTGACGTCACACTTTTCTTACCCATATATAATATGATATTTCTTTTTGAGTCATTCACCTAAACCTCATTATCAAGGATTTTTTTGCTGATATATGTTTATTTTATTTTATATTTGATACTGGTTTAACCCGATTATATCAAACAAAATGCATAATATTAGAAAATGTACTAACATATACGTAGATCTCTCCTTATATTAATGGAGTTATGAACATGCATATGCGTTAAAAATAATGTGTGATAGTCAAAGGTAAAATATATATTCCTTGGAATAAAGATGCCGCAGAAATCTGTTTTGAACTCGTTCAACTATCAGGAAGCTCTGGATTCCTGTGATTCCCATAAGATTGAGCCGCACTCGAATCTTCTACGAACCAGTGAATTAAAATGATATATCTTAATGCCTATATAATTTCAACCCCTTTAATATGGTGCAATGGCTTTTATTTTATATACATGGAAAAAAATTAGAATAGAAGATTTTTTTGTGGTACTAAACAATTTTTACCCAAAATTGAGATGATATAATTTATATTTTACGGGACAATATGGGAAACTTATAAAAAGTAAGGGCGGGAAATAACTACAAAGAGGTTTCTCCGAGGTGTCCGCTGCTCAGCTGAGGAAGCTGGAAGTGCGGATGAGATGCGAGGATTGATTACGCAAGATTTGTGGGTCGCCATTATGTCGGATGTGTTAAATCCTATTGCCGCTCGTTACGGGCAAGCCTCGTAAGAAAAACGGTAATCTTTGGCGGGCCACAGTTACTTATTGCATCGGCCTCTTAGTCTTCCTAAATTTAATATTTACAAACAAACATTCCTCCACACGTTTCCACATATTTTTTGAAAATTCTATTTATGTCATGTATTTAAAATTTCCTCTACTATCTCCTTCTTCCCCTTCTTCGGCCTATCTCGGTTTACATTAATTTCTGACAAAAATATTTGTTTCGTTAGTCATTCACAACTTATTGTCTCAATGTGGCTAATTCATCTCAACATTCCTTTCTTAATTCTACTTATAACATTCCTCTCTATCAAACAGTTGTCCTCTGTCCAATAATTTCTCATTTTATGTACGGTAATACAAGATTTTCTAAGCAAGGCATTACAATTATACTCTTATTACTCTCTTTCAATGGCCAGGCTTTGTCTTCATACATCAAGGTTGACACTAGCATTACTTAAATTATGACAGTAACACCTCAAAATATGTGACATTCCTTTGTATTTTAAATATTTTTTTTAAGCATCAATCAATAAACATATTTTCAAACCATAATAATGTATCCTTATAATTTGCATTTTTTTGTTTTTTCTTCATGTTATACAACTTATTTTTTATTCACAAACTATCTACCCTTTATTTATTTTTTTAATTTTACCAATCACTACATTTCCTAAAATATTTTTACTGTGCACCTTATTAAAATGAAATAACATTACTTACAAATTTATGAAATGTTAACTTCTAGATGTCAATCGGTGAATTTCGGAATGCGATTCCATAGATGTTGCTATCGTTTCTCAGCTCTGCAAAATGATGCGGGTTCTTTATACACCATTAGACACAGCAATATGTAAGGAAGTCTCATTGGGATTAATGTCAGTCTTAATGTCACGTGATCAATATACCATTAGTTCACAGAAGTAGAGGAAGAATGATACATTACCTGAACTACAGTCTTAACATTCTGAGGCGCGATCAATTTTTTTACTAGGAATCCTGAAACCTGTGTGAAAGTAAGCTTGAATAATATTATTTATGGTTTGGCGTCAAATGAAATATAATTTTCGAGTTTATATATTTTCAAACAACGTTTTTCATAAAGAAATGGTGTCATTCGCTCACGTTATCTATGGACACCAGACATCCAACTAAATAATAGAGATAAATTTTGTAGTGTTCCAAAGTGTGAGTGAGTGAGAAAATGAGGATATAAAAAATATTTAGACTCTGAAATGTGTTATGTAAAATCTCTAATACGATTTATATTTTTGTTTAAAATGTATTTTAAATTCTTTACCCATACATTTATTTAGTCAATTATTTTCAGACATGTTTTTTTAATTTAGTATTTCACGCAAATTTTTATTTTTCAACACATAATAACAACTAATTTTCTTAGCAAACATTAAATAAATAAATATCTTCTTAATAACGAAACATGCCAGTGTAAAATAACGCTAGTTATAATTCCTGTACTAGCTAGCAATAATGCCTGCAGTTACTTGCAAACTGTATGTTATGAGTGCACATGCTTCAAATTTAATTCTGGCGAAAAATAACTCAGTTGGCCTAAAGATTTTACAGTTTGATATTTATATTTTTGTATAGTAAAATAACTGCGTCTCTTGATAATTATTTAACATAAGTTGATTATATTTTTCAGTAAAGCTAAGCCTCCAAAACAGCAGTGATTGGTTTTCCTGAAAATTCAAACAAAATAGAAAGTTTTTCAAAAAACGTAACTTGTAGAATGTTTAGATGCAATGATATTTTAGAATATTTCATAATAAATTTCCTTTCCATTTCAGTAATTACGTTAATCTACACAACATGTGTTTCTATCTCCTATTTCGAGGCTCTCTTTAGGCTCGTTATTCCGCCTGAAGATAACTTCGAGGTAGGAGATAAATACACGAGTCGTAGGGATTAATATAATTAGTGAAATAACAAAGTACATCCTGATGTGTGTAGCTCAGTATCGTGATCGTCAGTTCCATGATAGCCTCCGACGACTCCTCTCCATCCGTTCCTGCACTCCGCGGCTCGAAGGGCAGCAGTTAAGGGTGGCCCAGTTGCATCTCTCACGTGGTCAATTCAACGCATTGGGATTCTTCCTCTTATGCGTTGTATGTTACTTCCACGTTAAGCCAATGAGAACGTTAGCCACCTTTATTATTTACTGTTGCAGAAAAAATATTTTTTCTGGAATTTATTTTTACTAGTGCAATTTTTAGAGCATTATATCTCACGTATTTGTACAATATTTAGTATTAATATTGATTTTATTTTAATGTCAAAGTCTTATTTCTGTTGAAACAATTCTTTTATTTGTACTATTACTCATTAAGTATTTACATTGCGTGATATTGTATTGACTGGGTCGATGGTATTTTTTATATCGTGAATAATTTAAATATAATAATAAAAACATTCTTTTTTTCTAATATAAAAACAAAAAATAATCAAAGTGCGACGGCCGGGAATCGAACCCGGATCAACTGCTTGGAAGGCAACTATGCTGACCATTACACCACCATCGCTTATGAATGAAGCGAAATTATTTGTAATATAACTCATTATTTCAGAATGTCGTGCATCGAGAGTCACGAAAATCAAAGAGGAAATGAAAGTCAATACCCAGCATATTGCCAGTCAAATCTAGACGTTAAGTCAATTGAGGCTTACCAAGAGCGATGGTGGTGTAATGGTCAGCATAGTTGCCTTCCAAGCAGTTGATCCGGGTTCGATTCCCGGCCGTCGCACTGATGTTTTTTATTGAATTTTTCTTTTTTATTGTTTAAGTTGTTTATTTGGATTTTTTTCCATTAAATGGGTTGTTTTATTATAGATAAGTCATCAACTTATGAAAAAAAAGTTTATCTAGTTGATTGATCGGTTAATGACATATTACAATATATAAGTTTTATTTACTCCATATGAAATATAAATGATTTTTTATTCGAACAAACAAATTTTCTACCGATAAATTAGCAACCATCCTCTGGATGAAAAACGCCTATGCGTGTATTTGTTTATTGTGTGCAAGCTGTCGCACTTTAGTAAACGCACATTCTTTACTAATCACACTCAACGATGACAAGATTAAACTTCACGAATGATCGGCTGGTTTTAATCTTCTGCAGCCATATTTTTTTTTACTTAATATTACAATAAGAACTTATGATGAGCGCATATATCATAAGCTGCAAAAAAATATAAATTTAAATTGTAAAATGGTCCAAGAGTAAAACCAGTCTGCAAGGGAATACCCCAGGAATCAAACATTGGGCGCCCGTTTTTCCTAGCTAAAATGCTTGCCTAAGGTCTAAACCTTGACCACTGAACAAATTTTCTATCAAAGCTACTTTAATGATTTTTTTATTATACTTGATGTATAAAAGTACTGCTTAACTATAAAGAAGTTTTGACATAAATGGATGAGGAAATTTTCACAAAACCCCTAAAAAGAAGTAATCGATTGATGTAAAATTTTAAGCTATAACTCAGATTTACTTTGTTGTTTCACATCTTACTTCTATGTTACAAAAATCTTCATTCAATTCTCTCTGTAATAATAAAACAAACAAAGTTCAAATCAAAACAGTTTGATACACAAAGAATTCCTCGCCAATTCCGAAAGCTATTCCCTCTTGCGAATAAAACGCGAAGTCTGTAACCATTTCTTATTTCCATGAGAAGTAAAGATGTCTGATTCAGTTTTGTATCATTTTTCACGTTGAGACGGATTTCTCTTCTTTCTTTACATTCAACCGCAGACGAGGTGTCAGGAATATCACTCCAGAATCGCATTCAGCATCACTAACCACATTCAGCAGCACTTCATTTAATTAACATTTTTGAAGTTGCTAACTGCTTTTCTCTTATTTATCGATTCGGATTATCATTAAATGAATTAAGACAGTGATGAATTTAATTATTTTACAATAAATTGTGACTTTTCAAAACTGTCAACTGCAAACATGAATGATTTTAATTAAATACCTATAGTCAGACAACATAAAGTGACTATGGTTGTGTACAAGAAAGCTTGAACTCAGTCCTTAATATTTTTTAGTATATTCATTTGGGTGTATAAAATATAACAAATGAGTGAATAAATACTTATAAAACAAATGTATTGTGTAAACGTAAGTGGTAGGCGTGATAGCGAGTATGTTTGTATCGTAATTGAGAATATGGTTGTATTGTGATAGAAAGTATGGTTGTATCGTGATAGAGAGTATGGTTGTATCGTGATAGAGAGTATGGTTGTATCGTGATAGAGAGTTTGATTGTATCGTGATATAGATTATGGTTGTATCGTGATAGAGAGTATGGTTGTATGTGATAGAGAATTTGGTTATCAAAGAGTGTCCGGTTGTATCGAGTGAATAATATTTCCTTAAAAGGAAATATTAGAACTTAGAGAAATCGTGGAAACTATATGAGAAAGTGTATGGTTGTAGAGGAGATGAAATATGTGTGACGCGATAGGAAAGTCTGGCGTTCTATCCTTTCTGGGCACCCCGATAGAGAAACAAGGTGATAATATAAATGTATTTAATTGGTCAATATTTTTAGCACGTAACGTGTTGTTAATCATCATATATGTTTGCAATACCACCGCACGTGGAATAATACTGTCACCAGACGAACTCTTAAACCAGATAAATACCCACTATTTTGTTTTTATTTTTTGTGTACTGCCAATAATCAAACCCGAAACCCCCGGGAGGTAGACAAGCGTTGAACCAACTATACCACGGAAACCGTCATTTGTTTGTATAAAAACAGATTATGTTGTTCTTTATTGCAACCTTAGTTACAATATTGTGATAATAACTTTTAACAACCAAGCTAAACATATGTCATAATGTTTCATTATGCTCAAAATATTTAAATTTATCCAATCTTTCAGGATTGTTCGTATATTCCTGATTTTGTGTAGGTAAATATATTCAGAGTTCATGCAACTAAAATCATTCTTTAAAGTAAATCTGTATCTCAATTTCAATAAGAACGATGCAATAAATATTTCTGCAGGTGGGATTCGGTTCCATCTACTTTTTCTATTCGGAAAGCAGCTCTAACCTTCTACGCTACTGAAAGCAATTGAGTTTCAAGCAGAAGTATTTGTCGCAATATTCTTTTGTATTTTTTATTGTTAAAACTTATTTCATCAAGTATTACATTTAATTATTTTGAACAGTTTCTCAAAGTGGCGCTTGCGCTGAATGGATCTGGGGGGGGGGGGGATTAGTTACCATGACATGTTTTAAGCAAATACTTATTTGACTATTTAGACACATTTACAGTCGTGTATCGTCGCAAAACTCCTACTTATCAACCGTTCGTACACATTAGTCCAACGGCCGTAAAATGTAAGAGTTGCTTTATTTTCCACGGAAATGTACATTGTAAAATGCAAGTTACAAGCGATTTGTCCAAAAAAAACAAGAATACTGGTCTTAACAAGCGAGTGTTAGCATGTATATAGTTGCGTGCACTTTCGACTTACGTGGTTTCTTTTCAAGTGCAGCTCGCAGCAGCAGGAATCTGTGCATGTTATGTCAAGATTACTCTACAATACTACAATACATAAATGTGAGAAGCCTTAAATAACTGTTAGACTGTTTGAAAAATTGTGAAATTCAAAAATATAATGCAGACATATCTATTTTTATAGTTTTATTACTAGTAGAGATAAAGTTTTCCTGAGGGGGCGATGAAAAAAAATCTTTGAAAAGGGGACGGTGAGCCAAAAAAGTTTGTGAAACTCTAATTAAGAACTAAATTGAGGGATCTTAGAATATATATTAATCTTTCAAGTTTAAATATTTGCATCAGTCATTCATTTACCTACATAGATACAATAATTTTATTTAAAAATTAAAATGAAGTTTTATACAAGGTTACCGCCTGATTCTTTGTTGTTGTTATGTGCATCTGATGTTAATTTATCTAATTATACATAATCTTAATATGTAATTCGTCTCTGTAACATATTCTACCCCGGCACCGTTTCATCCTCTCATTGCGATTTGTTTCTCCTCCTCGCCGTCATTGTTTCTCACCGTGGCGCGGTGCAGAGGAAATCAAGTTAAGCTTGGGATAATCAATTCGCAGCCCGCTCGCTTCTCTCGCCTGGAGGGGACAGGAAACGTACTTAACAAGACGATATATCATTCTCCATGTCTCTCTGCACTTGATTAATTGCGTGGATTGTCCAATTTCCGGAAAAGTTTTCCGAAAAAAAAGAAAGAACTCAACAATTCCTTTGCAGGCTTTCGACATATTAATCTGATATTTTTTTCATCCCTCTTACTCGTACAATCAAAAACTGCAATTGCAGTAAAAAAAACTTTCTTGTATATAAACTTTACCTTTAACAAAATAAACTTATTTTATTTAATTATATTTTTAAGTTCTTCGCACATTACACGTTTCTCTAATTCATACAATGGACAATATTGACATATTAACAAAAAACGTATATTATTTAAATCAATTCATAATTTGAAGACATTTGATAATAATCGTTATAAAAATGCGTATGAATAACATTAAAGCAAACAAAGCATTTTATAAATAACATTAAAAAATGAAATCATTTAGTGATATTAATATAACAACAAAATTATTTCTCGCTTAATATTCTGAATAATTAAAAAAGCACTAATAGAACTTATCTTGCAATAAAAACTGCATTGCCAACAAATGATGCAACTTAAGCGACAAAAATGTATGATTTTTCGATTATCTTTATCTAAGAACTTTTTTTAATCTCTTAGTGATATATGGTATCAGAAAGCAGTTTTTTCAATTATTTACTTTACTGTTATTTAACGTCTCTTAGATTTTGAAAAACTCACTGTTTACTTAGAATATCTCCATAAATGTTTCACATGATCTTTTAATACAAAACTAAATTTATAAGTTTTTTTCCTGAAGGAGTTGATCATCACACGAAAAACGTTTATTTGAGGATAAACGGTTAGAAAGTATGATTGCTCTACCTACCGGCATTTCTAAAAGCAGGTTGGTATAAAATAACGTTGATAAAACAATCTATGGATAGGTTACTTCAAATAATTATCCGGAACATACAAATCATGACTGTTCAGCGTGGATGGGTAAACCAAATTATCCTAAATCAATCGAAAATGTAGGAACCCAATCTAAGAGTTCTTGTACTCTGCGTTACGCATCCCCAATAAAAGACACTAGGATAAAACCAGGAGTTTACATATTCTCATACATATTCTCTCATAAATTCAGCAGAGAAATCTTTTTTTAACTGTCTCAAGCATGAGTGAATACGTTACCTATATATTATGTTATATTATACTCTTGTTAATAATTAGTATTCGTATAACTAGCAAATTTTCTTTTTGTTGAATTATATAAATACTCGTACACCGGACAGAGCTATTGTGAATCACTGTACAGTACATAGTAGACAGCATTATTTTTATGTCGATTTAGGATTGTCAAATTATATCTACATTTTTAGCAATCTTCAAACTATCTCGTATCTCGTTATTATTTATCTTTCGTTAAACATCGATAGCTCTTATCTCAAACGGACTACAGTTTACTTACCACATCATGTTTGAATATCTTCGAAACTTTTAAGTTTCAAACTATTTATCAAGTATCCAGATTTCAATTAATCAGTTTCGAATGATTTTTTCTTTGAGTCTTTTTATCTTAAAATGTATGTACGAGTACATGAATGACGATACGGTACAGTAGTGTGTATTGTATATCAATGCCATATTGCCAGGTATGTTAGACTCAGTTAGAAATTTAAATATCCTTTTTATTAAATAATATTATCCTTAATATATTTCTTAGCAAAGTAATTAGCAACTTCTGCTATAGTTTATTAATAAAAAAACTTTTATCCGACTTACCTTTGTGGAAATATATGATATTAATTTTATTATTTACTTTGTAAGTTTAACTATGAAATTTTGTACAATTTTTTTCTTCGTACTAATGCGATGCATAACAGCCCCATGGGTTTATTGACATGTTGCAATCTTCTTCATTCTTAAAAAAATGGATAACTAATTTTAAAAAAATCACAATTATAATTATAATTTTATTTTTATGAAATATCATATTTTTTTTAATATCGTTGATTATTAAACCTGATGCCAAAATATCTATTTTAATAATCTTTTGAAACACAGATTTTAACCAATTTCAAATCAAATAAAACCAATGTAAATATTTCTTTCACATAAAGTTGACGTTTTAATTTTTTAAGGTAATGTAGTCATGTCTGAAGCTTAAGCGACAAAGTTTCAATTTGCATATTCATCCATTCATTTCATCTTAAGAACTTAACCGTCGATCGACTAGTCATTAAAATTCTCTGTAGAGCCGCGATCCTCACATTCTCCAGCGCTGAATACGCGTATTTTATTGCATGAGCGGAGTCGAGTTAAAGGCTTTAGAATTGGATGTTCCATTGAAACAGAAATAGATCATCTTTTTTTGTTTGTCACAAATATACAATATAACATATTGTTTAAAATACTAAGCATTATTGTATTGTGTTAAATGCAGATAAGACATTTCACATAAGTAAATAAATAATACTATTTATAAAAAATATTTCGTTGTTCCACTAATAACACTCAACTATTTCGTTGTTCCACTAAAAACACTCAACTATTTCGTTGTTCCATTAATAACACTCAACTATTTCGTTGTTCCACTAATAACATTCAACTATCAAATGTTTCTACCTCCCGTACCGAGGTTCTCTTCAGGTGAACTAACAATACATTTACAATTTTTCTCCGCTCATTACATTTAATCACTGCGATACGAGTTTTGTGATAGGAATTAGAATAATATGTTGCGAAGATTAAATATAGTTATTGGAATAACAAATATGATATATATTGTAAAGTTAAAGCCAAAATCTTTATAAATAATAAATGAATAAGTATATCCATGCCCATAATAAATATTGATAAATCATTATGAAATAACATATATATTTTAAGAGACATTTAAAAATAGTTCTCTATTAAAAAACTATTGATTTCTTTTTTTTCTGGGATACAATATATGAATATGTTAACTCTCTAATTTATGCATATATTATATTTTTAATATTTTGAATAGCTGAAAAAGTATCAGTATATTACACTTGTTTAAATGTTTTTTAATGAAATTATTTTTCAGTTCAAAAAGGTTATTTATTATTTTATTTATTAGCTCTTATTTATTTTTTCAATTGTTTCTACACTTCTCATTTCGGGCAAGCCACACTTTGGCTACAAAACAAATATCTGTGAAAACCGGCTATCAAAAAAAAAACAAACAAATTTTCTATTGTATTACACTTTCGTTGTAAACAGTATAACCTGGCGGGCTTATTGTCATTTGGCAATATCTTCCAACCAACCAGAAAAATATGTTAAAAAGGCCTTAAGTGAAAAATAGACTAAAATCCTTTTTTTTATTTTTTTGTTCTGGGTTCCAACGGGAATCAAACCTGCAACGCCTTAGGACATAAGACATAAGCATCTTACCAACTAGGCCACGGAGGTCGCCTTGAAATTATTCTGAGATATCGTATATTTCGTTAAAAAAAAGGACAAACACATTATTTTTAAAAAAAGAACAAAAAATATTGTCGGCGGCGATGGTCTAACGGTTAGTATTCACGCTAAACAAGCGGGCGCCTCAAGTTCATTTCCGGACTGGTTTGACTCTCAGACCGTTTCACATCTGAATTTATGTCTTTCCATAGCTTATACGTGTATGGTGTGACCAATAAATTATTATATCCCTATTAAAAGCAGCACAACAATAGTGATATACACAATCGTAAACTGACCGTCAATGTCGTAAATTATTTTTAGTATTTTTTTTTAAAATTCGAAACCTCAATTTCTAACTTAAAACAAGTAAAACAATTGATTTGTTTACCATTGAAGAGTTAATTAAATTCGTATTAAATACAAGTTTTTATTTTTTTTATTACAACAGAACATTTTTTGTATGTAATATGTACGTGTCCTCTGTTTTTGTTATCCCTGCTTCAACATAATCCGCTTGGTTCTACTTCGGGTATCGGATTATATCTCCTAAATGAAATGCTTTATTTTACACAAAAGGAAGCGCTTCAATCTTCCTTTTATTTTCTTCAAATAATTTGTATGTTTGTTGAATTTGTCTTTGTCAAATAAATATTTTAAACATCTTATGTATCAGGACATTTCATCTCCAACTAACACGTGTATGGAAGAATTTGTAGCAGTGAATGGAAATATAAATTAATGAAATGAATCTGGACCTGAAATCAATAAATTAAATCATTTCAGTGAACTCGTTACAAATCAAAGGATATTAATTTTAAAAGCCCAAATAAATAATTTATTTATTATAATGAAAGTTGTTTTTAACATACAATAAAATAGAATATATATTAAACTTTTTAGTTAGTACACCATCATTAATATTTTATAACGTAGAATATATTTTTATGTCAAATAAATTAAGTTTAAATTCAACAAACTTTTTAATTGAAAAACCTTAGCGTTTTCTTTAAAAATGGAATATATTTCTTTAATATACTCGTATTTAAGAAACAACGCAACACTAAATTAAAGTTCAATTCTGTTCAAATCAAATATTTATATTATCACTCTTAATGTACATATGCATACCATTATGGCATTTCCTTGTTGGGAGAGACAGAGATGACTGAGTGTCAAATTTTCCTAGCATAATATACTTGATTAGCCTCCTCCATATTCATCCATCTTCTCATACAGTTTTTTTCTGTGAGATTATTTTCCTTTCAAAATTTCATTTACACTCAACTACACTTCTCGGTCATTCTTCACTACGACTTTCATTTATACATGTGCTTATTTAGTATTTTGTCATCCATTCATTCAACATATTCACCCATTTGACATATTAGTTTTTAGCTCACATTCATCCTAAATAATTACATGTATTGTTCTGTCATACATTAATACATCATATATTCTTCTCAGTGCATGCATTTTTGCCGTATTTACTCCTTTCATTCTCCACGCAAATGTGAGTATGTATTCTCAACATTGTGGTAGTATAGGTTATTAGGTATATTTTCGACTTAGTTTCGAGAAGGCAAAGATAGTGACTTGTTTTTTTTTATGTGAGTGCATTCATTCAGCAGAACCAAATTAAAAGACCAATGCAGAATAACACTAACCAGATAAACTGATGCTGCTCAAGTAGATGTGGTAAATCCCTCGCAATATAAGTCATCCAGGCATGCAATTATCGTCGGCCGTACATTAATTCGAAGATCGAAATTCCAGTGGTCGGATTATGTCAACAAGGGTCCTTGATTGGGAATAAAAATAATTTGAGTTGCCTAGCGAAATGAATTATAGAAATAGGAAAAACCCCAGCACACCTAGGACAAAAACACGATTTTAAATTATTTGGGGTTTTTGTTTTATTTCGTCGTTTAAATATCAGTTGATAAAGCCAAATAATAGCTCAATTATTTTTAAGCCTTAAATCATTTTAATCTAGAGTAAACACAGGTGTTCTGCTAATCATCATTGCATGCCATTTTTTCAAAGGGAAGAATCCAGATTGATAAGTCCAAAAATTTCAAAAATATTTATAAAAAACTTTGAAAAAGTACTTCCCTTGAACCTCAATTGTAAAATAGTAATTGTAACTATTTTTAATGATTTTATAAAGCTATTTCTACCTTAAACGAAAAGAATGACACATTTTCTCAGAGTAGACAAGATGACAAAAATATTCCATTCAGTACTTCCACAATGATGACGACGCCGTTTAGTAACAATTAACCATCCCAAGAACCTTGATGACTTCTCGTATAAAGAACCTTTTCAATTTTCGTTTGAAAGCCTCCATATTCTCTTCACTGCATAACTCTACAGGCAGGCTGATCCAATGAATAGATCCAGCAACACAGAAGGAAATCTTTGAATATATGCAAAGATAAATCTTTGATTAACTGACGTTGCCTAAGTCTTCCGACCTGGGGACGGGTTTGATTTTGCCCCTTGGAACCCAGATATTTTTCAAAAGGGTCCGATTCTGTTTTTTTATTTAAGGCCTCCAACATTTTTCTGGTTGGTCAGAAGTTTTTGCAGCATGGCATTAAGTTCGCACATGTCGCACTGCATACAACGAAAATGTAATATTTTACAAAACGTACTAGCCTTTTTAGCTCCATGGTCCAACTCGTCACTGAGGAAGTGAACGCGATTTTTTTACATCAATAACAATTATTCCTGGTTTACTGAAAAAGGTTTTAATATTCATTGCCAATTGTAACATGAATCGTGTTCTCTCTGATGCGACTACAGACTGCAGACTGCGTCTCTTCCGCATAGCATCTGCGTTACATAAATCAACCGTATCGCGAGAGCGAATGGGAGCTTGTATATTGAATTACCATTATTTACTTGCGCCGGATCCTCCTAATGATATTCTGATACTTTTGGATGCAGATCCAATTGCATGTTGCAAATAATGAGATCGCTAATACGACTTGGAGCACTGCGCTACACTACTGCAGACGAAGAATGCACAACCAGTGATAATAAAAACGTTTAAACAATCAAAACATTTATTTTTTTCTTAATGTAGGCATTTTTTTCGATTATTATATTTATTTATTTACTAATTCAGCCTTTTAATTGAATTTTCAATTATTATCAGCAATTCTTTGGAGTTTTCAATTTTTATTTTAATGATTTATATACATACCATCACGCCGTTTCCATGTCGGGGCTGCCAGAGAGAAGAGGGTGCCAGACTTTCCTATTGCGACATATATCTTTCGTATCTTCTATATCCATACGCCTTCTCAAACAACTCCTACAATTTATCTGACTTGATCGATTCATTCTTTAAAAAAATTATATCATACACTTAGCCAAACCATACATTTCTTGGTCTTTCTCAAGCACTCCTTATATTTGGTTTGTTTGTCTTTCTTCATTCATTCGTTCTACATGTCCAAACCATCTCAGAGTACTATTTTTGATCTTAATTAATACATCAGCCTTATATTCACATTCATCCCTAACTGACCACTGAATCTCCATGAATTTGCTTGATATATTTAATCTGCATCACTTAAGTGCTTTCACTAGAGTGAATTTATTTTATATTTAGGATTTGACATTAGAATCAAAAAGCTTTTTAAAACAATTAATTTATTTTAACAAGACATTCTGCATTTGAACCCATTTTTATTATTTATTTTTTATCCAAAATAAGTATAACGTTGTTTAAACTTACCATTTTGTTGACATAATTTGACTAAGCAAGTTGTGAGTCTCATTCCTTAATACCAAAATTCATATATTTATCCTGAACACTAAAACACTAAGCTGAAACATTCACACTGCATTAACACCCTTACCACACATGAATCCAAAGTGATTTATGAACAATATTGATATCATATGCAACAACTCTATCGCATGCTTTACATTCGCGTCAGTTATTCACTCACCTGCTTATGTGGAGACATCTAAGTGCTTTTCCCTCTTCGATCTCCCTTGTAACATATTTGTTATTAACATTTGAAAACGCGATATTACAAAAATCACCGGTTTCGGTTTATTTTCAAAGATTACTCCCGCCATACTTTTTGTCAAAAAAAAACATTTCTAAATTCATAAAACATACCTGTATATAAAAGCATTCGATAGTACAGGGTGGCGCAGAGGAAACGCATGTTTTTTGAATGACTAGTATTTTGTAAAGAGAGGGGTTACGACCTCGCCGCTCCGCTCACGGACAGTTCAGCTAATGCATTTTCAGTAGCCATGGCACCGTGGACCTTGGAGCATTGTGTCTTTACCATCGAGTAGTTTTTTAGAAACAGTGATTCTGTAGTTACTGTGCAACGTCTTTTCCGTCGACAGTTCAACGTTGGGCGTAGAGAGGCAATTCCAGATCGAAACACGATACTCCGATGGGTTAAAGCATTTCGAACTACCGGATCTGTAATGAAGAGGAAACCATCTGACCTTCCCCGTTCCGTTCGGACACCAGAAAATGTTGAAACAGGGACAGAGACGGTTCTTGCTTGTCCTCAGCGTTCCACTAGGCGCCTAGCTTAAGCTCTGGGTATGTCCCGTCGATCGCTACAGCGCATTCTGCATGACAACTTGAAATTCCATCCCTATAAAATAATGATTGTGCAACAGCTGACCGAAAGAGATTTTGCACAGCGCAGAGAGTTTTGTGCGAGAATGCGCGCCATTTTTGCTAATGACCCTGATGCCGTGATAATGATGAGTGACGAAGCACATTTTCATCTAGATAAATATGTCAACAAGCAGAACTGTAGGTACTGGACGACAGAGAAAACAAACCACGCACGATACAGGAACTGAAAGTTTATATTCGTCAAGAAATCGAAGGAATACCAGAGAAAATGTTTGTGAGAGTGATGCATAACTTTCAAGAGAGGCTGCAGATATGTGACCGCGAAGAAAGGCAAGACTTGCCTGACATTATTTTTCACAATTAATTTAAAGGTACAATATTATTACTTCATTTACATGTATTAACCAAAAAAATATCTTGAAAATAAACAATGTTATGCTTAAATGAAAAACATGCGTTTCCTCTGCGCCACCCTGTATAAAAAACTAAAATGAAAACAACTACTCAAATACTTCCTCAAAGTATACATAGATAACCACCCCACACATACAGATGACACAACAGTGGAAAAGGTAATTATTGACATAAAAGACGAAACACGTGGGTTACACGTAATTCTTACTTTCAACAGAAATATTAGACCTATCTTGTTTATTTTTTATTTTAATGTCGGCAGCCGTGGTCTAACGATTAGTATTCACGCTAAACAAGCGTGTGCCCAGGTTCGATTCCTGGTGGATTCATTTCTGGATTGGCTTTACTCTTAGACCTTATTACATTTGAATTCATGTTTTTCTGTTGCTTATATGTTGCTTAAAATAAATTCATATATCGCTATCAAACAACTCATAAATAGCGCTTTACAAAAATCTACCTAATAAAAAACTGCTGCAGGCTAAACCTGCTGATCGTCTTGGAACTTTGGTATCCTTGCTATTGGAACTTAGGGTTTGATCTATCAAGTTTCAACTTTTTTGTTGAAATACAACAGATTGCACACAATAAACCAATACTCGATTATGAGAGATTGCCTGTCTATTTGAATTTAATGAAGCGTTGACAGACCTGCTTCGAACATTTGAAACTTCACTCATCAAAACATATTCGTTTAAACTAAGTAAAATTTAACGTGCTTCAAGTTTAGCATTTTTTTATAATTTTTATCCTATTGACAAAGTTGGCCTATTTATATATTGATCTAAAAGATTTTTATTCCAAAGATAAGTATCGATAAGAAATAACTAAATTGCCAGCAGCTATCAAGAGATCAGAATACGGCGGTGAGTGGAAAGTATGTCAGATCGCGCACCTGCGATAGTGGTCCCAGATCAGATGTATGAGCACGATAATATAATATTTCTGGGGCAATAATAATTTCCTGCATTTTCTAGATCCATGCAGATATCATATTTATGAGTGCACTACTGTAATGCGAATGGCTCAAGGGAAACTGTACACCAGGTGTATCGTGTACATTGGTATTGAATAACTGAACGTATTTTCCCATGGCGAATATATTGTATTAACTAAATATAGCTTATACTCGTATACGAGTACCTAATAAGAACATTATTTTATACGAGCATAGAGTATTTTGTGGCGGAAAATGTTAAATGGTTATTCGAAAATTTATTTTAAAATATGAAAATATTAATAAACAAAGACATTGGCGTAGATTTCCTATTCAGTAATAGACTTGTCTACCATCCATGGGTTATGGTTTCATTTGCCGATGATACTCAAAGAAGTACACGTTGTTTAAAAGTTTGTCTAGTAACGATAGTTTAACTGCATATTTGTGCGCAAATATTTCGTGTTCTAATTGAAATGATACCTGTCTTTCAACCCGAGGGTTCCCTGTTCTTTTTATAAAGTGCTCCAGTCTGGTTTTTACTTAAAACTTATGAAAATGTCATGTAGTACAATACTTTTAAGTATTGTATTGTAGAACATTTTCTTTGTATACAGTGCGATTAATGCATTGTTGAAAACCTTCCAACCAACTAGAAAGATAGGTATTCAAGAGGCCTTAAAAAGAGGTTTATTCGTGTCAATAACCCAGCATGAGTTGTATAGTTTAAAATTAATTTGTATTACAATTATATAATGCTATTGCCTCTGTAATATGTTAAAGATGTACGAAAGCGAATCGTGAGGTATGTGCCTACTCTAGTGGTTTTAAACCCTAATGTTCAACTATTGGTGTTGAAGGCAATTTTGTCTCCCAGTTATGCGATTCAACATCACTAATTGAGATGTGTGCCATAGTACCATGAAAGTTGATGAAATATCTACATTATTCTGTTTCACACACAGTGTTTTTATCACCTTTTTGGCTTTCAGGACTGAAAAAACCCGCCCGTTTAAAAAAAGTTCTAAACCAATCACCAAATGACATGAAGCATCCTCGTAACCTCTCTCTATATATGTAAAAGCACGTTAAGCAGCCGTTTAATTCGAATAAATAAAATTGACGGCCTTCGTATGATCCATGTTTTGAGTGACAACAGTAATAGTTGCAAATTTGGCACACTGTTTCTATTAACGATTTTTCCCTCTCTTTGGATATTTTTGTCATCTTCATACAATCTTAAATTTAAATTTTACATCAAAATTATTCTAAAACGTATATATTTTAATTAAAATTTCTTTGGTATTTAATGTTTCAAAACCAACTTTGTGGTATGAGACGGAAGAAGTAAGATTTAAAATGAGGTTTTTAGCTTAACCTTAACATTTTCTGACATCTACCCACAGTAGGCTAATCTTAACATCCTCTCACAAACACCATTAATACTCCGCTACGCTTGAAAGACCCTTTTTGATTCGCTCTAAAATATTCAGAATTACTAATTGCGTAATGTGTTTCTGGTAAATTTCACTCGGAATATCAAAACCTGGGAAGAGTTGACGGAAAAGCTTTTAAAGATTCAATCAGAAAACTCTCCTTTATTTGTTTAGTTACCCAGCAACATCTCGGAGACCAGGAGTTTAAATTCAACTTTAATATTAACATCATTAATTTCATGTTTGACAGTGAGGAAAAAAATATTAAGCATGTTTGGATGCCAACATGACTTATGGAATAGTCTAGAACTGAAACAAAAAAAAAGTATGCTCACAAGTACTCAAAGGTTCTGCAACATCTTGGAAACCAGGAGCTTAAATTAAATTTTAAAATTAATTGAACTTATTTGACAGTTCGTCAAAAATTCACAAAGCATATGTGAGGCCAAAATTGGACACTGGCGAGGCCGCGTGTAAAGGATTATCCATCCTTTACACAAGGATTATCCATCCTTTACACAAGTATAACACACGGATTATTTTCGTGGCAATGTGAAGTATGCACTGATTGTTGTCCTCCAGAAAGACCTCTAAATAGATGGAAGGATAGCTCGGAGTCAACACCTTAACAGATAAAATTCTGATACAGGCCACATGTCTAACTTAAAAAGAAAAAGAAGATCCGGTCTTTCTCTATAGCCTTTTATGTCACCCTGAACTTTTGCATTATTTGCTTTAGGAATGTTATATACTCGTAGTTAATAGAAATGGTTGTACAGTTAGTAAAACATTGTATGCCTCAAATTATTTTTTGTGCTCAATTTGTTCTATATTACGAGTACTTCTCATTTTGGCATTAAATATTTTATGAAAATTGCTGTCATGTAGACAGACATCCATGATTTTGATTTTTTTTTCCGAATTCTGGTTATTTTAGTTTTTATGTGGTTAAGAATGTATTTGCGTATTCTTATTTAGCGCATTTGTCAAATAAATATCACGATTTATTTGTTTATTGTATTACACGTATATCAATATTTAAAAAAATTATATTCAGTGAAATATTTAAAATACTTGTTTTTTTTCCTTCTTTTGATTCCCAAACGCTAATGAGAAGATATAAGATAATTATCCTCACAAAGTGATAATATAATTTTATCTAGCCGTAAATTTTTAACTCTTATTAAAGAATACCTCCCTTGAGATTCCTTAAATTACAAAGTGTCTTTTTGGTCCTGACATTTCACAGTTAGGTTACTTTAGAAGTTGCTAAAATATCCCGCTATTTTAGAAAAAAACTTCAAAAATTAGGTTCAGCATAAAATTATAACATTATTTTTTATAAAGCTCAAAGAAAAATGAGAAAAGTGTTTTTACTTTTTTGTCAGTTTCCTCTTGATCTTGAATCGTCTTAGAAAAAAGTCTCACGTCTTATACAAAGAATACAAACGTTTCGCAAAATACTTGAAGCGGAGTTATGGGGCGCAAGGATAATTAAAAATAATTAAAAGGGAAGTTTTTATCTCCTAGCCGCCATTTTTACCAGGATGCCATAAGATAGAGGGGGTTATAAAATACTCCGACGTACCTCTGAAGCTGAATAGATTACAATGTACGTTTTCTAGACTGACAAATTTGCGGTGGGGTTAAGTCTGCAGTGTTTTAATAGATATTTTGCATTTAGCTTTGAAACTTTATGTATGATTTATCATTTGACTTGACTCCTACAAATTTTTATATTTTTTATCTTGACAAAGGTGCCTCATTGTTTTCACTCAGAATTCTGTCATTAAGACCACTGGGCGTTCCACAAATCAAGTTCTCTTCGTTGCTAGACACATCACTCCTCGGGCACTGCAGCATGTTTTGCATGGATTGCTCACCGATTCAAAAAGTTTATCTATCGCGCAATATTTTTCATATTACCATGTTGTCTTTGGTCCTCCCATTCCTGTTAGGAGTCTATTAAGAGATTCCTTCCAGGGCAGTCCAGAGCCAGGTGATGATGCCTTTACAGGTAAAATGCGCCCACTGGGGCAAAATCCAAATTATTTTATATACTAAGAGCACTGATAAATTTTTTTTTTCCTATAACAATTTATTCATATATGGTAACGGTGCTCTGACAATAAATATACCTATGTTTATTCCTATTATAGTTTAGGTAATTCAGTATACAATTTCATATTGAAATTTCCCAAAATTTGGTAAAAATGTGTGATTATTGAATAATTTTTTTTCATTTTGAACGACGTGTATTTTTCTTGTTTACTGTCGATGTATTTTTTTAACAAAACACAATTTAAATTCAGATTACGAATAAATACAAGATGTTGCAAGAAAGATACAAATATCAAAACACTAATATTATTTTTATAATTTTCAGTAAAAAAGAGGTACATACATAGTACTGCACACAACACGCAAGGGCTTAGAAGGCCCAGCGCCGTATGCAATGCAAGAAAAAATCAACTGAAAATACTTTATTAACACATTGCAATGGACACTGTTACAAACCTCAACTTATATTCTTCTTTGGGATTTAAAATAGTTTTAAAAAAATTAAAATATCCTCACAATAAGATGAATCAAACCTTTATTATGAAAAAAATATATATATTCTTAAACTTGTAAAAAAGCTTTAATTGTACTCTTCATTTGGCAATTTTCTCTTTAGCATTTAGCTAACTTCTGTTAATTTTCGTGCCCTAATTAATAAGACGCTCGTCTTAGGGCCCGGAGATTGCGGGTTCGAGTCTGGTTTCACTTTAAGCTTGTTTAAAAGTTTCTAGTTGCTTGGAATAGATGGCTACATCGCAATCAATACACAAGATGGAACTGTATACAACACAAATAAATACAGTTACTCAACCCTGGTATATAATAAATTTCATTGACAATTAATTTTTAAAGCTCGATTTAGTGACCAATGGTGTCCACGTTATAAAGCAACTTCTCTCAAAAATTGTAAACTTACGATGCTTCTAGAACACCTCAATATTAACAGCTTGCCGTGTTTACATTCCAGGGGAAATCTATTCCATGCTTTAAATCCAGTTTATCCTAAAATAATTGAACAAGATAACCCAAACTGTTCAACGATTTGTCTCATATTGATGGTTCACGTTATGAGTTCCAGACGATCTGAGTGTAGTATGTTCAGCAACAGCTTAGGAGGGCGTGATATACCAGGCTATGTAGGGATATGGAAAGAGTCGTTTTATGATATCCTTGTATAATATTTCTAATGATACGTTAGGGATGATTATTGAATGGAACGTTCAGAATGATTATAAATGAATGAGATAAAAAATCATGTTTTAATTATTTACAAACGTGTAATAATTTGATTTTAAAATTTTAGATGAGAGGTTTTATGCATTTGTTTTTAATACCTTAAACTTCCGTCTTGGATGTATATTTCGCAAGTTGTGAATTAATGAGGAATTAAGGCGTAATTGAGAATGACTTTGATGGACAAATTTTAAAATCTTTTCTCTCGCTGCCGGCACAGGCACCGCCGTCGTCCAGATTAAATTTAATGCAAGAAGCGCTGTGGATGGCCGCCTTAATTCAAAGAGACAGGGAGAAATATGCAACTTGATATTATATTCAAATACAAAATTGTGTTAAGTGCTAATGCTTCCTGATTATATGCAAAATTATTTATTGTAAAAAGTAAATTCATATTAAAATATGTTGTTTATATAGAGACATTCATATTTTGTGTAACGTACAGAATAAATATGATCAATTGGTTCAAAGCACAGAGTAACTAAGATGCCACCTCGATTTGAAATTTATCACGGAGTTGTGCGCCAAAATTAAGACGAGTATAGAGCTATATCTAAAAGAGATAATACTGCCGTTAACTTGCATATTTTATGCATGTGTGGGAGAAGAGGTGTGGTGTTAGTTAGAACTGAAATTTTGTTATATATTTTATATAGTTCTATACTTCTTTAACTTTTGCTCCGTGGTGGAGAGCAACACAATGTGATATGTGTATTACTCTGTGGTTAATAAAACGAACATTGCAAGTGTATTTTCCTTACAGTTAAATTAATTAATAAACCATGTTTATGAAGTTTAAGTTTAATTTATCACGAAATGAAGTTTTTTTTAAAGGAGAAGTTTAACAAAGAAATCACCAAATATGTATTTTTTAATACTTTTTGTATAATCGAATCATATGAATGCTTCGCAGATACGAATGTCTCGTATTATTTTCTATTTTTTTTTCGATTCCACTTTACGCCATTTTACTATAATGCGATTTAAATAAAAGTAAGAAAAAATAAATACAAACACTGATTTAAATTTATGCAATTGAAAAGAACAAGCTATGTGGGTCTAATTGAAATTAAAAATAATTATTTTCCAGATAATTTTTTTTTGTTTGGACCCAATCTTAGGCAGATTAAAATAAATGATTTGCGCAATTGTCTAGGTACGCGATTTTTCTTAAACCAATTTATTGCGTCAAGTGAGAGAAATCTGTACTTGTAGACATTTCAATTTCTAAAAACATACTGAAAAGATTGCATTATTTAGTAATGAATGTACGATAAGAAATAGTTTACTTTAAAAAGTGACGTAGAGTGTCACAAAACTTTATTTATTGTCCTCGTGTCGTATATTGATTGACTTATAATTTTTACAAATTAGTAAATTTCATTCTAAAACATTGGAATAACCTAAAGATCGTTTTTTTTTATTTCTTCCATTGAATAATAAAAATAAAAACATTAAACAATTTTACAACCGATTTATTTTTTTCATTTTGTTCATTCTGCACCATTTTTTTAAAAGAACCTGAAATTCACAAAATAAATTTAGAGAGCTAAATCATATCAGTAGCAAATCAAAGTGTCCATGAAACACTTTGTTAATATCGCGAATTTCAGTTTCAAACCTTATCACGGAGAATCAAGATTATAAATGGGATTATTCAGGGATGATTTCTGTATCCTTTTCCTAAAACACTAATATTCCACCTCAAGTATTCGGAATATTGGTCCTAACATTAGGATATGCAAACGAAACTTAGACATGGCAAAATGTGACGTTAGTACGATAAATGCGGTAGAAATTAGATCGTTGCGTAGAATGTAAGGTAACATAATGTATAACAGAATAAGGAATGAGTACATTAGAAAAGAATGTAGATTAAAAGAAAATGTAGTTCTTATGATGAAGAAAGAAGCATTGAGTTAATTCGGCCACGCAGAATTGGAAAAAATAAGGGAAGGGTGAAAAGCCTTCATAATAGGAGAGTATGCCTGACAAATTGTATGGACGTGGTAGAAGCAACCTGTTCTCTCTTCTTACCTATGGGTACATGACTGGGTGGTGATGATGATGGTTAATTCTGTTTCCATTCTCCAAGGTGACCCAATGAAAGTGTTCTCAAAATTTATTGGTTGTTTGGAATAAATTACCACAAGACAACAGACGGACAAAATTTGTTTAGAAAACAATATTTATGTATCGAATAAAATCTCAATTTTATAAACAGTAATAAAACTTTAAAATAAAAAAAATCATATTAACAAAAAACAAACATCGACACGGTTATCAATAAAACATATATTTACAAACGATAATTATAATTACTGCTGTACAAATAAAGATATTTATCTTTACACGCTTGTATCCAGTAACATCTATTTATTTGCACACTTAAAATAACATGATAACACCAACTATTGGTGAACATGTTGCATAGCGATAAAGAAAAATACAAAAGCTAAGTAAAAAAATAGAAGTGCGACGGCCGGGAATCGAACCCGGATCAACTGCTTGGAAGGCAACTATGCTGACCATTACACCACCATCGCTTACGAAGGAAACGCAATATAAAATGAACAAATTCTTGAGAATGCAATCTTAATACATCATTATTCGCGTGAACCAAGTAACGTAAATGAAAGTCAACATTGAGCAGAACTGAAAATTGAAATTATTACTTCAATTAAACACTTCGCTTACAACAGCGATGGTGGTGTAATGGTCAGCATAGTTGCCTTCCAAGCAGTTGATCCGGGTTCGATTCCCGGCCGTCGCACTTTTTTATATATGTATGAACGTATACATGCAAATACTATAGTGTCCAGCTCACAGAAAACCTTTTTTATTTATTTGATACATCGAATAAAATATACCTCAACACCAAATGTCTAAAAAAAATAAGCCAGTGAAATGTATTTTTCATAGTTAAAAAATGTCTTTATACCATCTCATTCCATATACGTACATACCATTACGGCATTTCCCTTTTGGGGTAGGCAGAGAAGACAAAAAAACCAGACTTTCCTATTTAGAAACATCCTTCGGCTCTTCTACATGTAAAAACCTTTTCATGCATCAACGATTTCTCTGAATTTTTACGTTTCCTTCTTTCAAAAGATCATTCACTTAATCCAACCATACTTTCTTTAGTCTTCCTTCTACAACGTTTTCTACTCACATTTGTGCTGTATTTTTATTTTGTTAATCTTTTTTATTGTATGCGTTCTACATGCCAAAACCATCTCAGAGTGATCTTCTTCATCTTACTCAACACATTTGCCTTAAGTTCGCATTCATCCTTAATCATTCCATTCAGTGTTCTGTCATATATTCATTCTATACGAAATGAAAATATGGTTTCTTAACTTACTAAAAACAGGAATAATGAGATGAATCCTTTTTTAATACTTAAATACATCTAAAGCATATAAAACTTATTATATTATTGTAGGATTATATTGTTATTTTTTTTTAATAATTTGAATGCCTTTCTGTAAAAAAAATACATAAAATATTTCGGTTTTTAGTAGCCCACTCGGCGGCTTAAATACGACTTGAAAAATCTTTTTTAATATTGATAAATAGTCGAAATGATCACCGTAAAATTTTAAAATACATATCTAAGTAACGACAAAATCAATTTTGAAATGTTGTTTTTATAAAAATATGGTGCATGACTCTTGTTTGTAAAGTTGTCTATTGTTTCCTGCATGAATTCGATGATTAATATTAAAAACATATTTTGTACCATTAAAAAGGTTAAACTATCAGAATACAAATAATTTTCAACAAAAAAACATGTATACATATATACCAACACGCTGTTGCTCTGTCGGGGTAGGCAGAGAGGAGAGAGAACCAAACTGTTCTATCACGAGACACGTCTTTCGCCTCTTCTACATCCAAACAACTCCTACGGTTTCTGCGACTTTTTACATTTCTTTCTTTCAAAATATTATGTACTTGATCCAACCTTACATTCGTTGGTCTTCCTCTATCCCGCCTTTCACTCACATTTGCATTGTACTACAATATATTGCATTGTACAAAAACAAATGTCTCTTATAATTAGTTAAATAGGAAAACTTTTTGTGATCATCATAAATTCTATTTTTTCTCGATAATATAAAAAATAGTTTTATCAGTTTGCAGTATCAGGAAGACGTTACTATTTCACGCCATCAATTTCGCATGGATAGTATGGGGCAACGAGTGGCGCGAATGTCTTCCGATAGCATGACCGCTGCACCGGAATAAATCTCCCGTCGAGGACGCCTTGAAACTTCGAGTAGGCAATAAAGTCAACAAACTGTCGTGGAGATTGCATGCTCCTTCAGATAAGGCGCAAAGTGCGACTGCTTTGCAGCAATGACACTTTTACATTTATTCCGAAGTTCAACCAGATTTGGATAAAATTTTGCCGTTTTATATTATTGATGGGATTGATATAACTTTGAATATGGAAAATAAAAGTAATTTTCCCAATGCAGATGTATGCGGTGAGATCAATGAAAATTTAGAACACATGATTTTCAATTAAATTATTAGTTTAGTAAAATAAATAAAACAATATTTTTCTTTGTATATACAACTGTTATTAATCAAGTTCACTGCCAATTTCAAAGACCTTTGTTTTCTTCGTCAGTTTTTTTTTTATGACCTGACTTAAAAGACAAAGGTGTTCGAAACATGTAGTGAGCTCAATAAAAAAACAGTGGAAAATAAAAAGAAAAACAGTATTTAATTTAGTTTATTAAACCAAAAACTAATTAAAGTTTCACCACAAACTGTATAAACTATATATTTTTTAGATTGAAAATAAAATATCATTTTTATTTACGTATTTTTACTACGATGTCAATTTTGACATTAAAAATGAGTTTTTACCGAATATCACATATTTCAAATGTATTCTCATTCTGTATTGTGTATATTTCGTTGGATCAAAGTAAAAGACGAAGTAAAAAATACGAGAAGGAAAACATTTAATTTAACATATAAAAATATGAATACCTTGAGAAACTGAATACCAGTAAAAGTATGGTTACCACTATGCATTTTTTATTAATTCCAAAAACACGTATTCTAGGGTTTCGCCACATTTTACAATTTTTTTTCGTGTAAACCTCTTTTGTCCGGAATCCAAGTTATTTTGCCTTCCAAAGGTGGGTGGGTACATTTTTAATGTTTGTCCTTTAGAACGCTAGATGGCGTTGCAGATAGTTGACCGTCCTTAGCGAGGCGGATTTAGCACCGAGGCGTGAGCGTGCATTCAATTACCAGACATAAAATACAAGCTTTCTCCCTTGGCCTGGCCACCTCGTCCCCTTTGCTGCCACCCTCATCTGCACAGGGGTGGAACTATTGGTCTTCTGGGCGTACTTACCGGACACGGGCACTCCCTTAATCAGAGTTATATTAAATAATTGGGAAAATTTAAGCCTTTGTTCTTGAATGTAAGGAGTTTTAAGACTGTGATACTTATGCTTATTAAATTAAATCAATTTTCTATATATTTGATTATAATTACCAAAACTGCGCTTTTCAAATAGTGGGTCAATACGAGTTTTACTACACTTTATCTACATTAATCTACAAGGATATCAACATGTGTTAACATTTTTTTCAATTTATAGTATTTTGTGACTAATGACGACTGAATTGAATAATTATGACTTTTATATACATAATTAGTACAGACACCATCTTTGCCTTCGCATAGTAAATGCAACATATAGTAGATAATATTAAGATTTTAGTGGGACGTAGCCGTAACAAATTGATTATAATTTTAATAAATTATGGGATGAGGAAGTTGAATTCAGCATTATCTTAAGAAACTTTTTTGATGTTTGCTTTTCATAGTAAATTAACTATATTCAAATTGTGAAATCAAATCATCCAGTTTTTTTGGAATATAAGTTTCACAAGTGTTCACATAACACACTGGTGTTTGTTCGACTAAACAATGACGGCAAAATTACATTGCAAATAATTTCGTGTAAAATTAAGGGGAATGAAAATCGAATTATTACAAAAATTTAAACGAACGACGAACTTCCTACACAATTTCACATCTGATGAAATGGCTTCATATATGATTAAATAATTAAATACACGGAATCGATAGATAAAAATGACTTTTTATATCATTAAATAACTTGGTACGATTGTTTACAATTTAAAATATTCATTCAATGTATGTTTCAATCGTAAACAATTGTACCAAGGAAAATATCAGTGATGGGAGAAATATATACAAATGCTTCCAGCAATATGCACAACATTTTTTTAGGAATAGCAAACGAAGGAAATCAATAACGAACAAAGACTTAAAAATACAATACATGACAAATGAGACGAATAAATATTGTGAAATTTTAGTTAAAATACGTCATTGGTATGAAACAAAAGACTTGGAACCGTTTATATTTTTCTTGGAATAAGAGTATTTTCTAAATTATTGATATTTTGTGTAAATAAAATCGAATTTTGGCACCCCTGTCATCCAGCTAGATCCCAATTCCGACCGAAATCTTTTCCATTGAATCTGATCCTGGGGGTTTTTATGCAAGAAACGGAATGTGGGTAATGCAAATGAAATTCTGCAGAGAGACCCTGCTGAATAGGACCGGCTTTTTAGTAATGCGTCATTGGAAGGAGAGACGCGAGGCACCCCTCTCCTAACTCATTACTGCCTATCTAATTTTTAATCATAAGCAAAATGTATATTTTTCCAACAAAAATCAAACGGAATAATCATATACTATATAATATTAATTAACTGCAATCCCACCAATTATTGTATCATGAAAATGGTTGGTTTGTCATATTGACTGCAAAATTTGTATTCAAGTTGTCAATATATTTTTCAATATTTTTTTATGTATATTTGCATGATGCCAAAAACCTTTCTAAATAGGAGAAAGGCACAAAAATAAAAATCTAAAATCGTTATTTGAGATATTTAACTATAATTTCTTCTGTTATAAATATTAATCAAATTGTTTTTAAAAAGAATTTTTCTTACGATCTATAAATTGTGTTAGTTACGTTTTTTTAAATTTGTTTTACTTCATAACCGCGTATGATTTAATTTCTTATCTGAATGCTAAGTACTATTTAAAGTTATTTAAAATTTACTTCTATTTAAAACAAGCCAATATAATTTTTATGGCCTTATTCTCTAGATCTACCTTATCCATTAGATAAGACGCCTGTCTTGCACAGCAGAGGGTACATGTTCGATTCTTATTGGAACCTAGACTTTTTGAAAAAAAGATTATAGCTTGACTTTCCCTTTCTGGTTATTTGGAATAGATGGATACATGGAAATAAGCTCGTCAGGTTGCATGGTACACAATTAAATTATCATTCTTTCGCTTCTGTGTCCAAATCATCAACTATTAATTATGCTTCGTGTTTCCAGCAAGAGGCAACATACTCGTATATTGCCGTATCATCCACATAAATCAAATCTTGCCTAGAACATGTAATCCCGATCTACGGATAAACTAGCTTGTGTTGTAAGTTCTGTATTGCCTTACACTCACGTTCAATGCTACTTTCATTCAAGAAACCCCATCTTTACATTTTCAACTTGCATCTAGTCACTATTTAGAGTCTATGCAGGGGTCTCCAAATAGGCCAAGCCAATTTGAACAGGATAAACTAATATGTAATTTTTTTGTTGTATATGGCACAACTTAACGGATTTTAATGCAATTTTTTTAACCAACCAGAAAAAGGTTCAATAGGTTATGAAAGTAAAACAATATTATTCAGTTCACCTGTAAGTATTGTCTAAATATTTTTGTGTATATCACATTTCTTGAAAATATAAAGAAAATCTAAAACGTGGGTTGTACATTTTATATTCAACCACTGTAATTTATGGTATAATAAAGTGGGATTCGCAAAAATGCAGCCGTTTTATATACTTGTACCCGATTTCCTTGTAACCTTTTTTAGTCAGATGGCATTTATATATTGTCAATAGATTTACATAGTTATTAGACTTCAGAGTGGTATTTATTCAACAAATATACACAATTTCATGTGAAAATCAAACATTTGAATAAATTTGCATTCGCCTCTTTGTGGGCGGTTGCAATTTTGATGGGCGATATTTTATGTTCATTTTATATAAGCCGAATGTCATATCTTTATATAGAGCTCTATCCTCACGACACACAGAAGAAAACGCGCTTTATCCGGGTATCATCAGTTTTTGCAAAGTCTTCATGAACTATTCCTAGATTTAAATCTTGATATTGCTGGCTGGTGACTATGTATGAAGTTTACTAGCGGCCATATGAGGGGTGTAATACGTTACAACTTTTTGAATAATATTTCAAATTATATTATTGGCTCTAATGGGTTAAGGACCCTCCGCTGATTGTATCGCCAATAACGAGGGTCCTCCGCAAACATTAATTTGTCCGAATACTTTATGCGCTAGTAAAAATATAAACACGCGTCTCTACGGCATACTAGTGGCATTCTTGTTTGAGTTATCTCGCTTGCATTTGACTTATCTCACCCAACCAGAATCCTCCCGGATTGCGTGCGTTTTTTCGGTTAAATGATGGATTAAAAGCAAACATTTAGGTGTACGTGCATCGCCAGCAAAAAGTAATTAATCTTTGTGATTTAAATTGCCTTATTTCTAGCTACCCTTTTTGTTGAATTGTGGAACCTTTATAAAGGAATTCGATTATTTTTCAAACATCACATTATTCAATACCAGAAAATAGCAAAATTAAACAAATCCGAATTATTTTATTCCTATTATGAGTGAATAATTTATAAAATTCTTTTAAACTATCATTATTATAAAGCAAGGTTATATTCTGAATTTCCGAAAAGCTTTGAATTTATTATTTATTTTTTGTCGAAAATCAAAGCTTTTTCAATTTTGTACAAAACTTATTAAAAACTCCATTTCTAATTGTCGAAGACGAAAGAAATAAATCCTATATTCGTAACATATTTTTTCTGACGTTAATACGCCATAAGCGTACACAGATTATTGTTTTGTAAATTTAAATGGTCAGTAACGTTGTTTAAGGTAATAATATTTAATAACACTTGAATGCCACGTTGCACTATTTTTAAACCAACCTTAAGTTCATCATCATCATCATCATTGTCAACCAAGGTCGATTCACTGCTAGATGAAGGGCTCACCAAGTTGATTTTAAATAATTCGGTTTTTTGCTCGTTGATGCCATGTGATGCCGCTATGTTTCCTGATTTCATTTATTCAGCGTACCTTCGACTTCTTCTGGGTCTCTTTATGCCTCATGGGTACCATTAGATTAAGTTGTATAAGAGGCCTTAAATAAAAATCAGATAGAATTTCAAAACGCTTTTTTTTCAACAAATGCCCACCAACTGAAATCAACCCACAACCTCAGGCTGGAAGACATGTGTCTTATCAACCAGGTATTGTCGATTATGAATGTCCCAAAATGAATAATCAAATAATAAAAATGTCATCACAATTATTTTAATTTAACGTAAATATTTCAAAACAGTTACTGCCTGTGAGGTTTCTTAAACTTGGATATAAACTAGTTTTTCCCTTTCCTTAAACTTATGGTGAGTTGTCATTTTTTCTTGAAGTTAGTTTTCGAAACATAGATTTTATTTTATTTATTCAAATGTTAACATAATACGAGTACTTCTCTACATGAGATAAAAGGTCAATATCACCCGTCTCACTAGGGTCATTTCAAAAGCAGTTGACTTACACTCGCAAAATTCACATAAACAATCCAAGTCTGAGACGCAGCCGCTCGTGAGACTTGATAACTCATACCAAAAAAGTATACAAAAATATACATGACACAATTTCTTTGTAACGCCAAAAAGCTGGGCATATTTACATTAAACCTGATCTGTCGAAATGTTATGTGATTGTCCCTTCGGCGCGGCCTAACAAATATAAACTCACCTGATTAAATTTTACAAACTTCCTTTCATTTTATAAATATGCTTCCATATTTTATTTTCTATTATGTATCAATTAAGCCCAACAAATATAAAATAAATAAACTAACCCACATTTAATATTATCACATCCAAGTATTGAATCATTTCATAATATTTTTTACTAGGCAATCCACCCAAACTAGGATGATTTATGCAACCAAATAAAAGTCACTATGCAATTATATGAGTTAATATAATAAAACTATTTTTTAAAACTTAAAATACTAAATAATTTAAAGTTTTGACTGATTAAGCTTCAATAATTTAGCAATCGAGTTATAAACTAACCCAACTGCATACAACACACGAAATGTGAGACAATTGTTATTATTTCAAACTCTCTTTTAATTTAACAAACGTTCTTTATTTTTAAAACGGAACTTTATAAAGGGTCTTTCAAATTGAGCGGTTTTTTAAATTCTTGGATAAAACACAGATGGCGTCGGGAACTTGCCTGGGTCTTGTGACATTTGATAAGTGTAATGTACGACATTAATAAAAATGGAGTCGTATACAATACAACAACGCATTCAAATTGTTTTATGGATTGTAATCTCCGGAAACGGTGATGGTAATTGGCCACAAAGATCATGTGATCTGACACCGTTGGACTATTTTCTCTGGGGTTACGTGAAAAGCCAAGTCTATAAGAATGACCCCCAATCAATTCCTGAGCTGAAGGACGAAATTATTCGCGTTATTGGTGAGTTAGAACTGCAATTATGCCAAAATGTCATAGAAAATTTTGACAAAAGAGTGGACTTCTGTGGAGCTGCAAAAGGTGTACATTGGGTGGATATTATTTTTTGTGTTTAAATGTCATACATTATATTTCAATGACCAATAAAAAGTTTTTTAATCAAAGCAAATTGTGTGTTTTATTTAAGAATTTTAAAAAATTATTTAAAAAAAACGCTTAATTTGAAAGACCCTTTATTATATTTCTGTATTTAAAAATCCTGCTAAGTTTGTAATCGTATAAGTAATGTTTTCTCTTCAATTACAGGAAGCACTAGAAGCCAGAATCCGTCAACTCGAACAAAGGTTGGAGGCCGAAGCACTCAGTGCGCAAAAGGATAGACTCGCTGTAGCTCGACTACAGCATCAACTGTCAAAGGTAAGCATATATTATATGTGCGATATTACTATATTTAAAGACGAGGAAGTGTAGGGCCCTAAGGATGAGCGAAATAAGGATAAAAGTTTTCTTTAAAATGTTGCTCTGTAGATGAATGACGACAATCCCATAAACATCGATTTGCGCAAACGCCTCTTAAGAATATTGATCATCGTTTTTTTTTATTCGGAAAAGTTTAAATCGCATATTGCTTGACAATTAAAAATGTAGTAAGCATATTGAATCAGACAACTTGTTTGTTAATTTTGATTGCTGACGAGTTTGAGATTGAGACACGTCTCTCTGTATTACATGATAAAATAATATTATTATATAATACTTTGGACACATGCGCGGGCTACATAGGTTTCGCAGTCAATTCTAGTGGAAAGTGCGAACGGTAAAAAGAACGGAAGCTGAGAACCCACCCAGTGAAGAAAGCAGTAATGCGTTCATTTCAGAAAACGCTACATAGGGAAATAGATCGTTTGAGCTAATTAGATATATTATAGTTCATAACCATGTTGATCACAATCCTCAGAACAGAAAAAAACGGCTAAAAAGAAGATTTAATTTTTATATTTCACTTGAACGAGGTTATCAATTTGAGAGAACCAAACTCGCAGTAAAATCTTAACAATCCTTTAAAGATCCTTTCATTGTTCGGAATGCGCTTTTGAAAACAAGAAAAAACTCGTACTCCATTCATTAGCATGCCGAGTACTGAGTGCAAGATTGTGGTTTGCCATTTTTCAAGTGAAAAAATAAAGTGAAATTATTCAAAACAAAGGAACGAGAGAGACATTTTGTAGTGATTCACAACATTTATTATCTTCATTTCTACTAAATATCTGAATGTTTTTATGCATTTTTTACACATTTCACGATTTATATTACAAGCCAATTTGATAGAGTTTCAACTGCATTTTGTCGCATTATTCAGGTTTTTGCTCAATTAATTATACATGTCAAATCGCTACCATTTTAATAAAGTCTCAATAATAAAATGATGCTTCATAAATGCAATTGCAGTGTATACAGAATGACAGATATTTAAGGATGTGATACAGGGGTCTGATACAAGCTAAAAAGTAAAAAAATATATTAATTCTCATAAAGTTGAAAAATATTGAAAAAAAACTAAGTTTGATAACCAAATATTCACACAGAAATAATTTGTTTCGTAGTTCATTGTACAACTTGTACGAGTAAAGTTAGCAGTAAATTTTATGGGCAAGTCAGCAGTAAATTTCAATCTGTTCAAAACCCTTAAACGCATTGCAATGTAATTTATTCAAATAGGTGCATGGCCTCGTGGTAACGCATTGAACTTTCGTGCGGAAGGACGCCGATTCGGTGTGCAACTCCCGTCTAATGACACAAGAATTTTTTCCGCCTAGTTCGGAGGTAAAAGAATACCTATGATTTCGGTCATATATATTCTGTGAAAAATATAGGAAAATAACATGCCATTGTGCTCCGATCGTCTCACTTTCGGTGTGCCATCGGATCCAGTACACTGGTGTGGCCGGTGAGTTTGCTGGTGTGCAACGGCTTTTTCACTCAAACAGGAGAACAAAAATAAACAATAAGCTAAATCTCCATGGCTCAGCTTCGTTTTCCAACTGGATTGTCGTTGGAATAGCGAGGGGATCCTCAACTATGACTTCGACTTCATTTATTCATTTGTTAATGGTACGTACTAATTTGTGCAGAATCTGATGATATATGGTATTATGATCATGTCGTTTTACATAGCAATACACGTATATAATAAATTCACTTCGAATGAATTTCGAATTATTTTTCACAGACTTTGTTACACTTTCAAGAACATGCAAACATTTCTCTTTGGATGGTATCCCTTGAGTAACTCTTGTAATATGCCGCATTAAATTCGAGTATAAACCACCATGTATATGTTTTTTCAGTTCTATGCGAACGTACTATACGTAGATCTCCTTGAAAAAATGTGCCAAACTCCGTCGTCTCCGTTTTAGTACCACTGCAGCAAGGATAATAAATCTCATCCGCACAATTTCCCCACGCCTTGGTCGCTTATGAGAAACCTTCAGAACGTTTGGGAAACGGGTTTGTTACTTGTCGTTTTGTTTGCGTTACTGGAGCCTAACAATGGGATACTTTGTGCGCCTCCAGACGCTAATAGATTGAGTTATTGTTCTGCCTGCCTGTCAAAATATTATAGATGGACGTTTTCAAAACATTCCCTTCAATGTCAACATTGTTTTAATGAATTGTGATTATTTCGCTCTCTCGGTTTATTATTTCCATTATGAGTGTGGAGATATCAAATTAATTAAAAGTGTTACAAAGATCCGTGTTTTTTCTAGTTTATAATAGACATATGTATTGAATAACTTTGTTTAAGAATAACAAAATAGTGTTTTTTTATTTTCTCTTTTATTTATTATCGTCGGTTTTATACAATAGTCAAATTAATATTTCTTGACGACCTCCGTGGCCTAGTTGTTAAACGTCTGAAAACAATAAAAGTGTAATCTTTTACAGTTACATCTTTTTACAAATCAATTCAAATCAAAGTGGAATTAAAATTGAAAATACTTATAATAATCTTATTTTTTTTATGAAATGTTTACCCAAAACTGGGTGGTCCCAGCCAGTGAACAAATGATACATGCATTAAGAATACAGAATATATAATATAATAGAAGCACAAACATGATAGTGAGCTCTCGCTATTAAAATTTAGAACAATATCACTTTTGTCAGTAAGAATACTATTTTTTATCTTTGAATCATTAGAAATAATGTATGGTATTTCATTATTAATTTATTTGGTAATTATATTGTAGAACTCTATCTTTAAGCAGAATAATTTAAATGTGAAAAATTCTTCACAATAAACTTAAATTGAAAGTGACAGGTCTATTTCTGACGATACTTTTGTAAGCGAAACAGGCTGTTTCTTGAATTTAAGTTTATTGTGTAGAATTTTTTCACATTTAGTGTTAAATCATTCTATTTATGTATGATATTATACTATAGCATATACATGTACATTACAAACTGGCGAGCGTATTGCTATTTGGCAAACTCTTCCAACCCATCCGAAAGATGTTCTAAAGGCCTTGAGGGAAAATTAAACTGGAATCCTTTTCAAAAAAATCTGAAATCCCACGTGAATTAAACCCACTACCCCCGAGTTGTGACAAAGGTTTCACCAACATGGACACAGAGGTTTTCAAATATGTGATGAAAAAAAAACTTTATTGACAATGGAACATGTATTATAAAAATTAAAGGCTGTTAAAATCGAGTAACTTTAAAAGAATTATTCCCAATGATATTTAAAAGCATTTTACATCCTCAAACCCAAGTTTTACAAATGTGATGATCTTTATGTTTAAATGTACCCTATTTGTCACTTACACCTATTTCAAAACCAACTTGTCAGTTCCTAGGCATTACACTTAACACCAAACCATGAACCTTATAACAAAGTGTCGGTAAAATGAATATAAATTTTCATGACCCAAGTACATACAGTTCGCTCCCTTGCATCCGATGCACTTGTGCCACAGCAATTCCCCTTTTCCCATATGATCTCAGGAATTATATGAAATTAATGCAATATCCCGGCGTTTTCCTGCAGAAATGTTCGCCACCGTACAACTTCAGTGGAAATGGTTACTATAAAGAAGTACCTTACACTACGTGCTTCAACTAATTTCCAGTTTTCACGAGTTCAAGAACGACTTGCTTATGGGTTCGGCTTTCCGATATTGTGGAAGATTATGGCTTCAAATTAAGCTCTGATCTCCACTTAGCTTATTAAACTTTGCCTTAGAGTAACGACACATTTCCTATGTTTTCCTTTGGTCTCTTTCAGGTGTTTTTAAAATGTATTTTGAGTTCAAACAGAGATCATAAGAAATAAAACATGAATAAATTAACAGAAAATGTATGTTTTAGTATTTTTTCAATTCTTTGGGTGTCTAAGTACTGCCGTTTTTTTCATGCGTATGGTACACCACAATATATTCGACTTGGTGATGCGGACATATTAAGCGTGATCGGAAGACAACATTGCGAGTAATCGCATGTTTTTTGTAAATACTAACACGTGAAGAAACAACACTAGTTACACGTATTTTACGTGAAATAATTGTTACCAGAACACTTTTACTAGAATGAGATACCTTTTAAAATATTTTTATCGGATACCATCGGGAATTAAACCCGAAATCCAGAGTCGAAGTAAAGCGTGTTACTTACTAGGCCACATAAGTCGTTGGTTATCAAACAAGTCCATTAAAAGTTTTGGTGTTTCTTTCAGGATGTTTTAAATATCAATTATACTAAAAATGCTTATTTTTTTCTTTATATTGCGTATCTGTTCACAAAAATTCACTCTTATTACAAACATTATTTTTATTTATCCTAAACATTAGTATATTCATAAAAATATATTTAAATTTATTTTGTTTTACAACATAAAAGGAATTGTATTATATATCAGAAAACCCTCAATAGACTGGATACATTTGTTACACTAAAAAAATATATCTTACAAAGGGAAAATTTTCAAATACTGCATTTATATGAATTTGCTTACCGAATTTTCGCATATGTAAACCATAAACTACCAACAATTCCCGTTTTCTTCCCGTACCATAGATGCAAACAAAATTGTTACACGTGTTTTCACTCGAGACGCATATTTTCTCTATAATTCAATTCGCTTTCCGCAGTCATGAAAAAAGTAGGGAAAAAACATCCACAACAAACGACTTACTCGTACATATTATGATTCATGTAGTTTTTTTTCTTTGTGAGTAAATTCTATTATTTTGCGTTTGACTGTTTTAATTTCGAATGACAATGCCTTGGTTTACCCTGATGTTACTCAGACTTTGTTTGTCTTTTTAAACAGATTATATTCTACCTTGTGAAATAAACACAATGTCGGATGTTGTTTCCTTTTACTACTATAATTTTATTTTCATCAGATTGCATTAACTTTTTCTTGAAAAACTGAAAACTAACGCAATAATTGAAAAAAAAATCAAACATTTACTTTTATTTCGTTTGTTTCATAGATCTATTTAACAGAAAATAAATAGCGGAGTTCAACGAGTAGATAATTTTTATTATTATAAACCAAAAAATATTTCTTTATTGCATTTTTTAACATCTTTATGGTTTATTGATATGGTGTGGGTATTGTATGCACTTTCATATGATTTTGACTATTTACGAAAATACAGTGCAGAAGTTGTTCTTGACGTAATGAATTGTGAAAATTATGTGGGTTAACTTTGTTCTAGTGCTGAGTTTGTCTTATGCTTTTTTTTTTCTAATGTATAAAATTGTTTGCATGTTAATGTTGATTTTTTAACATTTTTTTATAATACGAGTATGTTGAACTAAAAATATTTTGTACTGTTTGAATGAATAAATATATATTTTCGATAATTAATAGAATGGATTACGATACTTAAGTGTTTTTATAAAGAAAAGTCTTTTGATTAATCTCCATGTAAAAATGATATAAGGTTTATATCTTAATACGATACATTCTTCTAGATTTCCTCCTGATGATGGTATGAATTAATATATTATTTGAAAAATAATAATAAATAAAATAACAATTGGGAAAAAATTGTAGACATAAAATAAACAACGATGAAACGTGATATACTCGTACATATATATGTTTGTAAGTTTGTGGAAATAATATTCTCGTACGAAATATTCATTCGTATTTCTTTTTTGAGACCATACTTCAAAAGTAATATTAAGCTCAGAATTTCCATTTTTCTCCAAGTCAAATATTTCCAGGAAGAAACTTCAGAAATGATAATGTTAAAACACAGTGGCGTGTTACGCTCAGAAAAAAGGGGCGGAAGGCACCTGCCAACTTTCACTATCCTTTTTGAGCTCTGAGTGGCCGCTGCTCCTGTGCTTATAGGAAAACACTTTCAGAGATTTAACCTTTTACCTTCGAAAATTTTATATCTCGGTATTGTTACTTATTCTGAAGGAAAACATAAACGTCATTTTGTAATCAAGTAAAAGTATTTTATAAGTACATTATATTGATGATTGTCTGCAATCACAGTGCATGCTTTCAAAACTGTAACATGCTCATAAACAATGGCATTACAACCTTTTTTTTGTAAATAAATAAAATCGTGATATTCTTATGAAACTAGTCTGTATCAATTTATATTCTCAACATCTTTCTCAATATAAGGAAAGTTAAAAATTTATAGCTACAAGCTACAAGGGATGTATACGTGTGTGTATCGAATTTATAATTGTTTAACCTTTACCCACCAAAGTGTTAACTCATTGGACAATCAATTATCATTTATACCAACTGGTTATAAAACATTTTATATAAATACAGAAGATGACATTTATACAGTTTCATCATATCCACATTTATTTGAGATAAGTTTAAGTTTTTTTTTATTTTTCAACAATGCTACATATCATATTAAGCTTTGGTCCCTTGAATCAGACTGGAATTCAATTTAAAAAAAATCTGGATTCCAGTGGGAATCGAACCCGCAACCTCCGGATCGGCAGACAAGCGTCTTACCACCAGGCCACGGAGGTCGTCCTATAATTATATCCTGCCACGCATCTCCTTTTTGTACTGGTATCTATAAAAAATATTTGTATCGTTGAAACCAAAATAAGACCTTGATTCCATTTATTTTAGACATATTTTTTACGATAGAAAATATTTAATAATTTATTTATTTTAATAATCATCAATCAATTCCATTTTAAATATATTTTTTAAATAAGATCATAATTTTTTCCAGTATATAATGATAATTTTCTCATTTTGTGGTACATTTGGGCCATTTTTGTCCCGACACTAGCGAAAAAATAAAACATTGCTAAAAATCGATCTTTGTTTTATCTTTTGCCTTTGTCAAACACACAAAGGTATGGTGGCGGATGGGTTAAGGCTCTCCAGCATCCAGCAGTTTCCCTCCCTATCTGGCCATCTTAACGGACCATAAAAATACCGACGCACAGCTAAGTGCAGAGAGGAAAGATAAATAAAATGCGCCTTTATCCTTAAGCCCTCAGAGCCGGGTCGATCGAAAAGATATGCTTTGTCTTGCAGTCGGACTCCAAGTATTGACTTTGGAAACGTTTCGTGATATTGAATGGTATCCAAAAGATAGTATTAAACTGTCGATTTCAATCGATAAGATGTTGATATGAAAGTTAAATATTTTTATGGGTATTGTTAAAAGCTCAAGTATTTTAAGATAAAATATAGTCAACAGTTACAAACTGGTAAGTTTTCTGAAAAAGTTATTTTTATTTATAACATGGGAAGGATAAGGGATCTAATTATTTGTTCCGGTGAATATATTTTGAGAAACTTCATATTGATAAATGTGGAATTTGGATACGCAATGTTTTTATTATTATTTTCACTTGGTCACAAACTATAATAAATAACAAAAAGTGATCTAGATTTTAAGAATTAAATATTCTCAAAATTGTTAGCACTTTTAAAGTAAAACAGTTTACTGCTTTACCCGTTAAAAGTTTTTTGTTATATTTTTTTTCTAAAAAAAGACAATAATAACGTAAGGATCTTTCATTAAAATGTAACAACCACAGTTGTATAGTTTGTAAGATCCTTGCCTTCTTCCAGGAGGGATTCGTGCTCCATTACCGATGATAAGCAACATTTAAAAAAAACTCTCGAGCATTTTTACCTATCGTTGTACTGTAGTATTGTCAACACATATGACGACGAACATCGAGTTGTTCGCTCATAGGTGAATAACATGTCTTGCGACTATGAATTCATAAATTATAACCTATTGAGAACAAATAACTTTATAACCTAATATGATGCTTCTAACAACCTTAATACGTTGTTTCACTGTAAACCATATTGTAAATTTCTCTTAAATTTCATTTTATTAAATGTTTATACTCGGGTTACCCAATTTCACCATGAATAATATAATTGTACGTAAAATTAAAAAAACTAATCATAAAAATGTAAGTTAATGCTTCCCTGTGAATCAGTTAAGTTATGTTGAAAAACCCTTTCAATAAACCCAATTTTCAAGAAACTCATCGCACTGTAGAAAAACACCAATTTTTGAAACTTCATTCAAATAAGTCGGTCCATATGCGAGTGCTTTCTGAATAGTTCTGTTCGAGAATACGTAGATTATATAACATATGTTTGAATATATAAATATATTTTTTTAAGTAAGAACTTTTTATGTAGCCTACGTTTTTGATACGACTTACCTGAAACGATAGTGAGTATGACCGCGGAGCATTTGCCCCCGATTTATTTCCTACTCCACCCTACGCTGATGGGGAGTGTTTCTGTACCGAACTACTGAAGCTATGGGCTTCAGTTCTCCATTTAAAATGTATAGAAACATCACAAGGGTGCAAAACCTTTATTTACATTATAGATCATAAACACTACATTTTTCAAATACTTTTCATTTAAAGTAAAATAAAATCATTGATTTATTACTTTTTATTTTAAACGATAATTTAAAAATTATCTTTTTTGTTTTTTTCAATTTATGTAAAAATTAAGTTTAATGATTTTTATGCTTTATTGTGGGCAACTAAATTGGCATTTTGAATAATTTTTCTAACATTGTGATTTTATGCGAAATAAAAATATTTCAAATACCTGTTATTTTAAACACATTTGTTCTTGGAAAAAAATATAAAAATATATTTTTAAAACTCCTTTGTCCTATCTTTCATGATTTTTACAAACTAAGCCCTTAAGGATTCCAGATGATTCCATTGGACGTTGTTTAAAAACAGTTAAACCTTCTTTATATTCAAAATGATAAAAGTGTATACGGTAAAATATATCGGCAAGTTTTTTTTCGGTGTTCTTTAAAGTTTTTTTTTTATTTCAATTGTTCCTGCAATTTTAAAAAGCTTTATCGCAATTTCTTTAAATAATGATATTTTCAATTTCATTTATTTTTTATTTCAACATTGCAGATACATCAAAGTAAAATTTTGGATTATTTTGCAATTTGGACAAATAACATTTTGTTTCTAGTATTCCCCGCTTTATCAAAAGATGTCAGTGTTGCATTTCTTTATGTCCTTGTATGAATATTTCATAATGTCGAATTGTAGTAATAAAGCATTTTATTAGTGTCATAAAATATTTCATAAAAATTGTCATAAAATCGAGATGCATAAATGAAAATGAAATAAGGCAGATGTTGCAAGTATTTAAGCTGCATTTCAATGAATATTAAGCAGTTGTAAAATTGTAATATTTTTTGAAGTAAAGGAACAGTTTAATATTCTTAATGAATCAAAGTTATTTTTACATTATATTAATAACAAATAATTCGCAAATGTTTGATATATATTTTTTAAATATGAAAATTGTTTTGAATCTGATGGCCTTAAATCCATTTAGTATTAAACGACGAAATGTGAAAAATAATAGGTTTGATCAATTTTTATTTCTCATCGAAAATCGAATATGAATTATTAAGTCAATCATTTCATCACTAGACGACGATTCACTCATCACAAATTATGTACAAAAAAATAAATATCCCCTTTCTCGGGAGTTCACCTTCATAAAATAATACAAATTGAATACGAAATTTGTTTCTAAAATAATGTAAAAAAAATAGGTTGTTCTATTTCAAATGTATTTATTAGTCCTATCTGTTTTAGATAATGTAATGTGCCATCCTCTTCATAAATGATTAATTAATTCATAAAGATATTTTATTATAACAGTTAATCCTGTTTTTCAAAGTGAATGCGTAATTCAAATACCATGTCGTAGCCTGAAAATGCGGTCGGAAAGGTACTTTCACGGATCCGTAGGCGCTTAGCCACTATATAAGCCGATAAGTAGACTTATTAACTACTTATATAGAATGTTACTTCGTCATTTAGGTACCAATGTATGCCTTAAACAAATATTAGGAAAATAAAATAAATGTTTTCATCCCATGTATTGCACAGCTAAGTATGTTATCATCATATAACATAACTATTTCTTATGGCTACTTTGATATATTTTAACGGTAGTAGCAGAAATTAATAATACACAAACAATCATTGCGTAGATTATATGAAAAAATAATGTATAACAGAATAAGCAATGAGGACACTAGAAAATAAAGTGAACTGAAAAAAAATGCAGTACTTACGAGTATATGAATAAATTATTGATGTGGTTTGGCGATATTTAAAGAATAATGATTCATTAATTTTATTTCAACGAGAATTAAACAAGTTTTAGAAGAGATAGATAAATGTGGAACGACCAAGTTAACCAAATTTTGAAAAAAAAGGGAAAAGTTAAAAGTCTTTATGACAGTAGAGTATGCATGACGAAATTGGCACAAATGAAAGATGTGTACCAGGATAAAATTAAGTAGAAATATGTTCTCTCTGTTTACCCCAATAGAGATACGGTGTAATGCTGATTATGATAATATACGATTATTAATATTCACATTACTGTAAAATATCGATAAATTTACACTGACTAGTTTTTCTCTGGCAGGATTCTGTGTCAAATATATATCTAAAACGTAAGGAAATGGGGAAGTTCCTACATATACTATACTCGTATTCTACTGCCATTACGTTTACAGTGTCTTTTTTTTATTAAGATTTTTCATTTTTTTGTAATTTCCATTACAAAGCTTAATAATTTGTTAGGTTTTTTATTTCTTTGAACCTTGATTCGATTCTTAATTGTAAAACCTTTATTTGATACAGTATTAGTGTGAGTAGGTTCACTAAATGGCGTTTAATAAATGATCTATTTTTATTATTACGAAATGCTTTATCATTCGTAAAATCTTAAGTTTATTAAGTAACTATTCTGGTATCCATACTCGATTTTTGGCAGGTAATTTTTTTAAACATCTGTATTATCTGTTACTTAGAAGTTGACTCAGATTTTATTATAAAAGTGCTATTTTGACGTACGATTATAACAAAAATTGCTTCAAAATTAAAATTTACATCTCTGACAATATTTTTGGGATATCTTTATTTTTTTACCTGTTGAATACTTTATTTTTCTATGACTGTTTTGAAAATAAATACGAGTATACTTCTCTTTTATTCAAGATGGCCTTCGTGGCTTTGTTGGTAAGGCGTCTCTCTTCCAGCCTAGGGATTACGCGTTCATTCCCGTTGAAACCCTGATTTAAAAAAAAGGGTTTTAATCTAGTTTTCACTTCAATCTTCTTGAACATCTTTCTGGTTGAATGAAAGAGTTTGCTACATGGCAATAAGGTCGCCAGGCTATATAACGAAAGAGTAATACAATACAATATAAAGGTTACAGCTTTAATTTTGTCAATATTTTTAAATTACTATTTTTTATATTTGAATTATCTTATATATGTACGGTTATTTTATTCTTGAACACTAAAAAGGGTTTTTAAATTTTGTTTGTCATTTTGTACTATTTTTATAGGTCATTATTTATAGCTATTTTGGTTGAATTATAGTATTTTAATTTGATATTTTTTCATTAATGTTTTTATAATCATTTAAATTCTAAAAGTCTTAATAATTGAACCCTTTTTAACATTGAAGATACTGAATGATTTCAATACATCGTTGTCATTCCACTCCTTTGTCAAGAAAAATAAGAGCTGCCAATTAATTTGATGTTTGCCTTCAGTGTATTAATTCAAAGTATGATCCTCTCTCCTTCCTCGTCCTGCGGGTAAAACAACTTTCAATTTACTTTCGTCCTTATCATCGTCCTGCCGTCATTACTCCGGCTACGTGCACTTAATGTCAGCGTTTAGTACCACTGGACTCGTGATGGGGGAGATACTGCCCACTTGAATGCTGTTCGAATTTGGGTAAGGGTGGTTCTGAGTTTTATAGGGTGCGTACTTTCAGTGCAACTTATCTGAAGAAATATAAAAAGCACGCCTATGCCGCTAAAAATCATTTTATTAATTTATTTTAACGTTTCAAAGCGATATCTTTAGAACATTGAATTTAACTTGAAATATAGTGTCGTTTAAATTTAATATGTCAATAATTTTACGTCATTAACTTTTCTGTTATTACTAGTCTTCCGAAATCAAAACTCTGATAACGGTTTTATAACGCCTTTAAATTGTTGAAAATAATCAATCATTTTTTGTATTTGGTTTTTTAATCCAATTTGTGTGTTTTCTGCAAGTAAGCAATAAGAAGTTAAAGAAATTTATTCAGAATACAGATGAAGACTATTTTATAACACTTTTTAATATGTATATTACCAAAATTATATTACTTTTAAAGAAAATTATGTTTTGAGAACAGATGACTTATGAAAATGGTGAGTGTTAGGTGGTACGACAGTGTGATGGATTATATCCTATGCATGAAGCGCTGGATGTGGTTAGGTCACGTATGGAAAATGTCATCTGGTAGTTGGTCAAAAACTCTATTACGTTACCATTAAGGGACTCAAAGAATCGGACGCCAATCATACACCAAATACTGGTGCAACGATAAGGAAGTTTGTAGTATCAATGCCTCGTGAAAGGACGTAGAGTGTAGTCATGTGCACCGATCTGGATAGCGGCATTTTGTAGCATCCTTTTGTTCCTAATGAGACGTATAGAGTTATGGTGATAAGGAAATCAAAATATAATTTTGAGTTCATAGCATATACAATGTTACATTTATTATCAAATTCTTTATTAAGGTTCAAAACAATTGTTAATTGCAATGACTGCCTTATACAGCATATGAATGTTTATAAACAATATTGATACAAATCATACTTTTTTAGTTTAATTGAAACATTTAGTCGACCTACGTGGTTTAGTTGGTAAGGTGCCTATCTATCAGCCTGAGACTGTGGGTTCAATTCCCGTTGTTTAACACCTTTCTTATTGGTTGGAAGAGATAGTCATATGGTGATAAATCCACTATTTTTTAATATATGCAACGAAAATGTAATACAATACAATGAGTCTAAATCCAACAAATGTGTGCAAAAATATGAACCAAATAAAATTACGATTCAGTCTTTTTTGTTCCATATATCATAAGCCTACACAACGCACCATTGCCTTTAAAATATATTTATGTAATATATCAGTTTGATTTTATACGATCATCTTTAATAATATGAACAATATAGCCTCCAGAAAAAAAAACTTTAAAAAAAATCTAAAAATAAAAGTCTTCACTTTTGGTCACCCATCTGCAAAAAAACGTCCCTCGAAAATTACATTAAATTTGTGAGAGTACAGTGCATTTCTATCATATGGACTTTGTGACAGTGGCTATCAGAGCTGTGGTCGAGGGTTGTCAGATTTAATGTCAAATGAAAAGTGTTCTAGGGGGACAGATTGGACGCAAGGCAAAGTAAAAGCTCGTGTAAGTGCGAATGCTTACGTCAGTTTTGTCCATTTTGTCACATTTTGCTGGTCGTATCTTCACTGATGATGGGTAATCATTGTCCTCACTAAACACGGGTTCAGGGCATTTGAAATGTGCTTAGACATCTCTTGAAAATTAAAAGCGGAAATGCACACAGTTTGTTGGAAAAATAAACTGAAATGTTGATATAATTCGCCGTAAAATTGACAGATTTTGTTTTTCGTATAATTCTGACACTTTTACAGCCTCTAATACATTCATAAAAAATACTAGTTTTTAATGTTATTTTGTTTAAAAATTTAGCAAATCAAAACTTAGTTTTATGTGTCACGTATGATATATTAACCTGGAGAAATGTCTGTAAACATCTAAAAAAAATGAAAACAGTTTTCTTTGGTTTCCATCGGAAATTGAAAACCGACTCTTCCAGATTTGAAAACAATCATTATATTAGGTCCTTACATATGAAATTGGCGTTTTGCCGTACTGGCAACTTTGATCTCAAATATCTTCTCTTTGGTTAGGAATTCCAAATTAAAATTTATACAGCTATTTACTCAAGTATTTGTGTTTCGAAAATTATAATTCATTTGTTTTTTCCTCAATTGTTTTTTTTCTTTGCGTCACTCAGTTTACAAAATGGAAAACTTGAAATATCGCGTTATTTACGAGTACGAGTTCCACCGTGGTACCAGTGCTGCAGAAACGGCTCGAAGGATTAATGATGTGTATGGCGACGGTGCCGCAAAAGAAAACACAGTGCGTTTTTGGTTCCAACGTTTTCGTTCTGGAAATTTCGACCTGCAGAATAAGCCCCGTGGACGGCCGGAGACCAAAGTTGATAATGAAGAATTGAAGGCTATTGTGGAAGCGGATCCATCGCAAACCACGTCCGAGTTAGCTGCAGGCTGCGGTGTTAGTGATAAAACTGTTTTAATCCACTTGAAGCAAATTGGGAAGGTGAAAAAGCTTGAAAGGTGGGTACCTCACGAATTGAGTGAAGCAAATCAACAAACGCGCGTTGACTGCTGCGTTGCATTACTCAACCGGCACAATAATGAAGGGATTTTGAATCGAATCATTACCTGTGATGAAAAGTGGATCCTGTATGATAATCGGAAGTGCTCATCGCAATGGCTGAACCCTGCCGAACCAGCCAAACCATGCCCCAAGCGAAAATTGACTCCAAAAAAGTTACTTGTGAGCGTTTGGTGGACTAGTGCTGGTGTCGTTCACTACAGCTTTCTTAAATCTGGCCAGACGATTACGGCAGATGTCTATTGTCAGCAACTGCAAACCATGATGGAAAAGCTAGCTGCTAAACAACCGAGGCTGGTTAATCGCTCTTGGCCACTGCTGCTTCATGATAACGCTAGACCACACACTGCACAACAGACGGCTACCAAATTAGAAGAGCTTCAATTGGAATGTCTAAGACATCCACCGTACTCTCCGGACCTTGCCCCAACAGATTACTATTTTTTTCGAAATTTGGATAACTTCTTGCAAGGGAAAAAATTCAACTCCGATGGGGCAGTCCAAACCGACTTCAAAGATTTTATTGATTCCCGTCCGAATGGTTTTTTTAGTAAAGGGATCGATGAACTACCTATGAGATGGCAAAAGTGCATAGATAGCAATGGTACATACTTTGATTAAATAAATATATTATATTAAAAAAAAATCAACTTTATGTTCCTCCCAAACAAAACGCCAATTTCATATGTAAGGACCTAATACATTTTAAGCCACGGAGATCTTCATTATTATGAATTGATAAAAATAGCATTTTTCTGATTTATATGAAAAATTATAAATGCGGCAGTTAAATTTATCACATTGAAATAAACAGTGCATTTTCTTAAATATTTCTAAAATTTCGAAGTAAATTCTTATCACTTTGAATGTTTATTTTTTTAAATTTTAATTGTGATTTTTCTTCTGTTACTCGTTGTTTCTTATATTATTTTTTAAATCATACCCTACCAAGTGTCAAAAATAGAGCATGTTTAAAACTCGTTAGTTTGACATATTTTGCCTGCAATTATGTTTTTACTACCGAGTTGTTAACAGTACCGGTCCACTTCTCGCTTTGCAACTCCTACACTTCCCTACTCTACTTGAACAAGGAATGCTTACTCCTACATGCACCTCGAATGACTGTAGTGCCCAACAAATGAAAAATATCCTTATATAACTCAACCACGCAATACGATTTTTTAGTAAAACTTTGTAGATACATAAAAGGGGCGTGGACTGAAAACTTTTTTCCAGTATTTAATCTAGAAACTATGTTTTTACCCTTAAATGTTAACTTTATCCGTCTAAAGATCATCAGCCCAGAGTAAGTTTTAGCCTATTTAAGATTTCACTTTCGTCAACAGTTACTTAATAGTTTTGAATGATTATCCTTTGGGCATTCAGTCATCGACGTTTACTTCCTCATACAGCTCGTGACAAATGTATTATTAGGATTTTTTTGAGTTCAACACCCCTTCTTACTTCTAACTTTTACATGGACGTAATATTTGTAACAAATATTATAATAAATAATTATAATAAATATATATTTATTGATAGCAACATAGTATGTACATATATAAATTCACTCCAAAATTGAACATTTATCTAAAGATAAAAAGCAAAAAATACATTTAAGAGAGAAGCTATCAAAAAGTCTGGACTCATCTCATAACATCTCCGCAGCTATTCCCTCGCTCTTTCAAGGGCAAATGCAACTAATTCCAGCATTTGCTGGCTGAGTGTGAGAAGGATCCCTTGAATAATATTAAATTATGACTCGTAATAATTAAAAGAGTTTCTCTGCTTCTAGTATCATTGCCGTGAAAATTTCTAGTTCAACTAAGTTTTTCGTAGAGTGGCAGTTTTGTCTTGATCAAATTATGCTTGAGAACGCTTAAATGAAGAAACTGTCTCTATTTATGATAATAATTTTAAAAACTCTCATAAACGGGGAGATTCGTTCTCTGGAAGGGATATGGATCCAATGCATGGGTTGTATCATTCAAAGACCAACAAAAAATACTGAGGTTAAAAAACTGTGAAATATATTAACTAAAAATAAACTACCTACCATAAATACTATTTTAAATTATACTAAAATATACTCACAGCTGTTTCAAGCTGTTTTCACCAAAATATTCAGCACAGAAAAAGTGACAATAGACAGGGAAACTTTTTAACCACCGAAACATAGTTATCTACTCGATATTAAATACAATACTTCGGAATCGGTTCAAATTGTCAACTCGATCGAGGCTATTACTAAGAAGACAAAGTTAAAATATCAGTTGATTGCAGTTGCATGTCAAAAGCAATTTAAAATCAATAAAAAAATATTCACCCTTGACGCTTTTAGCGCGTGATATTATGTATTACCGGCAGTGATAATTTTGGGGTAGTCATAAAATAAAAAAAAGTTTTTTAAAAAATATTAATTTTTTATAACTATAACTATAATACTTAGTGAAAAAGGATTATCCCTTTTAATGAAGTTCGACATTTTTACTTTGACGTCTACGTGGAGGGGGATGTGCATGCATTCCACGAATTTTCAGTGACATGAGCAACCCTGGCGGGGAATTTCCGAAGCTTTTGTTCTAGGAAATTTTCAGATTTCCGTTGAATATTATGGCTGAAAGCTTTGACCTTTTATAATATAATGGTGGTGCTGATGTAAAAGCAATTTATCATACAATAGTTCTTTAAAATTATGCGTAATTACATATTTCTCAAAATGAAAACGTTTTATTCTTGTCGATTTGTCGGAAAATGTACATATTAAATGCTTCAAAAATATATTCGGTAGTTGGGAATTAGTATAAAATATATTTTGTATACATAATTAAAAATAAACAATCTGAATATTTTAATATAATATTTTTTTTTTGTAAAAAAGAGGAAGCTAATAATTAAAAAAAATGTTTCATTATGTATCATTTGAAAAGTACTAAATTATTATCAATTTTAATAGTAAATTATGATAAAAGTAAGAAATATTTCATAAATTTTATAAACACCTCAGACACACACACACATTTTTACAAAATACCCAAAATGCCAAATAGATAGTACCGCATGTACTCGTAAAATGATACGCAAAGATTAATGCGTAGTTCATCGTCTTCTGGAATATTTTATGTCGTTTTCTTGCCAAATAGTATAAACTAAATATTCAAACAAGTTTCTAAATAAGTCACAGCCGACACCTTCCTGTTCTACATAAAGAATTCATTTCGATTTTTTTTCTCGTTAAATGGGACATTAATTTTTTATGCTTTATAAAATGTTCAATTACTTTGATTTCATTCTTAGCATTCGGTTCAATTCCCAGTTGACTATATAATTCTTAGAATTATAATTTTTTTATAGTAGTTGTGTATATCCTTATTTTTTAACCAATTAAACCCATTTAATTTTAAAATAAATTAATTTACAACGGGAATAAATAAACCCGCCTGGTTGTATTTTATGTAACTAGAGTGTAAACCAATATATTATTAAATATTTGAAAATTAATATTAATTTAGATATCATTCTTATTTAATATTTTTTTGGGAAGTGTGAACACGACGAGTACTTAGTGTGACATATCTGAATAAACCTTAAATATATTAAATACATAAAAATAAACATACGATCCAAAAAAGCTTAAATTAAATTTCAACTCATGTACCAGTATATGCTTCATTAAGCTGTACTGCCCACAATTTAGCTATGCTAATTGTAGGCTCTTTATCATAGGCTCAAATGTGGCTAAGAGCCTCCGAAATCCTATTTTAATCCATACGTTTGCTTATAATGTGAATTTAATGAGCGGGTTATCCCAATCGATCCCTCCGAGTGACCACACCTGTCCCCTTATTTACGACCATTCACGATTGTCTGTTTTACGGCAGGGATGAACGTATGCTGAACATAAATGTTAAACCTCCATCCCTCTGCACGCTAAGCGTATTTTGTAGGATTTAAGGAGCAATGATTAAATTATTATGAATTATTTTAGTATGTTTCGGTTTGGTAAAAAAATGGTTTTGATTCGTTGATATTTTGTACGATACTGTATTCTGCTTTTTTCTGAAAATTGAAGATAAACATAATTGTCATTATTTTTCTACATCATAATATTCCAGTATTATTTAATGATTTAGTTGCGACACGTGTTTTAAGCTCATTAACCCTTCATCAGACAGTGTTAATATAAACTTAAAAAGGTGTTCGATCATGTCGTGTTACAAAATAAAAATAATGACGCAGGCAATAATTCTAGTTTTCTACTGTGTAAACGTTTTTGTGTTTTATGGAAGACTCAATTTTTAAAAAAATTTTTTAAAGTTTTTTTTATTGATTGATTATATAATTTGAAACTTATTTCAAATTAACGTTAGTTAAAGATAGTTATAACTATCTTTTTATTATATTCGTTTTATTATATTTTTTATTAAAGTCAATTTTTTTAAACTGTTTTTGAGGCAAGATAGTTATTTTATCTATAATTAAAATATCAAACACTGATTTACGACTATGTAAAGTTCCTAAAGAAATTCAAAAGAAAAACTATTATAAAGATATCGATACATAATTTAGGTATAAGAAATATTGAAAAGATAAGTATAGTTTTTTGATCTGTATAAATTGATGATTTCGCTTAATGTAGTGAAAATGAAGATACGTCTGTAATCCATCCAGTTGTGGTTATTTCCTTAAAACGTACGTGAAGCATCAATTTTCATTTGATGGGCGTCCACCCTTCTCCCTCGAGCCTGCAGGATGGTGCTGATGGCAAACTACCCCATAAGGAATATCAGGAAACGACGCGGACTTTTGGCGCCAACATGTCCTTATTCCCTATTTTTTCATGTTATCACCATGCTGCAAAAAATGCAGAAACGTTTCTCAAAATAATTGCATAAAAAATTTGATATTCTGATCACGTTTGTCTTAATTAACGAAAGAAAAACTTGAAATATTTCGATAATTTCCAGTTACGCAAAAAACATTTGTTTTTTGTACGTTAATGTAAAGTGCCTTTGTATTGACAGTTGAAAAGATAAGTTATGAATCCTCTGACAGTATTGTCAATAGAAAATATTAGTTTTGTTCAATTGAAAAGATAAATTATGGACAGTTCAAGATAAGTTATGGATCCTTTATGTTAAGCTCAAAGAGGCTTGATTAAAATTTTGCTGAAAAATCGGTTTGCTACTCCACCGAAATTTTTGTCAAGGAGTTTGATCCAAGTCAGATATTTATTAAATCACAAATTAAATATGATATTAATAATTTTCCGATACGTACGCTAGAGCGCAGTCATAGAACAAGAGGCGACAACTGAATTTGGTTCCGACCCCATGCGTTCATATATCATTTGGTAGAAAGAACATGAAGTACCTTGTGCCAATTAACAACACATTCATGAGTGAGAATATGAATTTTTCTAATGTCGCGCCTTAAATTTTGAAAGAATGTGTAACAAGGTGGCTCATTGACAAGATGAGAGTGAGAAGCTTTTGAAAGCACGCGAGTGAGTTATTAAACATGTTTTTCATTTGCTTATTAAGATAATGCGGTTGAAATGTATGTGATAAATTAGGATTACAGTGTGTGTAAGGATGTCAATGCAGAAAGTAAATGTTTTAACTGAGTGTTTTGGTGTTTTGGACAAAAATACGATTTTGATTAAGGAATGAGAGCACTTCGTCTTTGCTTAGTGACCTTGTCTAGTGATGCGATCCTTGGCTAGTGATGCGATATTATTTTTTCACAAATGGAGGGTTATCGTATTGCTATGTATGTCTACTATAAAGTTTGCCTTTCCATTAAAATTATGATAATTTTAAATAATGTATTGTGGATACTAAAAATAAAAATATTTATAAATATTACCATTTCCCTACTTCAAAATATTTCGATATTATAAAACTACATGTATTAGTCTTTTATACATCGATACCACATGTTGTTCTCAATGAACGCATTCTCGTCTCATTTACTGGGCTCTTTTCATTCATATTCCATGTGCACGTTTCACTCCCACTAATAAATGTTGGTACTAGTACGCTGTGTGAGTATTTATCTTTTAGCGCCCCATTGACTTTGTTTCCTATTATTAATATATTTTTCCACCTTTTCGTCACCTGTGAACATACTTTTTAAATAATTTTATTATTCTACTCTTTCTAATTCTTCATTGTTCCCCCATATATCGTTCCATTTTGTAATAAATTGTTAAATGATTATTTATATTTTCAATAATATTAAAAATATTTCAATACTCAAATGAAATATGTACCATTTTTTTCTAAATTATGCGTTTACCATGCAGTCAAAATGACAAACGGGCCAAACAATACTTAACGACTGCCGCCACTGGCAATTCACTCTCGAGATGGAAAAGTAATCCATTGTCGTCATGCATTTAATGGCGACGAATCGGAATCAATTGTCGTCGTAGCTTTAGCACCACTTCAACTTCCCTGTAACTATATTTTCACACAATCAAACTTCCATCGTTTCTTGAAAACAGAAAACTATTGAATTTTTATGGAATCTGGTTAATGCAAACATATTAAATGTTATCGGTTATTTTCTTGGAGTTTTAGTAATAAAAAAGGAAAATTATTTACTGCAGAAGTTACATGGTTCAGAAATTGTAACCAAATGGTTAATAAACTTTCTAATTGTTATCATAACAATTAAACAAAATGGGGAAAGCAAAACATACCCTTATATGATTATTGAAACGTGTCTCTTTTAACTACTACTTTTGGTATTCTAATATATTTCTTTATCATGTAAAATAATAATGACTAAATAAATTAAAACCAAAAAGGCCATTTCTTGAAACTATAGTTAGTATTAGTTTCAAATAAATCATTTGATATTCGAAGACTCAAACTTGGTTTTTCAAACCAGTTGACAAGTATTACCATATTTTAACATATTTAAGTTACACTTATGAATTTCAATCAAAAACAAATATTTTTTTAAACATTTTTGTTAATAAAAAAATATATATAATTTTTACACTGAACGCTTTGAAGTACATACTTTCACACTACTCAATGTGAACATTTATTTTCCCAAGAAAATCGTAAATATCCTTGAATACGTCCCAATTCGTGATTTGGACATACTCGTATACATGTAGATGAGTGAATCTGTGATACAATTGTTGAGTTTTGGAGAAACGAAAAGTTGACAAATATTTTGTGTATTGTTTACGAGACTGAGTCGAATTCGTTCCGGTGATTTGTTTTATCAATTTTTGTATTTTATTTAAACTATTTCCAAAAGGAATCTTTTCTATACATTTGATTTGTCTTAAGTAAATAAATATTATTTGTATGTATTAATTTTTCGTCAATACTCAGAGTTTAATCTACCGCGACTGATATAAAATAAATATTGACGAGTAAATAATAATCGATCAATTTATGTGTTGGCATATTCGATACAAGTCTCACAACGTCTGTACCAGCTTAAAGAGCGTGTGATATAATACTGATATGGATGCGGAGCATTGTTAGCAGGCTGTGAGTCTCCAATGTTGCCCGAGGGCTGCAATCAAGAGTTGCCTCCCCCTAACGCACAACTATCTCAATATGCGGTTCGAGAAATATATTAGATACTTGCATTAGTAAAATATACTCGTATGATGATAGAATCTCAATTTAGAAAGATTGCTGATCCACAAGTCCTATTTATTTTAGATGGCTAATCAAGTCCGATTAAAATAATTTAATTAGTAGGTGTGTTGGGATAGCTACGAGTAATGTAAACTTTATAACATCAAGGTATTCTTCACTGGGCTGTATGTATTATTAAGTCATTATTTATCAATGTTGTGGATTTTTAAGAATTTGCAGCTTTAGTTTTTTTCATTCAAGCCATCATTCCACACATGTTAACTCTTCAATAAAGGAAAAAAAGTAAAACACAATGTGATAAATTACACCGTGTCCCTGCGATATGGTATGCTGGGAATGCCCTAGTGCAATGGTCAGAACATATATTTGAAGATGTAAATATTTTTAATTTAATTTTTCTTTCTATTGCTGAAATTAAAATATTATTTGTCTTGTTATTAAAGAGATATTTTCATACTCTTTTTACTTTTAAATTGACTATTGTTTATTTTTAATAAAATTTATTAGCATTCACTGAATATAATGTTTTTTTGTAAAATATTTTCATTTATTTTAAAATGTATTTATAATAAACAAGTTGAGAAGTGCCTGTATGACATGTTAAATGCTGCTTGTGTTCTGTCTGATCACCAAATTACTTCCGTAACAGTGCACACGCAATTTCTAATTACGTTTGCACATCCAAGGATAATGTTTACATTCTGTCGGTAAACCCGATTTCAATATGTTACCAACTAACAACTACCAGCTTATCGACTAGACTCGTATATATAACAATTTAAATTATAGCCATAAATTTTAATTAAACCAAACAGTTTGTTTGAAATTTCATAAAAATGTTCGGATTCAAAATACTAGGTAAGTCCAGAAAGTAAGTGTACTGAATTTTTGTAGGTTACATTTTTTTTTATTTAAACAAAAAAAAAACGTGGTTACCGTAGTACATATGTAAGCTATTTTTCGACATGGTCGCCATTCCTCTCAATGCAGGTGGTGAAGCGGGGTATCAACTTTGTGATGCCTTCCTCGAAGTAGCTTCCCGCCAACCCCTCCGTCCACTTCTCCACCTCCTCGTCGGTTGAAAACCTTTTTCCACCCATGTGCAGCTTCAGGGAGGTAAAGAGATAGTAATCTGAAGGTGCTAGGTCAGGGGAATGCGCGGGATGGTTCAGGACATCCCATTTAAACGAGGTGAGCAGTTCCTTCGTGGCGTTGGCCGTGTGTGGTCTGGCATTGTCGTGCAGCAGGCAGACTCCCTTTGTCAGCATGCCTCTCCTCTTGTTCTGAATCGCCCTCCGCAATTTTTTTAGCGTCTCATAGTATCTTGCAGAGTTGATGGTCTCCCCTTGAGGCATATATTCAATTAAAATTATGCCTTGACAGTCCCAAAACAATTTCGTCAATTTCGTCAGTCACAATTGAAGGTCTTCCGCTCCTCTGATCATCATGCACAGACGTACGACCGTTTTTAAACTCGCGGCACCACTTGTACACACTTGTACGATTCATAGCTTTATCGCCATATGCAGTTTTCACCTCATTTTAAACCTCAACCAGAGGTTTTCCCTTCCAAACGAGATAACGGATGACGCCGCGTATTTCGCACTTGGCGGGTGATTGGATTTACATTTTTCACGAAAGGTGTTGTCGCGTCGTCACTTCTCAACGTACTGACCTCGAACCGGTCTCGTTGCGGAGGGGAAGGGTCAGGCTACACGGAAGTGTAGCCAACATGTCGAAAATAAAATTCATCCGGTCGTGAGAGCCTCAGTACACTTACTTTCTGGATACGCCTCGTAGATTGAAAATGTATTGTATATACTACATCATGATTTTGACAGAGGATATTATTTTTTTTGTAATTAATCAAAAAGTGAGTACTTAAAAACACGATAACTGTTAAATTGTGAGGTTTTAACAAAAGATAAAATTGAACATTTTAAAGAGGAACAGAGTTACATTTCCAGTCCTTGATAACGATAATGAGAAAATGATGCAGCCATCCTTATGAAAACTTCAATACTTTTTTCAACCGATTGAAAAAAAAATGTTCCCAATAATCTTGTTATATGACTTATTCAAACTTTTCCACGTCTCAATCTGTCAGCCAATGACAAATTCGCAATTTTTTTTCCAAAGAGAATCATGACCCACAGTTTGATTTCTTATATTCTTCTGTATGTTTTATGAGGTAATTTTTTATAATTTTTTGTATCATAATGTAAACATTTTCCCTTATGTAGGTATCTCATTATACGAGTATCTCTTTTGATCGCATACTTTTTTCTGTTACAACATTAAGATGCATCTTAGCTTTAGCATTCAACTGTCTAAGTAATTAATATTTTTATTCGACCTAACGCTTATTTCCTATTCTGCTTTTAATTGTGAGCTTTGAACATTATTAAAGCCAAACATTTGAATATGTTAGAAAATCTGTATTCGGTTGTAATGCGCTTAAAGTTTTCTGTTTAGTTTGCTCTGAATTAATTTGTGCGTGCTCCACCGTACATGGTTTACGACACTCAGTTTAATATATCATAAATAAGCTTTTTGACTTATTGGTAGTAAAAACCAGAAATTAAATGGGGAACTTCAATAAGTGTATATTCGACTGCTTTTATTGTTCAATTTAATTTAAAGTGGTTTTGAAAGCTATAAACCTGCATACGTTATGTTTACTACATTGTTGTATTCGATGATATTACAACTTGTTTGGAAATGTTAATATTTTAAATCATTGGAGCTTTTGTACAGATTACTATTAAATTTGAATACTTTTCATTATTTTATAAATAGAAAAACACTGGAAATTTTATTAATTTTGAACGTGTTTTTATTCTACCCTAAAGTGAAATTTTTGCATTCAAATTATATTTTTGTATATTTTTATCAAAAGATTAAAAAATGGTAAAACAGGGTTTTATCGTATTTTTGTTTATGTACATTTATGATTGAATTAATGAACTATAAAATTGTCAGTTATTTCTCAACTTTTGTATTTCTAAAACACTCGAAATTCATTGGTATCAAAAAAGTCGAATATATGTATATGTTATTTTCTGATAACATTTTTATATCACTGGTAAAAATGAAAAAATAAGACAAGGATTTTTTCTCAAATGTTTATAAAGAAAAATAACCAAATAGCTGAGTAGTATAGTAGTGTTTCGTAATATAATATCAACTCGACATACTTATTTTTAAATTTATTAACGGCAGTTCTTAAGCGCCACTAAATTAAATCGGGTTATTATATATGATGTCTGCAAGTATATTTCAAACCGGGATGCCAATAATAAATGACAAGTCTACCTTTCAACAAACTAGTGGCATCAGTAATGTTCCCTATTATTTTGTGGGGATATCTATAATAATAGATTACGACATTAGAATGATCTCGAACTGTAAACCCAATAGGATCAGTTGATAAAAACCACTAAGCATAATTTTAATACAGATGCCCACACTTTTCCATCTTTTTACACCATTCTCGCTTAGTCTACATCTATGTTACATATCTAGTCATATGTGCACTTATGTTTTTCATATTTGTCCCCTTCCCCTCAGTTAACATTTCTCCAACTAGTTCTTTCTATTATGCTCTCGATCTACTCTTCTTCGTTCATTTTCATGAGTTGTGAAAGACATGCTAAAGTCTTTCACAACTCATATTATCAAAGTGTCTAAACCATCACAAATTTATTATTTTTATTTTGCCTATTTATTACATTTAATATAATAAAAAATAATGTTTTTATGGTACATAAACGGTTATCTGTTATCTATTCATATTTTTTGTCATTTGTAGATATAATTAGTATGAAATGCTACAGTAATTTATCTTCTACAGTAATTTAACACGCATAACTATTCATTATTTTTCAGGAATCTCTTCCGTTCATCAAGTACTGGTACATAACTGTTCACTTTCATTTACATTAATTTCGCGGCCAAAATTAAAAGCAAAATATTTATTATTACATCCAATAAATATTCGTGAAAATATAATATTTAATTTCTGAATAAAAAGGAGCACACTGATCGTTATAGGAAGAATGAACTTGACAACTTGTTCCGTGGCATTCGTTTTAAAAATCCCCAAGTTCACCAAACATTCCTCTTTCCTGTCTTAAATAAATATAAACCAATCTAACTCATGATATCGAAGAGCTTTATTTATGAGGGTTCAATTTTTAACGCGACTTTGCTTTGTGAAAAATATTTAATAGAACTCTAAATAATTCAATGGTTTGGTTCACGTTAACATAAAGACACGGATGGTTTTGGTCTGTCACGCGAAAGCTTGTACGGTCGAATTCACTGGCAGATCAAAGAGTTCGCAGGGCCAATACACAGGTGCAGTCAAACGATTTATTTGCTCGAGTGTTCAGTAAGTATTGGTGGATTTCGTGAAACTAATTTAAAGCTGGAACCAATAATTCTGTATAATACATTTTTGATATGTTTAAATAATATATTTATATCTACATAATATTTTTTTAATATAACCAATTTGAGTTTATAAAATTTATATTTTATCTCTTCAAAAAAAAATTTAAAGAGATAAAATAAATATTTTAATTAGAATTTTTTAGTGTGATAATTGTTATCAAACGCTTTTTGGCATAAATTGATTAACAAAATTGATTGGTGATTTCCTTTATGACAAATTATAAGCGAAATTATATATAAGGTCTCTATACAAAAAAAATATGCCGGCTTTAAAAGTTATTTGGAAAGTTTCATATGTCAATTATTAAACACTTGATTGTATAACAATCTGGAGGGGGTTACTTCGAGTTTGGAATCTTTTTCAACCAACTGGACAAAAGTAAATAAAGAAAGTTACATGATTGCTAAAAAATATTCAAATTATTATTCATTTGTAAAAAAATCATGATGAATTGATAGCAACAATGAAAGTGAGATGTCACGAATCAAAGGAAAACGTAAGGACTGTTGAAGAAGAAAGAAAATCGGGAATGAAACACTGAACATTGCTGTCTTTTAAAGTGGTTTAAAGAATTAACCGGCATCATGAATAACTGGATTCTATTATTTTCGTTTTCTTTTCATAATATAACCCAAGGACTTTTCTCTATGGACTTAATGTTTATTATGCATTGATATTATTTATTATTTTCAACATACGATATACTGGAAACATTCCTTAAAAAATATATATGTTTATATAATGTTACTTTTTAAATTCTTATTCATTATTTTTTATTATATTTCTAAACCAAACAGACTTGATAATTATTTTATTTCGTTTGTTTTAATCACTTTTATTTCACGTACTGTCATTCTAATTAATTTGCGATGGATGAAAAACAATTCCTTTGTTCGAGCTATCGCGCCGAGACTAATTCGACATTGCTGTTGAAAGTGCACAAGAAATGTTTGATTTACTAACAAAGCGTTGGACACTTTTAATGAAATTCAGGAATGTCGATTAGGAAAACATTTTTTGTCACAAAGCTTTGTGCACCACGAGCTTTAAAGTTTTTTTTTTAGTTGAAATATAATTTATTTTCAACCTTTGTTATCGAATGGTGGCTAAAAAAAATATCATAGTTATTTTAGTTTCATTTAGTTTTTGAAAAATGTTATCATGCTCGTACGTCTATAATTGTTATGACTTTATATTTTTACAGTTCACAATTTTATCGTTAAACTAATGCAATTACTTTGTAGATACTGCATTTATTGCCACCTAAAACTGAATGTGTTACTATCATATATCGGAATATCTTCAAAGGTTTCTTTGTAGTTCGTCTTGATTGGTTTTTGCAGTTTTCTCAATAAATATTTGTATCTAAACATTTGCAGATGCGGACAAATATCCAACATTTTAACCGCATTAGCCACTTTGCTATCCTTAGACTCAATTTATTTTATTTTTTGTAATATTTCAGTTATGGTAGGTTCGATTCTAGTTAGGGCGTCCTTTAGAAATCTTTTCTCTCAATGGCGTTACATAAATTGCCGATTTATTTTTGTAATTAAATCTTTTTTTCTCTAAAATAGCATAAATGACAATGTTTTACTTTGATACTCGTTCACATTCATTTGAACCAGCTCACAAGTCATGTAGCTTATTTAGTTTTAGCGCGAAATATATTTATTTAAAATATAATCATAAGTAATTTTCTTTATTTGTCACAATTTCAGCTTAATTATTTATCAAACATATCGACAAGAGTTTCAAAAGTGTTATTTTTTAACGATATTTTTCTTTTAAATTTTATAATTAAATTTAATTTTCATCAAATGCATCTTTTTAAGAAGTAATGACAAGTATTATCAATTCAATTTTAACCCTACTGCTTTTATCAAAGAATTCATTTTATCTTATGTTTATATTTAAACCAATGACCATACCTCTGTGGAATATTTAATAAAATTTTATAATTAATTTGCATCAAAAAATTCTTCAAGTATTGTAAATGACATAAGCATAATGCGTGGGATACCCCATATCAAAATAATCCACGTCACGTCTCTTGTTTACGGGCTGACCCTTCATCGGAACGGGTTCACCTGATTAATTGTAATGGTGGTAGGTGCACACACCCTGTCAAAATGACCCATGCATCTAAATTAAATTGTCGTCTTTAGTGGCATTTGTAAGCGCAAAGCTAAATTTACTCGTTTACTGTCATGTCACATAACTGACGAGACCCACCCATTCAAATTTCAACAAATTTGAACATTACAAAATACCATCACAATAGAGAATAACTTAAATGGAACTAGACTGGCCATGTTATGAGATGAAAAGATAACCGTTGGACCAAAAAGTTACTCGAATAGTGACCCAGAAATGGACATTTAAATGTGGGTCAATCTAAAACTCGATGATCAGATTGTATAATAGGTCTTATAGGAACTTTTAGAAGACGTTTGGTGGGAGACAGAATGGACTGACCTATGTCCAACAACACAATTAATCTACCAGTTAATTTATATGATACCATTTAATGACCTTAGTTATTCCATTCTGATACATATAGCATCTATGAAAGGTATCTTCTTTAGGAGTGTATCTTGAAGATTTCCATTTTGTCACCACTCGGACACTAAAAAAATTTATTTCATGGGATATGGCCAACCACTCAAAATACGCGACGTGGAAAAGCTATTTGCCTAGATAATACGAGTAAATAAGAATAGTATGAATGAATGGATAATCGAACATAATCGGTGGCCGTAGTTTAACAGTTAGTATTCACGTTTAGCAAGCGGGGACCACAGGTTCGATTCCGGATTCACTTCCGGACTGGTTGTACTGTTACGTCGTTTTACATCTGAATTAATGTTTTTCTATAGCTTACATTAAACAACCTAATAATAGCGCTATGTAATAATACTCTGCCTAACGAAAGAGTGCAGCAGATTAAACCTGCCGAACGTTTTATAACTTTGATCTCCTTGCCATTGAAACTTTTGATTTCATCTTTCAAGACTATACTTGCTGAGTTCAACAGCTTGCACACAATAAACGAAAATATTTACAGGTATTTTCTAATCGTTGGCTGGCTGACATTCATGCTCGATCACGAAGGATTGCCTATCGGATCGTACTTCAATGGTTTATTGCACTTATTTATAACAAAATTAGATTTCCTCTTATAACTAAAATTGATTATCTGAAGATTATCCATGCATGGTTCAACTTGATTCGGGTTCCCTTTCCAGATATATAATTTGAACCAAACTTGAAAAGGATTAATATGAAAAGCAACTCTGCAGAGAGTATCCGAAGGGCTTACCCTTAAATAATTTGATGACAGTTACCCTAGAGAATTCAGGTAAATAGTTCGGTGGATCACTCTTCACTCCTCCAGGTTAATTGACAAGTTTTGTCATGCGGATACTTGGCGAGGGGGAGGAAAATTGATTAAATTACCCCTTTTTGAATATCGGTAAACACAAAGGTTCTTTGTATCCTCGTACACAAACATTTTCATAGAGTTTAAGTGTTACGGGATAGACCGGTCTTGTGGTTTCATGTTTAAATGTTTAACGTGATATAATAGTCAGAAAAACAATGCCCGCAATCCTTTTAGAAATAGCAACTTGAAGTATTTGCAAACAATTATACTACGAGTACATCAAATATCTTCCCATCCTTATTATTTTTTTTGATTTCCTGTACTTAGCAAAATAAGATAAGAAACTTTTTCTGTGTTAAACATTTGAACCAAAAAAAATAAGATGAACGTTTCTTGTGCTTCTAAGGTTTTCTAAGTTTTTATTGCAAAACTAACTATCGAAAATGTGTTTTAAGTCTTCTTTGGATGAAAATAAACGTTTTAAATTGAGAGTATTTGTAAAATCTATTTAACTGTATATTCAATTATTTCTCTATGCAGTAAAATAGGATTTTCAATCTCTTTATGTTTAGTAAAGAATTGAACGGTTAATGTAAGCTATCCTGAAAGAATTCCATTTCAACAATGCACTTTCATTTTCCAGTCTGTGGAATCTTTTCAGTAATTTCAAAGGCGTAAGCTATCCTTTTATTTCCACTTTGCTGATATCCAAGTTTCTTTGGTATTTTGTCATATGGAAATTATCATAGATAAACGATATTTCTAAAAGTATTCATTTTGGATATTTATAACCATTAAACTGACATTTTGGCAAGTTCGTCCTGTTTGAATAACTCTAAAATGTGTTATTGTTTAAAATTATAAATGTCTACATAACTTTTATTTGTCATTTATTTTAGTTCTTAACTGACAGTGGGCTCAGGAGACCGAGGTTTGGTATAAATTTGACTGCTATCGAAGAAACCATTTTTAGTGGATGGCGCTTGGTGGTGTGGTAAAGGTTTTTGTGTTATTAGCAAAAGGTTTTCAGTTTGAAATTCATGATACATTTCAAATAATACAAGCCATTTTTTAATATGAAAGTTACTCCTCACTTATACTTGATACTCCTTACTTAGTATATTTTACAGGATCATTAATTATACTATTGTAGCACAATTAATGTTTACATTTTTCGGAGAAAGAGCTTGAAACTAAATGATGATGATAACATTAGATGCTGGAATTTACAAAGAGAATCATATTTCATTATTTATTTTAAACTTTCAGTAAAATTATAACTCATTGCAAAATAACTATAGTTATTACCTGATTTGCAGTGAAATAAATATATTTTCATTTGGTATTAAAATTGTGACCTTATAAGCCTCGACAAAATACGAACAGAAATTGAAAATAGTCTTCACAATAAAGTTTTAAAAGTAGCGCTGTAAATTATAAAAATTACTCAGAAAAGAGGAAGGAAACACACTGCACAATGCTTTTCAAATCCTCCGCTTTTCTCTTAAAATTTGTTCCGAGATTTCTTACTACACTGATGCAAACTTGACATAATGCAATAGTTTCCAAACGACTAACTTTTATACGCTCTTTACTTCCCGTGGTTTCTATTCTACGCTGTCTTCCAACAGTCTCCATTCTCATGACTGAAACAAGTAAAAAAGTGTCTGCTTTTTAGTCTTCTGAAAAGTTTTCCTAGAACTTGCTCCTAGACTGTTGTTGAACAAAAAATCCAGACATGACATTGGAGGCGAGAAAATAGCATTTTGCTTTCATCAGTTTGATAGATAACTTTGTCAAAAATAAATCTAGACTTACATTATAAATTTAAATAACATTTTTATTGCCTTAAAACTTAATAAGGGTTTATTTGAAATATTTATGAAAAAAATTTTTTTTTCTAAAATGTAATAATTTTCTTCTGGTCAATAAATAACTTTCATAACATTTCAAGGGCTATTACTGAGTTTAATAACATTTTATCTAATATGTTTATCATAAACAGTAGTTAATCATTAATCAAAAGAAGAGAAAATAAAAACTTTTTTGAATATATTTTCATCGTAATGCTTAAAAAGAAAAAATATTATTACTGTGTTTAAGTACCACATATAAAACAAATTATTACTATGATTTCGTCATATATTATTCTGTCATTTTTTTTAAACAACGATAACTATCTATGGATAAAGTATACTCGTATTATTGATTTGAAGATGTTGATTTCAGAGTTTTAAATTTTTTTGTGATTTTGGTTGGTTATTTATAGTATCCTTATTAAATTGGATTTTTATCCCAGAAAAGCCAAGAGCTTTTTAAATACTTTATTCTTTCAAATATCGTCTTCACACGACTGAAAGTTCTGCGTGAGATTTTCGCAATATGCCATTTTAAAAATGGTTTAACTGCCGTATTTCTAGGAAACAGATTTTAACTGTCAGACTCAGACATCTGAAAAAGGTCGACATTTTTCATTTATCTTCAGAGCTAGTCGGCAATGAAGTTCAAAATATAATAAATTCATCGTGATTTGGTTTTTTTTTTACAAAATAAGTATCCATTTTATTTTATGATATGATTGCTGGCAAACTTGGAAATCAATAACTCGTAAAATTTCACTTTTCAACCATTTAGTAAACAACTATTTTATAAAAAAATACCCTTCTAGAATTTATTTATGCATTCTTTTTGAAAAATACACTTCTTATTAAATGATGAATAAACATTTTACAAGTAATCGAATATTCAACACGAATAATCCAAAAATTGTTAAAATATACTGGACAACACACATTTAAACCTGAGTGGAACTGGAGAGATCATATGTTATTACAATAAATAATAAAAAAAATGAATATCTTAAATGAAGGTCGCTGACTGGATAGCAAAAATTTCCCTTGTGTGCGAGAAATATCTTAGAACTTTGACACATAGAGTTAGTTGAAAATACTCAACATATTGTATAAATTAATGAATGACACAAGTATTAGATTAAAACGTTTTTATATTATTCTTCAGGAGGGCACAAAATTAAATAGCACTGTGCCCTTCCAAAAATCCCTCAAAAAATGAAGTGTCTATTTTTCAGCTAATTCTGATTTTTTCATTTCTGTATCTGTTCTTATATTGTGTCGATCTCTTCGAATTTATATCGATTTCAAATCATGCTATTAAAAAAAATGTCTTCTAAATATTTTTTTTCGTTTTTCGTATAAGTTTACTAGATTTTCTTACCTAGTTGTTAGTCTCACCACCGAAAAGGGATCGCAGAATATGGAGTACCACGGCCCTGCGGTTAAACTGTGACATTTCTCATTTTTAAGCACATTCATTTTTCACCGGGTGGCTTTGCAGAATTCCTCTCTGATTTTAAGCAACAAACAAGGTGATGGGAAAGCTTTTGGATTACACGAGAACATAAAATGTTTTCATAAGTGATATATGTTACAATACCAATTCTCTTTTGCAACATAAGTTGATTTTTGAAAAACTCGAAAATCATTAATTTCACATAAATATCAAATCAATATTTACTCTTAAATTATTGTGCACGTTAAAATATGTTTTTATCTGTATTAAAGATTTGTTTATAATATCTAAGTTTTATTTTAATTACTTTTGATGTTAATACGACCTCAATGGATTAGTTGGTAAGACGCCTGTCTCACAATCTGGAGGTTTCTGGTTCGATTCCCGTTGGCGCCTAATCTTTTTAAAAAGGGTTTCGACCTTGTTTTTATTTAAGACCTTATTTAATTTTTTTTGGTATTTAGAAAGTTGCTACATGACAATAACTACGCTATTTAAAAAAATTACATATTTTTCATCGAATTAATTTTAAAATCTTTGTGCCGTTATATCACAGGTTTTAATTAAAAAGGATATCCTTACTTCTTAAATGACGTTAAATGAACTTAGTATTTGCATCACAAAACCTTCGTTGCATATCTTATGCATATCAAACCAGCAAATCGCATAATAATTTCAAATCTCGGCGCGCCATCTTTTAGAAGGAAGTTTCCATTAAAATTAATAATACCCATCTCTGCACATAACAGAAGAAAGCAAAAAAAAAATTCGACTGGAGATGAAACTTGAGGTTCATGAAAATAATTTGCAGAAACATTAACTTAGACTTTCTAACGGTTTTTCTTCACTTTGTTAGGTGTGCACCGTTAACTTCATTTTAAGGGCGGATTTTTACTTACAAAAGAAATAAATGAATATTAAGTGAAATATCATAAAAAAGCTGCAAAATAACTGAAAAGATATTTTTAATTTTAAAGAGTGTTTATCCTGTCACTTTCGTTATTGTTTCTTTCATAATTAAAATAAAATCTGTGCACGAAAATATTTTCTTTGACCATATAATTTGCATCACAAAATCTTCGTTGCGTACCTTATACATATGCAAAGTTAAAAAAAACTTATTTTATATTTTCATTACGGCACACAGCGAATACTCAAATTTTAGTTAACAAATATTTATATTAAGTTTGTAAACAATTTCATGAATTTGAATTTTAAATATATTTTTTTATTTCATATAAAAAAATATATTATTTTGATTTTCAAGAGTGGTATACCAAGAGTGTTTCACTCTTAAGATACATACATACGTGTACATACCATCACACCATTTCCCTGTCAGGGTAGGCAGAGAGGACAAAGCGTCAGACTTTCCCATCTCGACTCACACCCTTAGCCTCTTCTACATACATACGCCTTCTCATACAACTTCTACGATTTCTCTGACCTTCTACGTTTCCTTCTTTCAGAATATCGTTCACTTGATCCAACCATACTTTCTTTGGTCCTTTTCTGGCACGCCTTCCATTCATATTTGCACTTAATATATGTTTTATTAGTATTTTTTCATTCATTCGTTCCACATGCCCTTACCAACTCAGCATGCTTTTCTTCATCTTACTTAACACATCAGCTTTAAGTTCACATTCATCTCTTATCACTTAATTCCGTTTTCTGTCATACATTGTCAATCCATGTATTCTTCTCAATGCACGCATTCTACAGCATTTATTCGCTCACGTTTAGTATTTTTCCACGTCCACGTTTTAATCCTATACATTTTCACTTTTAGGAGAAGGAAATAAATGAATTTCGTTGTTTTAGCCTACCCCAGATTCGCAATCCACTTGATTTTACTCTTACCTATATAATTCCAAAGGCTTGACCACTGGCTGCTTGACAAACATATATTAATCTTGCTAATTAACTTACCCTGATGGTGCTTGCAAAACTGAGTTGACGGAACACACTCGAATCTCTACATTGCTTCTGGGACTCCAGGTTTCAGCTGCATTTCCAAGTTTTCGGTCGAAATTTAACAAGAACTTAATAATTAAAACTATTTATTGAAATGTTTTATATACTCAAAAAAATTAAAGTTGTTTTTTCTTTTAGTTGAATATGTTTATCGAAGATTTTACCGTATTGCGTTGGTTTAAATTGTGACTGATATATCGAATGCATTATGTCCGTCATTCTCAAGGTGATTTCAAGTAACCTCGGTAATCATTTAAGCCAACTCAATGTGGCAACCACTTTGAAAAATATTTCAAAAATGTGAAACTTTTTAATTCATAAAATATAAAGTTGGATCAACTTGAACTGAGGGAAATGTTAGATGTGCAAGAAACAGAAGAGTATGAATGGCGAAGTGCGTGGATTTGGAAAGGCATAAGCTGTATTTACAAAGACACAATTTCCATACTTATTCATTGAATTTATAAGTGTAACATTTTAACTGCTTATTTATTATCATTTATTTTATTGTGGTATAATTTACGTGTCCAAAGGTGTGAGTTGAAAAATATCTGATCTTGCTTTCTATTGCTATGGGTTCAGTAGAGTGCCGATTATCCGGTGCTCAATTATCCATGAGTTGGCTTAACCGTGGTCCTCTGTAATATAAATTGTTTTTTTTATTAATCCCGAAAAATATATTTTTTCAATTTTCCAAAAAACATTCACATTTTGAAAATTACAAAGCAAGGACCTAACTATTATAAAATATATGGTTTACATTAATTATACTAATTGACTAATGAAAGTAAGTTGACGGTGTTTTCCCGCTTCAACACCCACACAACAATATTTAAATACAATGTTATTGCCGCGATATAATATTGGCGTTTAACGGTGTTAAGACTGTTTCTGATTTTCTAGAACTTTTAGGTTAATTTAATTTTAATTATTTAAACTATAAAAATTATCAGAATCAAGTGTGACTCGAATAGCTCAGCGGTTAAAAATAAAAAAGGAACACAGATCTCTTTGGTCTCAGGATTCGACAGGTAATAACACAAGAATTACTCACAAGACTTACATCAGAGGAAAAGTAATAATAATGAAACACAGTAACAATTTAGATTAAAATTATTTATTTTCACTACCGAATCAAATGATCCAGGTAGGACTAGTTTGAATTTGAATAAGAATCTGACTATTAATTCCACTTGAAGAGTTTAACTTTAAATGATTAACATCCTTTGCAAGAGAGATTATCTCTAACGATCGCTCTGGAAGCGTCGTAAAACAAAAGAAACAAGGTAATGCAAAATTTGAAATCACCAAAAGAATAACAAATAAGATAGAATCACAGTACCTTCTCGGTGATGAAATGGAGTCTTATTGTATTAGAGGCTAGAACTGGTCTCGAGCCGTAATTATTAATTAAAAGAATTACGATGAACTTTAGCAGAGGACAGACAGACAGACAGAGGACAGAGTCTGTTGGTTCGAGGTCCGCGCGGAAATGGAAGCGGAACGGTCGCCCCTAAATAAATTGGACAGCTAGGAGAGTGGGGGTACGTGCGTCATCTATGCACCTGCAACTTCGGGCGGTATCCTTGAAAAGGTCTAATGGATTGACGAAGACTTCGCCGCCAGCTAAGATATTACCGACAAATGTATATGAAACAAATAATATTTTGATCACGTGAAATTATTTCGAGAACATGGCAGAACATCATGATTTCTATCGATAATTTAACACGTCCTAACTAAATGTACAGAAAATTAACGGCATTTCAAAAATTTTGATTTTGTAAGGCTGACCGTTCTTATCAAAATTGAGTCTTCTAATACTTTTTGATTTTTCATTATCCATTTCGCTTATTCAAAATAAAATACTCCTCACAACGGTTGTATCTGTCCAATATTGAGAAAGCTTGTTCGTGTTCTCATCTTGCGTAAAATCTATCTAGCATTTGAACTCTTAAAATGTTTAACTCGATAAAAACTTAATTCAGATTAAGCGTGTTTTTCGATTATCCGGGTTTGAGTGCCCGACAATCACCACGGATAATCGGCGCTCCACTATGTATCTCAATTGAGAAGATGTCATGAGATGAGCCCAGTTTTTGATGGATTCTCTCTTAAAAATGTATTTTCTTTTATATTTCCTTAAAATATATATTTGTAATTTCGAGTTCATGTTTATACTATGTTGCTGTCAACAAACCAATATTTATTACTATCATTATAATATTCATGAACAGAAGGACGAAGAGATCTGTCCTCTTTTCTAACCCAAAAGTAATATGGCGTAATGATATATAAGTTTTAATTTAAAAGAGTGAACATTTTCATACACTAAATAAAAGTAAAAATATATCAATAAACATTTTTTTTTATAATTTCCAAAAACATAGTTTGTATAAAAAAGGAGATAAATATCTCTTATTCAATAAATTATTTCAGATTCTTAATAAAGATAATTTTTCTCCTCGACAAATGAAAAAAATGAAGTATGGGGAAATAATACAATAAAATTGAATAGCCTTGGTTTATGCTATTGACCTTATATTCGATTTTCTCTTCCCTTAGTAGTAATTTGTTAACATCTACAAATATATTGCGTATTTGTTGAATTATTCAAATGAATCGGCATCTCGGCGCCTTTCGCCCTTACGCCTATCTCCCAGCACAGCGATTTTGCGACGCCCCTGGCTCGCTCCCACTGATACCGATACATTTATTTATTCTGCGAATAATTTAAATGTCTGTATGCCTTCTTAAGAGTTTTGTTTACTGAGAAACCTTTAAATATATATTGATAAATCAACATTAATGGGAAAGAAAGACGTTACATTTTGATTTATTTAAATATGTAAAGGTAAATAGTGGCGAAAATGATAAACTCACTTTTAAAAACAAGTTATTGCACACACCAACATAATTTTCTTTTGTATAAAAAGTTTATTTTGTTTTTTTTTTTGTAATATGTATTTTTAAACACATTAGATGAAAAAATAAAATCCCGTATCATGTAACATATCACTTGTTTATTAAAACATTTTTACCTAAAAAATTAACAAACTTTTGTAAGACAACAGTTAAAACTCAATTTCCTTATTTTTATTTAGTATTCGCGACATCTAAAATGTTTTTTTTTACAATTTTCTATTCTTTGTTTTTGTCAGTAAAAACTATCCAAGTGGCGCATTATTGCAAAGGCTTAATATGAAATGAATGATATTGTAATTAAAATTAAAAGTATATAAGTTCTATACACGTGAATAATTGAGAACTCGAGTTTGAATTTTGTAGCCATAAGATCTCTTGTATAATTCATTTTTGAATAATCATATAATGAAGTTAAGTAGCAAATTACCAATGGTGACTTTGTGCAATATATATTTAACCAGTTTGTTATTCTTGTTAGATTAGATTTAGTATTAATAACAATATATTATTGAATAAAACAATAAATATTTCTTTCCATATTTTCTAAAATTTGTTAATTGATTTAATGTAAGGTAGCTATTATAATGTTATCAACTGGTTCGCCCGAACCGGTGTGAACCCATAAAGATATTTCACTGGCCTCAATTATATGTATATAGTGCAATAATATCAAGCCAATAAAATAGGTATTTCATACTTAAATTCCCTTTTAATTATTTTGTTCCATAAAAGCCTATACAAAGCGGTATGATATCTTCAATAACCTCAGAATAGGTAAAATGTGGGTTAGACCCTTATGCATATTGACTATTTTTCTAGTGCAATTACTCTTGTCATATGGTATATATTGTTGTGTTTCTATCAAATTGAGTTTAGACTAAGTACTAGGATGTTTTACCTACAAAATAAAACAGTTTTGAAATAGGTGCGTAATCGGTCATCGTTTTCAACGTAAATAACTCACTAGCGAATTTGTGATTTTCCTCAGAAATCGCACCATATTTTATGTTATAATATTTTGTAGCAATAAATTGAAATATTCCAATAATGCGCACAATGAATGGCTGGGCGGAAAGCGTCATTTAAACTGCATGACTTGCAAGAATTCCGGCAGCCGAGGGGAAAGGATACGACCTACAATCCATAATGCGCGCTACCCTCCGGAGGTCGTGGCCGCTCCCTTTAAGTGCAAACATATACCTGTCAATAGTAGGCTGAGCTTTTTACTATTTATCTGGTTAATTGGTAAATTATGAAGATTTTACTTTCAAGATATGAACCTTGTTTTTGTATTGAGTAATAATACAATATATTAGGTCCCCACATATGAAACCGACGTTTTGTTTGGGAGGAACATAAAGTTGATTTTTTTTTAATATAATATATTTATTTAATCAAAGTATGTACCATTGCTATCTATGCATTTTTGCCATCTCATAGGTAGTTCATCGATCCCTTTACTAAAAAAACCATTCGGACGGGAATCAATAAAATCTTTGAAGTCGGTTTGGACTGCCCCATCGGAGTTGAATTTTTTCCCTTGCAAGAAGTTATCCAAATTTCGAAAAAAATAGTAATCTGTTGGGGCAAGGTCCGGAGAGTACGGTGGATGTCTTAGACATTCCAATTGAAGCTCTTCTAATTTGGTAGCCGTCTGTTGTGCAGTGTGTGGTCTAGCGTTATCATGAAGCAGCAGTGGCCTAGAGCGATTAACCAGCCTCGGTTGTTTAGCAGCTAGCTTTTCCATCATGGTTTGCAGTTGCTGACAATAGACATCTGCCATAATCGTCTGGCCAGATTTAAGAAAGCTGTAGTGAACGACACCAGCACTAGTCCACCAAACGCTCACAAGTAACTTTTTTGGAGTCAATTTTCGCTTGGGGCATGGTTTGGCTGGTTCGGCAGGGTTCAGCCATTGCGATGAGCGCTTCCGATTATCATACAGGATCCATTTTTCATCACAGGTAATGATTCGATTCAAAATCCCTTAATTATTGTGCCGGTTGAGTAATGCAACGCAGCAGTCAACGCGCGTTTGTTGATTTGCTTCACTCAATTCGTGAGGTACCCACCTTTCAAGCTTTTTCACCTTCCCAATTTGCTTCAAGTGGATTAAAACAGTTTTATCACTAACACCGCAGCCTGCAGCTAACTCGGACGTGGTTTGCGATGGATCCGCTTCCACAATAGCCTTCAATTCTTCATTATCAACTTTGGTCTCCGGCCGTCCACGGGGCTTTTTCTGCAGGTCGAAATTTCCAGAACGAAAACGTTGGAACCAAAAACGCACTGTGTTTTCTTTTGCGGCACCGTCGCCATACACATCATTAATCCTTCGAGCCGTTTCTGCAGCACTGGTGCCACGGTGGAACTCGTACTCGTAAATAACGCGATATTTCAAGTTTTCCATTTTGTAAACTGAGTGACGCAAAGAAAAAAACAATTGAGGAAAAAACAAATGAATTATAATTTTCGAAACACAAATACTTGAGTAAATAGCTGTATAAATTTTAATTTGGAATTCCTAACCAAAGAGAAGATATTTGAGATCAAAGTTGCCAGTACGGCAAAACGCCAATTTCACATGTAAGGACCCAATATCAAGCAATCAAAGTAAGAGTCGAGATGACACAAAGATGTTTCTTTAAAATGCAGGATCTACTCTGCAACAAGGATTTAAATCTCGAATTATGTATGTGAATTTCGCATTTATTTTCCTTACTTTTCTATTGTGTTGAAACATGAATACTTATTTAGATCACCACGAAGAAACTAGAAGCTTTTGAAATATGATGCTTTCGAATAATGTTGATTGTCTCATTGGTTGACAAAGTTCGTAATGATGACATCTTGAAACAGATCAATAGATAGAGGGGTATTATCCACCACCAAAAGGAGAAAATTAGAGTACTTAGTACATATAATACGAAAGGTAAAAATTTATGGTCCTTAAACTGGTATTGTAGAGGAAAAATTAGGGCAGCAGATTGCGGGAAGAAGATGCGTCTCATGGTCATAGAACTTACGGGAGTGGTTTCACTATGGTAGCATATCTTTGTTCAGACCTGCTGCCTCAATGGTCAAGACTACCAAGATGATTGCCGATCTCCAAAGAGCAGAGGAACTTTAAAGAAGAAGAAAAATAAATATATATTTTTACAGTTATTTCAACGCACGTGTTCTGTTACTTCTGTATAAAATTTTACTTTTCGCGGAGACCATAATGTAAACATGTGCACGGCAGGCATAGCTACCCTATACTAATTTACTGCATAGTTACTAAAATTACAAGTTTTTTTTATGAAATGTTTGATTTAATTTTTTATAAAATTTTTCAGTGTAAGAAATGTGTTTTACAGTTTCAAAAAAAATATATAAAGTTTTTAATCCTTCGATATTTATAAAAGAATGTGTTCGGAACATTAGCTTTAAAAAAAAACTCCTTAATGCAAATTTGACAGGTTGGCTCTAGAAACATTAATTTGTCGTGTACTACTCGTATTTGAATCGACATCAATTTATCTGAGAATAATTCACGATACAAAGCTACCAAGTCTTCGACTATTGTACCTACAAACGCTGGTGTAAATTTAGTAAAAACAATAGCGAAACCAACTCTTTCATTTTTATATCCAAATTATTAATAAAAAAAACTAGAAATTTTATCGAAAATCAATTCTAAAATTCGAAAATGTTCCATAGATACTTTTAGGTTTTAACAACTACTCGAATGATTAGGGATGCCGAGGGCTGGGACTAGAGAGAAAGAGGGCTGCAGAGTTAACAGATTATCCGCTCCTGACATCTCTCCTGACACTGATCCAGACAAATTGCTCAGGAAGCACTATTGGTGTATCATCGACCCGTGCCATTACAACATCGGCAGATGGGAACCAAGATATAAAAAATCAATACTATTAATAGAAATCGGAAAGTTTTTAGAGAAGATTACATATGCCCATGATATCTTAATTTGAGTGAAAACATATTTGTATGTATATATATTATTTAACACTTCAATGTAAACACATCTAGTGGATTTATTACTTATTAACAATTTGTCAATCAGTTTTTGTTTCATAATTATCATAGATATATATGGCCATATCTTAAACTAATTGAACGAAAATAATATTTCAGTAAAGGTAATAAAAATTAGGTTATAAGACAAATTTCAAAGGAAATAGGAATGAAGATGGGAAATATACAAGAGTTAGGGACGAAAAATATTTTGAAATAAATATTTATTTCATAGTTTTTTAATTAAATATTGATAATGATAGAGCCCGTCTGAATTAACCAAGCAGATCGTTCTAAAGCCAAGTTGAGTGAACCGCAAAAGATTATGTGTACTCGTATAATTATGTGTGATGTGTTTGTACACAAAGGATTTTGCTATCACCGGACTGGAAAAACGGTTAATGCTCAGAAAGATAAGTATTTTTTTCTCGCAGATACTGACGATGACTTAAATTGTTCAGTACTCGAAAGAAGGTAAACAGATGATAGACAAGAACGGTCATACTATTCATTAGATAAATATCGTAGTAAGCTATTTAAAAAAATATTTATTTAAATACTTTGATTCGAATTTAAGGACAATCAATGAACGACTTTTTATATTTACAACTACTAACAAGTTATTTCTCTTTACTTTGCCGATTTAAAAATATATGAGTAAAAATTTTGAATATTAAATATGCAGTTTTTTTTCTTAACATATTTTTTTCTATACCTTTGCTATTATAAAATGGAATATCTATGCATGATAAACAAAGATCACCCGTTTTGAATTTTTAATGAACTTTTTAATATGGTGTGAATTTACTCAGGATTTATCAGTTGATCGTTATATTTGTAGACTTGATAGAAAAAATAAAAAAACAAACTTATGCTTATAGTAAACTCGTGTGTGAATGTTTTTCAAATATATCTAAAAATATTTTTACTTTGATTTTTTAACTATTAATATAGCATATTCTATACTTTACCTTTCAGCACAAATATATATATATATATATATATATATATATATATATATATATATATATATATATATATATATATATATATATATATATATATATATATATATATATATATATATATATATATATATATATATATATATATATATATATATATATGTATACGAGTATATACTATTACAATTAGGGTATGCAGAGAGGATATAGCGCTAGACTTTTTGATCGCGACATAAAATTTTCTCGATCACGCTCTCCATTTATTTTGTACTGTTATTAGCTCAATGGTTCTATAAACCTTTCATATATACGTCGTTAAGCAATTTCCTTTCTCATATACGTGTATGTATGCATGCTTCTATTTCGTTTCTCTTCAGAATTTTCTAGACGCTGCATACTAATGTAATTGCTTGTATACTGGATTGTGTCTTGTTTTTCAGTCAATCATTTTTGGGATTGTTTAACGATCCAAAATGGCGTCAAATTTATGAAAAGTAATTTTATGAGAGCTAAGAATTAACCAATTTCATTCAGCGGTAAAATGTAAATTTAAAAAAAATACTGGGTAAAGATGATGTCGATTCATGCACTCATGCATTCATGTTTCTTCAACATATCCAAATTGTTGATTCGGACTTATTGAAGAGTGTGGCTGGGAGAAAACATTGCCTTCAGCCCCATCAATTGAATTTTTGTCTGGATTTTTTACCTCTTGTACTGACGTTTTTTTCTGAATTAGAATTGTTAGAATATTCATTATACCACTTTAAAGCCTTTTTATAATAAAAAAAAATAGTAAGAACAAATATGTGTATGCATTTTAATTTTGTTTTAAATTTTTAAAAGTTTTTTTTATTATAATTTTACTGCTATATTATTCTTTTAACTTTAAATATCAATCCTGAACAATTAAAATACATTTCTTGAGTTTGAAAGCTTTTACAGGTCAAAAGACTTAATGTAATATGCAATTTAAAAATTTGGTGTTTTTAGAGCATGCGCTAATTTTTATAAGTTAACTTGTTTTGTCCAGGGTTGATGCCTACTCAATAAATCTCACACAATTTTATTTGCAACCAACAACTGAAATTGAAGCTGGCCAAAATATAAATTGTACAGATTATTGCATCATGTAACACAGTGTAGACTTTGTGGTTACCCACAATTTTCCTTTATTTAAAAAAATCTTTTAAAAATAATTTATAAATTTCTTTATATTCCTAATATTAGCGATTAAATATCTTTATTAATTTTATTTGCTAAATCCTTGCTTAGATCTCACCATTTCGGTTATTTTTATTACGTTGCTTCAATAAAATGAAACTTCAGAATTTGGCACATCAGACGCGTTAATTATCCCTCGGGAGCTTCAGCACTTTGGACAAACTCCGACATTATCGAAAATGCAATTCACAAGTGCACAATGAAATTTTGCTACAATCCCTGGCGGTATGTTGGGAGCTAAGTTGGTAGTTTTAGAAGCAATTGTATATAACTAAATCGCAGCGTAATAATACATTTCGCTCTCCCAAGCGGAAAACTTTGCAACTTTTTGTTATTATTGTATTACATTAGAAATCTTACTCGTTATCAATATAAGTTCGAAACCTACAAAAAGCTAAAAGCCTATAGTAAAATTAGTGTAGTTCTAAGAGCTGTTGAGGTATTTTAGTAACACTTACCTTTTTTCTTATTTTATCTTCTTCTTCCCAGTGTCATGTCAGGTCCCCCCAACGTTGAATATCACGTGAGAGTAGGCATCTTTGTCCCCAGCAGCCCGAAAAAGATCCCCAACGCTCCTTCTACCAGTCCAATCACGTATATTGCGGAGGTAGGAGATTAGCCTCCTGACACCTCTTCGACCCTCTATTTTGCCTTGGATGATCAGGTGCAGTAATTATTACGTTGCTCCTCTAAGTACATGACCCAAATAGGTCACTTTTCGGATTTAAATATTAGTCAGCAACTCTCTATCAACTTTGGCTTATTGAAGAACTCTTGTGTTGCTGACCATATTTGTCCAGGGTATCCGTAGCATTCTCCGGTGTATCCACATTTCGAATGCTTCCAGTCGGTTCATACTACCAACTTTGGGGGTCCATGATTCTACTCCATGCAATAATATTGACCAAACGTAGCATTTGACTAACCGTTGTCGAAGTTTCAAGTTTAGGTTATCATCGCAGAATACGCTTCTCATTTTATTAAAAGCCGCCAATTCTTATTTTATAAAGCAAATATTTTAAGTACTGGTCTGAGGCTTTCTGTAGCCTAATTGGTAAAACTCCTATATTCCTACGCATGGGTGACACATATAGTACATTTTAAAAACTAATTTGAGTCTGATTTTCACTTAAATATTGTTTTTTTTATATATTTCTGTTTGGTTGGAAGAAATTGCCACATGAAAATACACTCGGCAGTATATGATTGTCAACCATCCTACAGAAAGAAAACGCCTGTGTGTATTGGTTTATTGAGTGTAAGCTGTTGTACATCAGCAAGTACACAGTCTTAACAAATCAAACCCAAAGTTCTGCTGGTAAGGATATTAAAAGGTATGTTTAGTCAGTTTCAGCCTTTTATAAGGCAGAGTTTTATACAGCGCTATTTTTGTGTTCAGATGTAAAACGGTCTAAGGGTAAAACCAGTCCGGTGGTGAATTCGTACAGGAAATGAACTTAGGACGTCCGCTTGCTTAGTGTAAATGTTAACCGCTAGGCCACGGCCGCTGACAAAATGCGTAATACAATATTAAAATTAACCTACTCGCTTGTTTATAATATTCAGACGTTTTGGTTCGAATTCTCGTGGACCCCGGACTTTTTCACTGGTTTTGTCCCTTTTCCCCTTTTTTATTTTTGTCGTTGGTCCCTGGTTTGAGTGTTTTGTTTTTTATCTAAATTTATTAAAGCACTGGCAGTAAGAAATTCCAAACACAAAGTCAAGCGCAATACTATGAATAACAAAAAAGCGCTAGATGAGTCACTATTTTTGAGACTCGTCGTATGGTTACAATATACAATAATGTTGACTAAATTCATGTGTGATCGAAGAACGATGTACCTTCAAAGACAAAAGATTCACATGACAGTGAAAATATCATTCATGAGGGACAATTTTCTTGACATTAGACGAATATCTTGACAGTAGGCTAGTATCTGACATTAGACAAGTACGAGTATCTTGACAGTAGGTTTGTAACTAATATTAGACAAGTATCCTAACAGTGGGCATATATCTGACATTGACATGTATCTGACATTAGACAAGTATCTTGACAGTGGACATGTATCTGATATTAGACAAATATATAGACAGTGAGCATATATCTGACATTAGGTAAGTATCTGACATTAAACAAGAATTTTAAAAGTCTTGTATCTGACATTAGACAAGTATCTTAACATTGAACAAATATCTTGACCGCCTGGAGAAGCTACTTGTGAAAACTAATGTTATGTGTGCCTAGTCACGTGGACGAGTGCCTGTGTGATGATGTGAATTTTTAAAAAAATCGGCCATTGCACTTGCAGGACTCCTCAAAATTACTTTCGATAAAGGTAGTTTGTCTACCCTTTTACAGTATATTTATTACATTTTTAAAAAATGTATAAAACTCTTTGTAACATTACTGAGTACATTTTTAAAATCTTTTTTAATGAAAAATTATCATTTTCACACAAACAAAACAACTAAACCTAACGCATAAATCAACAATCATATTCTCACCCTTCAACTTCAAAGGAAAGTAGTTACTCTTGCCCGTAATATTCCTTTGCTTTTAGCACTTCTCACCGAGGCTGTGATGGCAAACAAATATGCGGTTTAACTATGCTCCCGACACGTTATATTGCCCCGTCTGTTTGGCGGGAAATCCCCGTCACGGAGTGAAGCCCGGGGCCGGGAGACACTCCGGGGCGCACATGAAATAGGGGGTGGAGGGCGCCTTGCAAGGGGGCTACGTCTCGGACTCGAGCGGTCAGGCTAGAGAACAGACCGGACAATGGTTCACTGCTCTAGACTACCCGACATATACATGTTACTCTAGAAAAAAAATCATATTTTTAAATCCATTGTTCTCTTTTAACAATGTTCATTTTTATGAAGGTGTAAAATAAAACTATTTGATTAAAAAACTTTGTGCTTTTATTAAAACTCACAATAAATATTTCATTACTCTTTAAAAAAAATTTGCTCAAAAGTTATTTATCATAAAACTCGCCACTTTTGCGTATTAGTTTTTGAGCAGTTTGAATGCGGATTGGAAAGAATATGTTCAATAAATACTGTAATATTCTTTTTTATCAAATTTGTTTTGCTCTCGAAATACATTTCTGAAGAATAAAACCGGTTTTATTTTTCCCAATATCAAAACTATCTTTATTTCGAAAAGTATTGAGTTTCGCTATGAACTAGTGATAAAATGCTGTCGTAGTATGCAAAAATGTCGGATTATATAATATTTCCATTGGTTCTTGGAATCGTTTTTCTAGGAGGACTTTTTTCTTCTGAATTTTATTTTCTAGCTCTCCGGGAGGGGTCGTTGTTACAAAATGGCACTGTGTTATAATTTTTTAAAAGTAACTTTATAATATGTGTTTAATATGGTTTGATTCTCGTTGGAACTCATTTTTTTATTTAAAAAATTGGTCCTGTCTGGTCTTCCCTAAATATATGTATATATAATTAGTATTTCTGGTTAGAAGGTAGATATGATAACTAACCCGCTTGGATGTACTATATATAGGAAGTCCCAATAAGATCGCCGGATTTAAATTTCGTGCCATTTTTTTAAAAGGTTGGCAGCTCTAAAAAAATTATGTATGCCATCTGTCAATCTTGCGATTAGTAAATATGGAACGCTACATGAATGAACAACGCGTTATTATTGTTAACTCTCATTATAAAAATGGGGAAAGTTTTGCTGAAACATTTAGTAAACTTCGTGAAAATTTCGGTCGAAATAATGGTCCAAATGAGTCATCGATTCGAAGATTAATAAAAAAAAATGAGGAAACGGGCTTGTTTCTAGACAATAAATAAGTCACGTCGAGTGAACTCCCGCTACGCGTCCTCGTAACGGGTGTTCACTCGAAAACATAGCCGCAGTGAGAGCAAGTGTTACTGAAACCCCAGGGACATCAATTCGTCATCGTTCACAAGACGTTTCAAGCGGCATCTTACGGCGAATTCTCGCTAAAGATCTGGACCTGCATGCCTACAAGATCCAATTGACTCAAGAACTCAAACCAGCAAACTAAATCCGGCGTTCGTATTGGGGCACCCTTTAAAATCAAGAGTAAACAATAATTTGATGTACGAGTATCTTTCTAATATAATGTGTTCAACCAATCAGACTGACTATTTTTAAACAATAAATATATTTCATTATATTCGTAAATTTTTAATTGTTCATTTTCCTTATGTTAATTTTATGTTGTTCAAGTTATGGTGATCAAAAAAAAATCCAGTAAATTTCTTGGAAATTGGATACGAAACTTACAGTCCAACTTATTTCTTATGGAAATGGAAAGTTTTTGTTTTTTGTTTATTTGAAAAATACAGAAATTTTCTTAGTCTCGTTTAATTCGATTAATAAATGAAGCACAGTTTAATATTTCACCGTCTGGACTAAAATTTTTGGCAGCATCGTTCAATCTTAATCTCAACAGAATTAGTTTCACGTTTCAATTTGTATTTTTCAGTTCGTTTAATTTAGTAGTTTTATCTAATTGACTACTTAGTATTGTCGGTAAGATGCTTGTATTCTTGCTCGGGGATTGGAGTTTTTTTAGATTTTTTTGAAAAGGTTTTCAGTCTGGTTTTCACTTCTTCACGCATCTTCAACACTTTTTTGGTTTATTGGAATAAATTAATAAGGCAATAAACCCACTAATTTGTACTGTTAACAATGAAAGTTAAATAGAATACAATGAAACATATTTTTATTATTTTTCTTTTTTTTATTTTCTTTATATTGTATATCTACAAGATAAGAAACACGAGCTTTTTTATACTTTTGGGAAGTTTTAAAAATATTTTTTAAACCTACGTAAAACTCTATTTTACATTTATCCTTTAAGTGTAATAATAATAATAATAAAAAGGTATTTTATATATTGCCGTTTACAGCGCAGACGTTTCTGAAAGGTGTTTAAAAATTGTAAAAGAAAATCTTTTCTGGAAAGATTATTCTTTAATTATAAAGATTTTATTTCTTAAATTTCACCTCCCATGATGGAAGCAATATAAGTATTTTTGTACTTATTTGGCAAATTCTATTCGATTAAATAATTGAATATATTCACAGCAAATTAAATTCGAGATTATGTCTCCGAGTGCAATCTTTGTGTAATCTTCCATTCCAAGGCTCACAGCGAACTGAGGTCAACGCCTGCTCGGGCTCGGCTATGCAATGCACCTCTCCGCTCGCCTGACAAATGGGCTTGGATTATTTGAACGAGCACTATTTAAAACTAAATTCCTCCCATTCCTGTAGTCAAACATTACTTTAACAGTCCAGTGCTTTAAATCAATTATTCTTAAAATATGGTTTGTATTATTTGGCTTTGAAATAAAATGTATTCTTCCTAGATCTCCCCCGATGTGTATTGTAGGCATTTCTTTTCCTCGATTTCCAGAATTCCCTGTTGTAAACCAGATCGCGACTTATTCACAATGTTTGAAGAATATCTTGTGTCCCATCATACCATCTTTTTCTGAACTCCCTCAACCTCTTTTTCTTCAATTTGTGACCCAAACTTTGTTAAATAAACGTTATTTTCATGTCTGCTTTGAATACGTGTGTCTCAATTTTTCCGAAAATTAACTGATCCACCCCAAGAGCGCTCTTCTCACAAACCTAGTATGGTTCAAAAAATGACTTTATATTGAACTTGTAAAATCTTTCAATCCCTCAATTGGTTTCTATGGTGCCATTTAGGGAACTTATTCACTTCAAGGGCGTCTCTATTTTATTCTCAATATTGTATCGTATTACACTTCCATCGTATACAATATTATCTGGTAGGTCTATTGCCATATGGCAATCTCATCCAATAAACCACAACGATGTCGTTGAGGCTTTAATTGAAAGTCAGACAGGAATCCTTTTTAAAAAAATCTTGGTTCCAACAGGAATCAAACCTGTAACTCCCAAGCTGAAAAACGGGCGTCTTACTCAGGCTGGAAGATAGGTCATTAAAAGAAGAACATTGCTCAAAATATGTCATTTTATGAAGTCTTTCAATTTTTAATGTCTTCATCCTTCTGACATTAAATTTTATATTTGAATTCGATTGATCAAATAGTTCAAATGTTAATGTGCTAAGAAAGTTGATAATTTCTTTAAAAAAAAAAACGTTTTTTTATTTAATTTGATTCATAAAAAAATCTTATTCAAGGGAGTTGATCCTGAAAAAAATCATTCGAAGTGTGACAAAAGTGATTAAACTATTCATTAAAAATAAAACGTGAAAAACCCACAAGTCTTTATAATTACGATTGGGAAATTTGCTGCAATTCTTATTTTATATTTTTAACTATTTATGTGCCTAGTATACTGAATATCAAGTCAGCGAACTGGATCTCTAAATACATTTTTGTGCTGTAAAGTGAAAGCAATGAATGGGAATTGAAAAAAGGTTGTTAGTTAATAATCAAGAACAAAATATATTATATATTGAGAATAAATTTTGACACAGCCATCAACCATTTACTACCAAATATTATTTTGCATTGAAAATGTGCACGATATGATGAATGGGGTAATATAAGGGAGGGAAAATCGATGTCCTGGCGTTGTACCAGTTATCCTTTTTCATTTCCTTTCCATTTTACTTGGAAATAATTTTTGAAAGTGTTCTTTTGGCAATGGAAGAGAAATTTCAACTTTTTGACATTTAGTATGGGAGAAGTTTGGATTGTTTTGAATATATGGGCTAACATTTTAAAGTTGCCATTTACAAGTGAAATAAGTATTTCAGAAATTATAAAGATATTATTTATTTTTCATTATTAATTGCCACATTTGGAAAATATGGTATAGACACGTTAAAAACTATACTATATTAAGGAATTAAATTATTAACAAATATATTTTGTAACATTTTTATAATATGATCAATCATTCATCATCGCTACAATCCAGCATAAGTCTTGACTATCTGAAGGATCTGCCACTACTTCCGTTTGTTTGCGGCATCTCTTATCCAACTCATCTCTCCCAGGCCATAGCAATCTGCTTCCTCCTTAACTCTTTGAGGCACGGAATTTTAGCATATAAAAAACCCATGTTGCACAGAAATTTTATTTTAAATTTTTTAACAAATTTGGTTTCTTTTAATTAGAAAAGAAATACAATAACAAGAAAAAAATAAAAAACAAACAATAAGTCATTAAGGTTTTTAATTATAAAGTGGGGCTTATTAACTAGTTTCAAGAGATGGGACTAAATTTAAACCTCAATTCCAGTAGCAATTTTAATTTTTCGAGGTGGTATAAAAAAAGGTTCACCATGCAGATTGAAGTAACAAAAAGGTGGGACACTTCCAGTCCCGTCTAGCCCCAAAGGGTTAAGTTCCGTCAGCTCACTCTTCGTCACCATATTGAACCGTCGCCACTAACGGAACTTTTTCATTAACTCCTGGTTTTCTTTACCATGAAAATGATCGGGCATAATCTTAGCCACACTGACGTGTATATACAGGAATGTATCACCTTCATGTTTTATAAAATAGAAAAGTATTGCTTTTCAAAATACCAAATTCAAACCAGCGATTCCCATCGGGGCAATATCCCCTGGAAGATGATTTTAATTTTTAGGGAGCGTTGGACTCAAAATAATTATTCAGGTTTTTAAGGGAGTCGTTGTTGTATTCATTTAACATTCCAGTAATAAAAAATCTCAGCTGACCACAACTCCCCTGTTAACTTAATTCGTCTCACAACAAAATATTACGGAATCTGTGATTTCCAGATACATACTATATATAGCATTGTTTATGTATGGAATGAAGATTAATTTACAAAGATATAGTATAAATATAGAAAAAAATACACTATCATTTTTTTAAATATTATTGAACATACGAGTACTACACTATGATTTATTTTAAGAAATCGATGGTAAACGTTGGTGTAAAAAAAGTTTGGGAAACTCTGGTTTTAATAGTTCTGGACGTTTTTCTAGTTAATATTAAAATTATGGTGTTTGAACATAACAAAAATGTAAAGCATTTAGATGTTTAACTACTCGTATATTGTGATTAAAATTACTTTCTTTGATTTCTTCAACTTGAAATTCAAATATTGTTACTATGGAAAAAAATATCTTAATAACAAGTTAATTTTTCTCAAATGGATCGCATTCTAAATCACCTTATATGTTATGTATATTTTTCTCAAATGGATCGCGTTCTAAATCACCTTATATGTTATGTATATTTTTCTCAAATGGATCGCATTCTAATCAACTTATATGTTATGTATATTTTTCTCAAATGGATCGCATTCTAAATCACCTTATATGTTATGTATATTTTTCTAAAATGGATAGCATTCTAAATCACCTTATATGTTATGTATATTTTTCCGAGTATATATTTTTAATATACAATATATTATTCTCATTTTCCCGCCCAACCGTATTATGGATGTCAAAAAAAGTATTATCGTCAATTTGATATTAATTTTTTCGCCTTTACTTACCCACCATGTCTCAAACTTTTCAGTTCTCCAGTACTTAAGCAGAAAAGTCATGCCATGACTCAGAAAGCTGCTGTTGAGTCACCAAAACAGCAAGGGGTGAAAAACAGACTTAATGATTTATATTTTTTTGCATGCAATATGTATTGATTGTCTTCACCAGTCATCATCGCACGCATCGATTATACTTTGTTTTCAGATTACGAGTAGATAGAAAAATACAATTCTGTTTTACGTTTCACGACGAAAAATAAAGACTTTGTTTTTTTATGTTTGATCACTTTTTAATGGCAATTTTTCATGTTAAAAATATTTTTTCTAAAAACAGTCTTCATGACTGATGTGTTTCCGTTGTTAAGGTCTCTTTCTATTTTAACAAGCCTATATGTAGTTACAAGTCTACATTTAGTTGATATGTTTTTGACGTTCTTGGAAAAATATACTAAACTACGTCTTGTGGTAAAAATATCTTAAAATGACTTATGGTTTTATGTTGTAGCACTTATTTTTCTTGTTATTTTTCTTGACGCACTTTACATTGAATTAAAGCAAACTCTGCGAATGAAAAATACAATTGAATTAAATATTTATTTTAATCTAACATAAGAAGTTTATAACAGTATAATAAAGATGTAATATGTGAAACAATAATATTGGCTAAAACAAAGTAATTTCAAGTGGCTACTTACATTATATGAATCTGGATTTGTTGCCTGTCAATAGTAATGAAACCGAATTACATAGTATTTTGCCTGTATATTACTTAGAACAAAGTATGAGTACGTACATAATGAAATATGTTAATTTTATTGATACATGACGACGTTAATTAAAAAAATTCGTTGATGGTAACCTAGATGCATGTCTTCCGTTCTGGGGCTTACGGGTTTTATCCCCGTTAGAACCCAGATTTTTTAAATTAAGGTTCTATTATGGTTTTCACGTTAGGCCTCATTGACATCATTCTGGTTGGTTGGAAGAGGTTGTCAGACTAGGTATAGACCATTAACAAATTGACTACCAACGGGAATCGAACACCAACATCTGGACTGGAAGCTAGGCGTCATGTTTTTTTTTTTTACTTTTATGTAATCACAAATGGTATTCTTTAGTTCTGGATTAATTGATTTCCGCTTTTAATTGGCAATAAGCCCATGCTATACTTTATATAACGAAAGCGGTATACAATACATTTTATATTGAAATATAAATCTTATACACACGAGTATTTTTAATGTAATATTCAAACGATATTTTCCTTAAAAGTGAATTCTCTCCTTAGGAGAAAATCTTTTTCTAGATTTTCATCCATATTTTCATATCCTGAATGCAAATACATTATTTCTGGTCTCGTTCCAGTTGGCATAAATTTCACTCTCGGTCTGGCAGAGAAACGGATATTCACTATCGGTATATAAATTGAAATTAGCTGAATCGTAAATATTAAAACTGAAAGTGGAATGAGGTGATACTTCGTGAAGGAAATGAGAAGTAGTTTTGTTTAACAATTCTAGTCGGTTTATACTTTATTTATATATTATTAAAAAATCACTGGTGGCTTAAATTTGTGTGTTGGTTTTACTTTCAGCTACCACCTATGAGTGTTTATTTTTATATTTTTATTATTTAATACTAGATAATAATAATTATTAATTTGCATTGATGTATCAGCACCCCAATACCACGCACTTTCGTTCAGTACCTGATTACGAAGCCAAACCATTTGTCTTTTTCCGACACTTCTTCTTCCATTGACCGTTCTTGTAAATGATGAGTTGTAACGGGGCATTCTTTACAACACTTAAGATATAAGTACTCAACGTTTAGACCTTTGTATTTGCTCTAATAAAATGGCCTTCGAATTGCATTGATGATAATTCTCTGTACTACAATTGCATTTTAAAGCTCGAACAGTGAAAATATATTTTCAGACTAACGCGACACTAAAAAGTTAAAAAAAACATATGTATATGAATTTCAACTACTTAAGTTTATTTATTCTTCAATCACTATTATTCAATATCTCAGAATAAACGACCTCCTTGGTCTAGTTGGTAAGACGCATGTTTCTCGATCCTCGTTGGAAGACAAATGAATTAAAAAAGAATTCGAGTCTGGTTTACATTTAAGGTCTCTTTAATATCATTTTAATTAGTTGGAAAGCTATGTCAGCTGGCAAAAATCTGTCAGGTTTACCGTATACAACGAAGGTGTAATAAAAAAATCTTCAAATCCGTTCTACAATCGTTGGAATAAAAAAATGTCTTCCTGTAAAATCACGTGGATCGTTTTTATCATTAACAAACTACTCGTAAATATGTTAATAATCGAAGAGAATTAAGAAGAGACTCCAACTTCTAGTTGAAATCTCTCATTTATTATCGTCGCATTCTTAGACAATTTTTTTTTCAAATATTTAAAAGCATTCTACGATCGAGGTTGGAGAAATAAAATTAAGCCATTAAATTGAAGATATTTTATGATGGTTATAAATGGATTTTGTCACTCCGTTTTACCTTCCTTCTTACTTCCCGATAAAATAACTCTTTGATTTACAACGTCGCTACCTGACGTGACTAGACTTTTTTCGAAAAATTATATTTTTCAACGTTGCTTTCACGTACTCGACTGAAAGAATTACAAACACGATCATTTCTTAATCTCAAATATGGCTCATGAAGTTCGTATACAGAAAATATACATATTTTACAAGATATAGTTCATAAAAAAACTAGATGTTACAAGAAATGTACAATGTGTTTTGTGACAGAACCTTTCCATTCGTAGTTTCTAGAACCTTAAATTCGTTTTACAATGTAAAAAGAAACTAACGTGGAAATAAGTGTTTGTTTAAAAGAAAAATAAAAAAACGTTCTAATCGATTCTGAGTTACCAACGTATTTAAAGATTACAGTGGATTTTAAATATTGCATATATATTTTGTTTTATATTTGAATTTTGTTCATTTCTTTATATTTACTCGTAGTTTGTATTGTAATTTTGTATGTAAATTCTTATATTATGTATCAAGTACCAAAAACCATTGTCGAAAAACTATTAGGCAGTTAGGCAAATTATTTGTTATTAAACCTGTATTTGTAATAATCCATATATAAATGTCATCACGCCATTTTCCTGTGTGCGTAGGCAGAGAGGACAAAGAGCCGGACTCTCTTATCTCGATACACATCCGAAGCCTCTTTCACATCCATACATCTACTCATACAACTCCTATAATTTATTTAACGTTCTATCTATCATTCACTTGATCCAGTCATACTTTCCTTGGTCTTCGTTTCACACATTTTCCAATCACATTTGCACTATAAATTTGTTTAAAAAGTCTATCTTCATTCTCCCGTTTCACACGCCCAAAACCATCTTAGCTTATTTTCCTTCATCTTCCTCAATTCATCAGCCCTAAGTTCACATTCATCTCTTACCAGTTCATCCATATTCTGTTATATATTGTCACCTATTCGGCTTATATTAGTATTTTTCCACGTCCACTTTTCATTCCCATTTATCAAAGTTGGTACAGAACTAGTTTTACAGTCTATCATCTTAGCAGGATTTGTAATAATAAATAATTAAAAAAAGTTTAATTGTATTGAAATTATTATATGTATAATAACGTACATATAATTGAAAACTACGGTCTCATTTATAGGCAAATTAATTGATTTATTCGAAATACGGTGCCTCGCTTCGTTTGTTTACAAAAAATATATTAAAAACATTTAAGTCATGTATTAATTCATTGGCATGGTTTAGTGATCAAACGAGCCTTATTTATAATGAAATTATAAGATCAATGATCCTTATTTAGAAAACTCAAAAAAAAAAAATTCTATCTTTACCAATGGGACAAAACGTTTTTTGTGTTACTCTTATTTTTTAAACTCACAATATAAATGAATGATTTTAAATACACAATATGCGAATGTTAAACGAGTGATGGGAATTTATTGGAAATGATTTTGATGTGGTTGAAATCACGTATGCATTAAGTATGTCTAAGAATGTGCATGCAGAGTGTAAGTAATTAAGTTGAATGTTTTTGTATTTAGGAAAAATGTATGAAATTTATGATTAAGGAATGAGTCCACTTTATCACAGGCGTTGTCTAGTGAAGTTGTTCTCTATACTCACGTGTACTTGCGATTCTATTTTCCATTAAGGGGGATGTAAATTGTAAATATTTAATTTAATTAGAAGGCCCTTAAGGAGAGTATGTTCTCTAAAAGGCGCTATATTATGTAATTGTAAATTTATTTACCACTTCATTTTAAAATAATCTGATGGACTTATTGCCAGGTGGCAATCTCTTTCAACCAGCCAGGCAAAAGTAAATGAAGGAAGTTACAAAGTCGCTTAAAATATTGGCAAAATTTATGAACAATATACTCGTACATATATTAGTATTATAAAATAAAAGTGATATATCATCAGACAAAGGAAAATGAAGAGTTGGGGAGAAGAAAACATCTGGAATGAAACACGTTATATTACTGACTTGATATATGTAATCAATATTTTTCAGTCGCTTTTTAAAACATGCCGATGACGGAGCGAGTCCAATATTAGTTTGTAACAGGTTCCAGAGTCTAAATGGTTTAAAAAAAAACACTCATGTAATAAATAGTTCTCATGCAATTCCAGTTAAATAAATGCTGTCTACTGTTAACATGATTTAACCTTGTAACTATACTTTAGATATCACACATATAACCCCATTACGTATTGTTGCCCTTTAACCCTCTACATGCCATAAAAAGATTTTGTTACACATATATGCATTTAAATGCATTAAAGCATCCTCACATGATATTCAAATTCAGTAAAAAAGCATATTTGGCAACAAATATGTCTAGACACGAAACGCATAAATATAACCACACATCCCTCTTCCATCTAAACAAGCAGCATCACTTTCCCTCCGAAAACATGATTTTGCCACGGTTTTTCATTTCAGCATATGGATATATTTCATACACGGAAAACACATTAAAATATTTCGGGTTCAGATTTTTTCACACGTGTTTTCCGGATTTGTAGTAAAAAATAATGTTTCGTAGCAAAAATTCTTGTGCCTTATCATATGATATTTTCATAAAATTTTTGAGACATTCAGTTGTTATAATTATCATAAACTCGTAACAACGATTCGGGGGCTACAGGTCTGATTCCCGTTGGTGCCCGATTTATTTAAAAGGTTTGTCATGTTTTCACATAAGGCTTGTTTAAACTTTTACGGTCGGCTGGAAAAGATTGCTACGTGGCAATAAATAACGCTATTCTATATACAACGAAAAAGTTATTCAGTACATCATAAAGTACCACAATTTCTATTCATAAATAGAAATGAGTTGTGTTTTTTTTAAATATTTTATTTTTTAAATTGATCTTAATCATTTTTGTTTATACACGTGCGTTTTCAAAACATCCTATTTTATTAAAAAAAAACAGTTTTTTAGCCTTATTTATTGTTATATAGTTCTACATAAAACCATATTTTTACACTTACCGCCACTCTCTTCATAGACTGAACTTCTTTTTTAGTGTCTATAATCTCTTAATTCTATTGAATTCGATTCCCGATTTAATGCACCTGACAGTCTGCTTTCTAAACGGTGCTATATAAATTATATTATTATTATGACTAAGCCCAAGCATGTAAACTATTGTTCATGAAATAAAACCTTTTGCGTTTTGAAGTCAATCATTTAAATATACGTATTATAATTTTCAATGCTAATGCTTTAAACTCTCACAACATAACAACATGGCTAGAAAACACAATAATCAACACAATATTGAAAACGATTTATATGCTCTCAAATAAATTAAATATTTATCACAAGTCAAAAAGTTAACAATATATCGACAGACTATGTATTGCAATTTGTTATTTTCCTCTCGGGATGGAGATAAACAGCATTTATTTAGATGGGACGGCTCCTAACACTTGAGGCGCCAGCGCCGTGTAAACACAATATATAACATGCCGGTGACATGCACTCTTACCCGCTGCAACTTCCCTCGCAAGAGACATCTTTAAGTATCGGTCTGTTTTTTTTTTTTTTTTAATATTTTCTTATTTTATCAATGCATAAATGCTTTCTATTTCAAGTCAACTCTTGAATAGCGCTTCCTGCGAAAAAAACTCTTAATGTGATTCTAAAATATTTCAAATTTTTTGTGTCCTTACACTTACCGCCACCCCTTTTGCCGACGCATTTCTATCTTTATACTAATTTAATTTAATTTTTTGCAATGCAACTTTGATGTATGGAAGCGAAAGATGGACATCGAATAACACTGAAAAGAACTGAATAATTACTGTAGAAATGCGTGCACTTAGAAGTATACGTAGAGTGAGAATGTATTAAATTATACGACATGAAGTGATTAGGGATGAATATAAATTTAACGTTGATGTGTTGAGTAAGATACAAGAGCATTCTGAGATAGTTTTGGGCACGTAGAAGGAATTAATGATTACAAAGAACTAATGAACTAAGCAAACCAATACACAGTGCAAATGTAAGTGGAAGGTGTGGTCGAGTAAGTCCTAGGAAAGTATGGTTGAATCAAGTGTGTGATATTTAGAAAGAAAAAAATTAAAACGTCTTAGAAATCGTAGGGGTTGTATGAGGTGTATATATGTACAAGAGGCGAAAGATGCGTGTCGAAATAGAAAATTCTGTTACTCTCTCCCTTCTGCCTACCCCGACAGGGAGACTGCGTGATATTATGTATGTAAAATATTTCATAAAGTCTATACTTACTGTTTGCTGATGATTTAAAATTGTATATACAAATGAATTCTCTCCATGGTAATATGGAGCTCCAGATCTATTTTAATGGTTTTTGGAGGTGGAGTATGACCAATAAGCTGGCCTCCAACATATCTAAATGTAAGCTCATGACTTTTTCAAGAGCTGGGACTCAGCAGTACTTAGGTGCTTAAGAATTTGTAATAAGAGTCTCTAGGGCATTTGGCAGTGGTGCTGTTATGAGAACTATTTATAATTCATTTTATTGTAAAGAATATGGATTTTACTAATGGCTCTATCCCATATTTTTTAAAAGATATGTTTGCGTATTACTTCATTAGTGGATAAATAGATTGACGAACCTGTTAATACATATACAAATTGCTTACAGAGAAAATAGCAACTACCTTGTTACCAGACACATTTTTGTTTAACTTTTGTGAATTACAATTATATTCGGTGACGTATTCACGCGCAAAGCTGTTCAGAGTATCACCACTCGCATACGAAATTACCTCGTTGAATTGCTTTTTAAATACCACTATCTTCCTTATCTCGGTGGATTAATTGAGTTTTATAGGCATAGCTGAACCACTTCACAGGGAAGGATGAGTATCACGGTTCCTATTGTTATTGCAAACCATCTATATTATCAGTCCTACAAACCAGGATGTGTCTCGATCGCCGGTAGGATTCTATGTCACATATATCTCTCCAATTTTCAGTGTTGGTTATACACAGTGTACGGCAGTTCTCTGCCATGCTATCCAGCCATCTCAGCTTTAGTCTCTCGTCTCTCCTACGCCCCATAGGATCGCTAAACAAAGTTTTCCTTGAAGGTAAAGTGTTCTGCATGCGGTATAACTGAACTTGAGCAATGGTAGCCTATAAACATGTACAATAATCGGATTTGTGACATTTAAATATAATTGAAAAGAATAATTATACCTCATATTGGATCATAAATAGCACTTTAAATTGGACCATTGGAATTGAAAAATAATTCAATATAGAAAAACAGACGTGACAAAGGAATATTCAAAGCTTTCAAAATAAACTGGCCATTATACCAAGCAAAGCGATATTTTAAATGAAACTCATATCCATGATACTATATATCGTCGTTATTCTGCGAAAAGAATTTAAGTCCAAATATTGAGTTTTGAGATAAATGCAATTAAAATTTCGGAAGGCGATGTAAAATCAAGTTATATGACTTTTTATCTTTTCATAAAAGCGAAACCATATAACTTTTGGACATAAATGTTTTTTCCATGTGTAGATATTTTAATTTTAAGTAAAATGGCATCAAAAAGTAATTTCAAGGAAAAATGGACTTAAATGCTTTTCGAAGAACAACGACGATATATTATGTAGTTATAAGTATTATTACAATCAATTTAAATAGGAGTGTCATCTCCTATGAAAGGCTGGCCACCATTGTGACCATTTTGACTTAGTTAACTGCAGCTCGGAACACCACAGTCAAACTCTACCCAAACAATTCACGCAGATTATTGAACCTAGATATGTTGTGTCTTCGTCTAACTCTTTTGCCATTTATTTTTTTCCTTGAAGAATGAGTTGTGTTATACTGTTACTTTTATGTCTCAAAAATATTGTAACTTGTGATATTTCATAGGTTTAGGCAATTACCCCTCAATGCTCATGGGTACAAGTACTTCCACTTTTGTAACATAATCCGTACAAATAATCTTAAGGGTTCATCTGTGTTCATCTTAAAAACTTCACTCTAAGTGACGCTTATTGATTCAGTGTCCATGCATACAATCCAAATGAGAGAGTTGAGTCTATGTTGTAGCAAATTGGGCGGTTAATCAAATATATTCATAAAGTGTTTAAAATTTTCTAAACATAGTAATTAAAAAATGTGCGAATGTTTCTAACGAAATACATCAATTAAGTCACATCGCATTATTTTGAAAAAAAAATTAAATACATTTTCAACACATCTGCATTTTTAAGGAGCTTTCAACTGCCATTTTTTTAGACTTACATTTATATGTATGTATATAATTAACCATATCTTTAATGCCATTCAGTGTACAATATCATCTTGAAAACATAACTATGAATATATTTGTAATATTCAATTACGCTTAGATAAGCACTACCGTCTAACTCAAATCTAATTAATGATTGCCATGAACACAAAAGAAAGTTTCTTGCCTAGCAATACTTTCCTCTTTTTGTTCTTCCTTTACGTCTGAAATAACAAGTTAGAAGAGGAATCGCCCAGAGCGTGATCGTTAATCATAACCCTCACCGGACGTCGCCTCGCCAAAGCGAACCCACATAAGACGCGACGACGTGAGGTTTTTTTACCGTGGCAAAATTGCAACATGCCTACCAACTCAAAGGAATGTTAATGCCCCACTGTATTCATTTTTCTTCTTTGAAGTAATCATATAACCACAATATATTTATCCAGCCAATTTATCTGTTTTAAATCCGAGATTTTATAAAAATCTATCCACAAAAGAATTCTGCATATACATATATACATACTCATACAACTTTCCTGCTGGGGTAGACAGAAGACAAATCATCAGAATTTGCAATCGCAACATATTACCTTTACCTCTACCATATCCATACATATTTTTATATAGTTCTTTCCTTTCATCTCACATTCATCCTTAATAATTACATTTACGTATTATGTCAGATAACGACACACCACATAGTGTTCTAACATATGTGCGCATGCAAAAGTATTCTGTAAATTATTTTTTGTAAACATTTCTTTTTTTATATGATTCACTTATCCAAAATATTAGCCGACCAATGAATTACACTGAGACTTGATTTTATTGAAATAATATATAGTATATAAAGGATAGCTGTTTACACAGGAAAATCGTTTGAAATAATACCATGATTTTAATTGTCATACTTAAACTGAAAAAAATTATAACTCTCAAAAGATTTGTTGGGAAACCAAATAATGCTTCTTTAAAAAAAATTAAGTACGAGTATGACATTCAACGTACGTGTATTTCGATTTTTCTGATGTCTATACCTTACTGATGACAATAAAAACCAGAAATCAATTAACCCAGCATTAAGGGATATCATTTTTGTTTGAAGAAGATTCACAATAAAAAAATATGATACCTGGCTTCGAACTCGAAGGCTGGGGTTCGAATCCTGTTGGTACCCTATGTGTAAATATGGGTTCTAGTTTCATTTTTAGTTAAGGTCTCTTCAACACATTTTTGGTTGATCAAAAAAATTATCACATAGTAATAAACTCATCAGCCCGCCATTTCATTGTAAACAGTGAAAATGTTTTTATACATATATGTACATTGTTTTTCATATCATATAAACAAATATTTCTATTATTATATTGTATCACACGTGTGTAGTAGTATACAGCACAACCTGGCGGAACAATTGCCATGTTGTAATCTCTTCCAGCTGATCAGAAAGATGTTACAGATGTCTTAAGACTAGAACCTTTATAAAACATTCTGGCTCCAATAGTAATTAACTCCCACAACCCCCTGGAAGACAAGTATCTTACAACTAGTCAACATTAAGTCAAGTTGTACTATATAAAACTAAGATGTAATACAGTAATAAAATATTAATATTTTTTATCTTTGATTCAAAAAATATCCATTTATTTTAAATTATTAAAGAAAATTTGATGTTTCTGATTTATATTTTCATTTTGATAATTTATTCAGTTGCTCCAGCTCTTATCCAAGGAAGTGTGAATGAGTAAGTCGAGTTCAAGAATCAATAATATTGGATGCTAAAGTTCGCGCCGGGGGTTATCTTCCCCATGTACAGCACTATGTAATGCACAGGTCATATATCATCTTCTGATAGTTCCTCCATTGTTTATAGATAGTTGAAGAGACGCGAGACGCGTCCTGTTCAACAGATACAGCGCATCTTCCTAATAGTTTTCAAACTATGTGGGTTGATAATATTTCTGGAATCTCTCTTGAAGTATGACTGTACTAAATTATTTTCTCTTTGCATTACTCGTAAGTTCTCATATAATAAAGTATCAAAAGCTTTTCAGAATAAATATAACGTTGCAATCAACCATAGAATTGTTAAACATATTTGTTTTAAGTTAAAGGTGAAACTTTTACATCTTTATTTTTCAAATATGATTTTTTAGACCTATACTCGTACATAATAATCAATGTTGATTTTTAGATGTAATTCAGTAAAGCTTTTTATTTTATTAAACTATATTTGTTGTATTTTGGTATTTTTGTAAAATATGACCTGTGTTGCATTGCAAAATTGTGTATACAGGCTAGAATTAAATTATTATTTTAATTTTAAAAGAAAACAATGAAAAAAAAAAAGATAATGCTCACACATGAGAATCGAGAGAAAACAAATACTCATTTCGCGATGGTTTCAATAAACAGGAAACGGAAAAGAACAATGGAAAATATAATAGTGAAATCCATAAAAACACGCTACGCACTAAAAAGAAGCTATAATATTTTTCATGATGCAATTTGTAGCAGGCCAACGATGGCGTAAGTCTTATCTTTGTTGTAGAAAACTTATTTTAGAGCCTTACAGTATGAACAGCACGACGACGCGAATAATGTGGTTCATTATTTGGTATGAAGCCAGAACATCCTATCATTTAACAGGAGTGAGGAAAAATATGGTTGAAGCTACCTATGAAATATTTTATTCATACGAATAAAATTCAAAATTATTTACTATAATTGAGTTGTATTAATTAAATTCCATAGAATTTTACTGATTTTAAAATTGATTTTATATCAACCTACTTGATTGATTTTAATTTAACAAAATTAACACAACTACAGGTAAAAACACTTCAAATGTTTACAGAATTAAAAATATATCAAATTATATTTATTTATACCACCCACTTTTTTACCATTTACCGAATTCAATCAATGTGTGAGCATCCTCAGTAAATAAATTGGTTTTTGTTAAATTCTGTTAACACGGAGTCCCACCAAAAAATTATTAACCAACTAGTGTTGCTTCATACACACCATATAACATATTTATATATTGAAGTTCGTGCTTATTCGATTATCCAATTCTCCACGACTCCGATATGAATTGAATGTTGCTATAGATATGCGATCAACACGCGCGCCCGGCCCATAAATTCATTATATTGTTATAATAATTCCGTGTTTGTGTAGCTTAACAATAATTATCGTCTTAGTAGGCTGATGCAGAGATCCTAAAACCTTTCACAATAAACTTAAGAACTTGTGGTATTTGTGAGCTTAATTTGGTATTTTTTTTGCCATTCATTAATTTTCTGTGTTTTTCTTAGTGTACATATAGTAGGGTGTGGGCTGAAAAATTCCTCGGTTTTAATTAAAGGAGTACATTTCCGTTGATCTATTTGGGATTTCGATTGCTACGTTTAAGAATGGATTAAATGAGAATTTTGCTACACATCGATTAACCTAATGGCGAACAATATACCCTAGTTACACTTAAATTTTTTTTTTTTTTTTACTTTGGTTTTCTTTCTCCTAGAATTTGTCTCTCTCCTAGAAGTCTCACTTAAGATATGTATACTTATTAAAATATTTTAAGATACTGTTTTCTAATGAATCATAAAATTAAATCTTATTAAACATTTTTAAACAAACCGCAAAACACACGTACATTGTCAATATTGAGAAATTCGATTTTATGTATTGGGTCGTTTTAACTCTCTTACTTAAAAATAATAATAAAAATAATGTATATTTATGTAATATTGAAAGAAGAGTTCGAACAGGCAATAGAGTGAATGGTGGGTTCTGTAATGTTTTTATCAACCGACGCAACATTATAATTATAATATGCAAGCGAAACATTTTTCCAACATTCGAAAATGCAAGCAAAACTTTGACGTGGCAAAAAGTGAAAACGTTACGACAAATGCGGTATAATTGAGGGTGTCATATATAATGAATTGAAAAACTATATATGACACAATAATTAATGAAGATATAAGGAAAGGATGTAGATGGTAATAAGTCGCACTGCTCAAAATGAAGAAAGGAACATTGATATTGTTTGGGCACGTATAAATAATGAGTGATGACATTTTTGTTAAAACAATGTGTTAAAATAAAGTATTATATGGTAGATGGCACTAGAAGACCTAAAACCGCGCAAAATGACCTAATTAATCAAATTTTAAAAAATGGAAGCGTGAAAATCCTAAAAGTATACATGATTTAAGTTTATAGACTAGAAATAGTGAAATATTATATGTTTACCAGGATAAAATTAAGTAGAGATTAGTTCTCTCTGTTTACTCCGATAAAAATATGGCGTAATGGTGATGATGTAAACATACCCCCTTAATGTACCCGTCAAAGTGATCCAAGTAGCTATACCAGTAACAAAGCGGACCAAATCCAGCCTACGCGTCTCAATTTTGAATCCCCTTGGATACAGTATTCGATTCACCCACAACTCCGCCCGCAATCATTATCGAAATAAAGTATCAGTTTACACAAACAGAAGGGATTTTCAATTAATTTTGCTATTCTAATTATGCCTTTTATATTTCAAACATGTTAAATCAAATAATATTACTCCTACATTTATCACGTGCTTCAAACAAAAAAACACGTGTGTTATTAGCCTAACGAAAACTTTTTTGTTTAATTTATTTAAAAATTTTTCGAGTAATCAAAATTAAGCAATAATATTCTTAATTAATTTATTTACATCTGAAAATGTATTTGTTTATATTTTTCAACTGTATTATTTATTGCATTATATATCAGAACCTTGCGAGATTTTTGCTTTGTGGTAATCTCTTACAACTAACCAGAAATATGTTAAAGAGGCCTAAAGCACAAATTATACTGATATTATTTTATAAAAAATATGGTTACCAACGAGAATCTAGCCCATGACACAGGTGCCTTACCAACTAGGCGTCGTAGGTCTTCAGTCAATCTTTAAGTAAAAGTTTTTTTTTTAAAGGTGTAACTGTCCATAATTTTGTTTTGATTTTAAGTAAGGTATCTCTTTTATTATTCGATTTATTAGATAAATATATTTTTAACCAAAACATTATTAGAAAAAAACATTAATATTATTTTTGTGTGTGTTATAATGTATGTGAACAGTCCATTTATATCAGTTTTTAAAAAGTATTTCATTCAATATTGTTAAAGTGTACATTATAAATTAAACCCAATTCCATTTTTTTTCAATAACAAATATATTTGTTTTAACGTAAACTCGGCGTAGATCGATAAAAAAGAGCTTTTCTAAATTATGTTTATTTTCACTAAAAGTTTATCCAAAACAAACATTCAACTTTTACAGCATCCATCCCAATATATTCGTTTTATCACATTGAATGTAAACAATTCAGATATTTACAATTTATATCATCATTAAAGCCTACACGAATACTCATTAGTGAAAATTTTAATTGGCCTCATTTCTTTATAACCGCATAATTCCCCGCACCTTAGTGACGATTCCATGATTCAGCGGTTTATTCAGCAGGTATTCACAAATAAAACGAATCAATCCTCGCGCCCGTTCATTGAGGTAATAATTCGCAAGGGGCTGGAATGAAAGGAAAGGCACAGTGAAAGTTCAGAAATCTGTAGTGCTGAGATATTAAAAAAATGAAGTTTTAATTTTTTTAACTTTCAACTGCTTATATGTATAGCAAAATAAAAGGATAATACAATAATGGTGCAAATTAATGTTTTGAATTCATAAAAAGCTTATTACAAAGAGGCTTTACTTTGTAAAATCAATGTACTGAAAGTTGAAAATGAGTATAAAAAAATTAAAATTTTCAATACGTTGTTCTGTATTGTTTGACATTCAGTATAATAATATGAAATAAAGTATAACCATTGTGTTATTAATTGTTTTGTTGCACTTTCGTTGTACATATACAACCTACCGGGCTAATTGGCATGTGACAATCGCTTCTTACCAATCAGAAAGATGTTAAAAAGTCCTTAACAATACTTCGAATCTGGCTTCCAACAGAATGAAACCAATTAAACCATGGAGGTCATCAGTTTATTAACTAGCATTTTAATACTTTGCGATTGATAAATGAAACAAAACCTAAACAATCATTTACAAATGAAATATTTCTAAAAATTATTCTATTATACAATATAATATTAACTTCCGTTATACGTGTATACATACAATGAAACATGGTGGGATTATTGCAATGTGTCAATCTTTTCCAACATACCAGATAGATGTTCCAAGGCTTTATATGAGAACCAAACTGAGTCTTTTTGAGTAATATTTCTAATACTGGCCTCAAAATGTATCATATTCAAACATTTATTATATTTTAGAAGACTACTGATAATAAAGAAAATTATTTTAAATTCAGAAAAAAAATTTACGTAGAATTTTGAAAAGTAGATGCACAATTTTGGAGAAAGGTCAAATATTATGGATACGAGTATATGGATTTCTGGTGTCTGAATATTGGGACTTTCACTGTTATTCGTGCTTTAGTGTAGTAGCAAAAGCGACTGACATTAATGCCTGGTCTCTATGCGCAGGCGTGCTCCGCTCAATCACTCTTCCAGAATTAGGGGATGTTATCAGGATGGGGATGATACGCCTGTTAATATGCGGATGTACGAACTTGTACTGATATACACCCGTAGCCGTACGTGCGGTTACATAAATGCGTACGTGAACCTGTTCTGCAGCCCCTGTGCAAAGATTTGTTTGTTAAGATTTTTGTAAAATATAGGTGAGCTTTTTGTTGTCTTCGACAAGACATTTGTAATGAACTCCATTTGTGATTTGAAATCATGATTAGTATTTTCAATATTTTTTTCTCATTTCTGCGCTTTTATCTGGAATATTTTTATAAATATTAATGCCCACATTACCCGAAATAAAACTATAATTTTTATATATAATATAAAAAAAAGAATTTTTGTATAAAATGTGAAACAAGTTTCCTGTTTTTTCTTTTTATTCCATTTTTTAGTCCAAGGATTTTTTTAAAACCATTAAATGTAAACGTATTTAAAGATCTGAACTACGTGTCTAGAACAGTATTGAAATTTATTTGAAATCTTGAAAAGATAGACAGGATTTTTCTAGTTGATTCCAAGGTTTTTGTTTTCTTTATAGAACCTCTTAGTTGGTAAGACACCTGTCTTCTGACACGGAGGTTCGATTCTTTTTGGGACCAAGATTTAAAAAAAAATATTCCAGACTAGTTTGTACTTAGTCTATTTAACGTCTTTCTTATTGGATGAGAGATATTTAAGTAAGACAAGCCCGCCAACTTGTACTCTATACATCGAAAGTGCAAAACAATTCCACACGATTTAAAAACATATGAATTTTTATATTATTTGAAAATATGATCTTTAGAATGATAGGAATGCTATCTCAACGATTTTTTTAAATGGTGTAATCATAATTAAACCAGTAAGAAGTTCATTAAATTACGGCGCAAAATTTAAATCTGGATGAAAGAAACGAAATCAAAAGTGTCTTTGGGTAGATGGGTTAAGAGGAAAATCTCCTTTACCCATAATGAGTATGGTATGATGGAGATTGTTTGTGAGCAAACTCAATTATGCAAGTGGTAACATTTATAATTATGTAGTGTTAGGCTGAAAGCTTCATTAAACATTCAACCTTTGAAATTTTCATATACCTCATTAAAGTTACACTTCTTTGTGCACTGTACTAAATTCATAAAAAATGTATTGTTAATTAAACATGTTTATCACTAAATTCATAAATATTATAACTATTTATTTAACTACATTCAAGACGATATTCTAATGTGTTTTGTTTCGATTTACTTCTTTTTCTTTGAAATGAATTTTTATTTTTTTCAATATCTTTAATGTTCCAGTTTCCACGACCCACCTGGTTTAGTTGGTAAAATGCCAACGTTCTGACCCGAGGGCTGTGGGTTCAATTTGATTGGAACCAAATTTTATTTAAAAAAATGTTGCAGTCTGATTTTCACTAAATGCCTCTTGAGCATATTTATGGTTGAATAGAAGTGAGTTGGAATGAATTTACCAGGTTGTACTGTATACATCAAAAATATGATAAAAACATTAAAAAAAGTTCCTCGTTTTCTATAAATTTTTATTATATTTTTTGTTCTCAACATTGATGGATTTTTCATTTGAATTCCCTTTTCCGTCTTGTTTTGTCATTGGGTTGGTATATTCATTAATCGCTTTGTAGATGCATCGAGAACTATTTGACCCATGTTTTTGTCATAGATTTCCTTCTATCGACTTTCCTACAGTGCCCTGAGTATTTTAAACAACTGTTCTTCCATAACTGATTGTTGCAATGCATTTACGTAATTGTTTATTAAAACCGGTTCTATGTTGTTGATTGAACATTCGAGGAAGGTGTAGTAGGCACACAAGAGAATGGAAAGATATATTGGAGTTGTATAAACATTGACTGAGGGATTGGTAGGAAGTGTGAGAAATAGAAGTGCATTTATGACGAGACTTATTAGTTTACACGAGACTTAGACTATTTTTTATGGATATGAAAGTATGGAGATCAATCCTCTAATTGTACCCTAAAAGAAATATTATGAATACAAATCAAAACTTAATCATTTAGTATAAAAGAAATCCATATTTATAACTTCACTTAATTTAAATTTTGAACACCTTGAATTTATTATTTAGGTACAGAAAACCAGCTGTACCCTAAAAGAAATATATCGTTATAGTATGTATGTATTTTATACTGTTTTAATTTATGAAGATTTATTCAAATTTCTTTATTTATTTATTTAATATTTCATTTTACAACAATTTGGCGGTCTTATTGCCAAATAGCTGTCTCTTCCCACGAACCACAAAAAAGTAAATAAAGAAAGTTATATGGTGGCAAAAAAATATTTTAATAATTATTCACCTTGACAAAATTCATGAATAATATACAAAGTAAAAATAAAAGTGAGATATCATCAATCAACGGAAGACGAAGGGATGAAGGGGAGAAGGAAAAAATCAGGAATGAAACACGTTATATTACTGACTTGAAATTAAGAGCTTTTAAGTCACTTTTTTAAACATGCCAATGACGGAACGACTCTAAGATTAGTATGTTACTGGTTCCAGAGTCTCACTGCATGAACAGTAAAGGAGGGCGTTAAAAAGAAGAGCGGTGAACTGGGAAAGCCAATGAACGATCTCTGTTTGAGCGTAGCGCAAATCAATAGCGGAAAGATGCTGAATACTTTTGGTGACATAGAGGGGGCGGCGTGACATTTAAAGATATAAAATAGTATCTTACTTACAATTAAAAAAATTACATTAAAAAACTTGGAAAAAATAATATCGAATCATATTTATTTTAACCATGATTCTGTATTATTTATTCTAGGGATAAAATTCGCTTTTTTTTTGCAAATAACACTTCAATTTTGATTAATATATCATTTCTTTAATAATTTCTAGCCTTTTATGAAAAATTTGATTGACGCAAGGAGCTTCAATGGAAATATTTCATAAGTGTAGGGTTTGATGTTTGCTGCAGGACAGTGTGGAAATTTCAACAAGATAAATCACGTTTTTCGCGTAATTCATTCAATTTAACAACATATCACGGAAAGGTGCGCAAAAAATTTCAAGTGAAATATTTATCAAATCCTTTAACTTTAAAGAGAAAGATGTGCAGATCAGGTATTTTACTCAAATAATAATCATTGAGAGTGTTGGATTTTTAAAAAAATGTTATGTGCTCTCGAAAAAATGTTACGTGCAAAAAATCGTACGATCGAGTAAACAAGGATATGAAATATTTAAAATGAATATGAAGGGGATATCAAACATAATATATTAGATTGATCGCGTCCCTGTATGAGATGACCAATTGACTGTGTGATTTCTTATGGAAAAACGTGTCAAGCATGGGTATACCATATTCTGCTTCCATGGCTCTTCAATATTTATTTAGCCATGAGTTGTTTATTTTATACAGACATTAAAAGAATGCATGCAGAATTTTGATAAACAGTTTTAACAAATAAAATAAATAATTTTGTGTGCTTGGAAATAAATATATGACTTCTTTAGCCCCCCAAACGGGGCGTAGCTTGATGGTAAGCATTTTTAAATTTAAAATAAGAATAAGTTACGTACTTTATGATTTTTTTTTATAATTTAGCTCGTTTTATGTTTATTTTATCTGCCCGATTATCAATTACAACCTGTTGAAATCATTCAATTGTTCAGTAATATCAAAATTTCAACATTATTTCTCATTATTATTTTCGGCATATTGTGATATTTTACTTCGTTCATATTTTTTAATATGAATCAGAAGGATGAGTCTTTTTTGATATTTAATTTTGTCAAGGTTGTAAAAAGTGTACATATTTAAACAAAACTATGAATCAAGTTAAACAAATATATAAAATTGCGGACTAAGATATCATTCCTTATGAAACTACAAGGGTGGATCAAATACAAACGAGACTATTTGCTTTAATTTTTTGTATTTGCAGAAAGAAAAGACCTTTAAAGAGCTTTAGAAATGCAATTTTCCCAGCGGATCAGTACTTTTTTTCCCCCGCCATCGTAAAAAGAGCAGCCAATTGCGCACAAACGCCTCTACTCCATCGTCGTCGTTGAATCGTTGGCCTTCCAGAGCTTCGTTCAGTGGTCCAAATAGATGAAAGTCGCAGGGCTATAGGGAGGGTTTTCCAATTGTGGCTAACTCATTTACTCCAATTGTTCGCATGTTACAGCTGCAGTATGGGGCCTCGCGTTGTCATGGAGAAGAATCACTTCTCGTATCGGTTGGTCACGTATTTTGCATTGATAAGCAAGTTTAACTTCACTCAAAAGCTCGTAGTAGTACGCCGCATTGATAGTGCGACGAACGTGCAAAAATCGATGAGCAAAGTGCCGCGCCGGTCCCAAAAAACGATCGCAAGCACCTTACCAGCTGACAGCCGAGTCTTGGCTTTCACATGGGCTGCCTCATCTTTCTTTTTCCACTCCATGCTGGCTTGTTTCGACTCGGGCGTGTAGTGGTATACCCAAATTTCATTGCAGGTAACGATACGATTTAAAATGCGTTCCCTTTTTGTGTAAACTGCTCCAAGAGCCGCTCACAGACGTGCTAAATTTTGTACTGCAGTCAAAAGACATGGGATCCATCGAGCACACTTTTTACGGATTCCTAGGTCCTTTGTGATTATGGATTAAGTGCTCTCTTAACTTATTTATATTTCAAAATAAATTTCGGACACCGTCAAACGTCGGTCGCCTTCCAGAAGATCACGAATGGCGTTAATATTCTGTTCTGTAATACTCGTCCGTGGGCGACGATCATGGCTCTCGTTTTCGACCCCTTCACGGGCTTTCATGAACTCCTTATACCAGGAAAACACACGGGGCTTTGACAGTGTTTGATCCTCGAGCTGTGCCGTAAGTCTCCGCAGAATTTCGGCCGGTGTTATGTCCTCACGAGCAAGAAGGTTGATAATTATGCGTTGCGCAATCGACGTATGCACCTCTTTCTCAGACATCGTGTGCCATACTAATGACGGAATCTGCCGAGGCCGGTCAACCGCTCTCTCACTTCTGATGTCCCCACCCAACACTCCTCGAGGCGGCCGCGCGCTCCGTTTAAAAGTACGCGCTCTAAAACAAAAGTCTCGTTTATATTTGATCCACCCTCATAAAAAAAAAAACAGAATGAAACCCATTATGAATACAAATCAAAACTAAACCACTTAGTATAAAAGAAATCTTTATTTATTGAACTTCATTTAATTTAAAAATCGAACACCTTGAATTCATAATTTATTACCGGTTTTTAAATTTTCAGCATTGAAAATTCAACCAAAATTCCACAATAAATAATGGGTTTTCAGAACACGTTAATGGATTGCTCAAACAACATTACTTTGTTCAAGACGTAATGTTGTGATCCCAACGAGAAGATAAATACTTCGAAATCCAAAGTCACTTTGTCGAAAGCTCTATGTCAAGTGTATATACAAAGGAACATATAAAAGCTAACATCGACACTTTTTATTCTTAACACTTGCTGAAATTTTAACTTGTTTCTTGAAATATACAAGTATTACTTGCTTAGGTAATAAGGTTTCAACGAAAGGATCATGCTGAAGGAAGAAGTATCGAAGGATCGGGAATTTATCATGATAAACCTGCATAAATTATTTTTTTTAAAATGTGTGCACTTAACATGTTACGCAACTTATCAAATATTTTTTAAGATCAATAATTAAATCGTATTTTAATATTATTATTTTTTTCCGGGTCTCTCTCTAACTAGTGTTGATCATATTTTTTTCCGGGTCTCTCTCTAACTAGTGTTGATCATAATTTCGAATGTTTTAAGATATTATTTATTTTTTATATTTTTACCTCATCGTCATAATCACCATCATGCCATATCTCTATTAGAGTTGACAGATACAACAGATCTCTACTCCATTATATGGTATACATATTTTGATTCTGCCTCCTCCATACATCTTTAATAAAGGTTTTACATTTTTCCTCTTTTAGAATGTGATTAATTTGGTCTTGGTAAATTTTTCAATTAAAAAAGATAAATTGTATTGAAATATTCTTCTTTTTTCTCATTTTTTATCTCTTTTTTCTTCGAGTGTTGTCTATCAATACTATAAACATCGATCTAAACTATCTGAATGATAGAAAATTATTTAATACACCTGTCAGGGTTTTTACAAGTATTCAAGGTTAATTAAAACTAATTCTTAACTTCAAATCAACGATCAATTTCAATCTAGAAAAAAAAAACAGTTAATGTTACTTCTTATATCATTAAGTAACTTTTTTAGACCTTTTCTCTTATACGCTTATCACTTTGTATTTTGTTACACTTTTTTCTCAAGTAAAAAAATGACTGGAACCCGTCTAGGCTCCTATAAAAATCGAACCCATAACTCTCGGACTGTATGACAGGCATCTAATTAACATGGTAATGGAGGTCGTCAACATTTGTTTGTTATTTTGTTGCCAGTGTTTAAAAATTATAAGGATCCTCAATATTTCTTTATTCATCGTCTTGCATAGAGCCACCTGAAGTAAATATGATTAGTGAACTCAGCAGGCATTCAATAAGGTAACGTATGGTTTATGATCCCTTTGTTGGCGTACCGAGCAGGCTGTGATGCGTTAATTTAAGCGCACCGTAACCAATCTTGGGCGTCAATGGGGTGTTTGGAGACAAGCCTTGACGAAAATATCTGCTAAACTGCGATAACGTTTTTTTATATTTTTAACCAAACAATATATATTTAATGATGATTTGACTGAAACATGACAAACTTATCTATATGCTAGACAAAGAATTTATATCTTTAAAAATAAAGTACGAGTATGTATGGTTTTTACTTATGGTAAGCATCACCATAAAAAAAATATTTTATAAATTGAACAAATATTAAAATACATGAAATGTTACACCCCGAAAGTCTTTGTAGGCTTACCACTAAGAAAGTCTCATATCCAAGAGCTATGTGAAGTATTAAAATTGTGAGACATGGTAGAAACCGCAAGTGACAGTGGCGAGGCCATGAGGAAAGGATGGATAGTACAAGAATGTCCTACATGGCAATGCATTAAGTACATACTGGCAGTCATCCCCGGGAAGACCTCCGAAACGACGGAAGGATATCTGGAAATGAATACCTCAAAAAAGGTAATCCTAATGGTAACATACCATAGATGTCTAACGTAAAAGTTGCCTGCTGGGCAACAGTTGTATAAATAAAAAAATAGTCAGTGTGTAAAGTGGGAGAAGGGTTGCCTGCCTTTCTACACAAAGGTCTTGAGTTCAAGTTCCGATGGACTCCACAAAAGAGTTACAGACATTTGTTCAGACAGTTCACGAGAGTATTTTTGTACCATATTTGATGTATGGGAATCAAACATGGACGTGGAAAAAGACAGAAAAGAGCCTAAAAATGCTTTAGAAATGTATGTTTTTAGAAGAAACATAAGGGGACAATCTATAACAGAATACGGAATGAAGTGATTTGGGATAAGTGTTACCTTCAGGCGGATTTGCTGAGTACGATGAAGATGAACACTGAGTTGGTTTGGACAAATGGAACGAATGAACGACGAAGACTAACAAAACAAATATGCAATTTAAATATAAGTGGTAGGCTTGATAGCGGATAAAAGGAGGAAAAGTAAGAAGTAAGATAATTTGCAAGAGCTGTATGAAAATGTGTATGAGTGTGAAAGAGGCAAAATACGTGTGCAGAGATTCGGTCCTGTCTGTCTACCCCAGGAGGGAAACGGCGTGTATGTAGTTGGTTGAAAAAAATTGTCACATGACAATAAGCCTACTTGGATGTACAGTATACTCGTATAACAAAGGTTTTAAACAATACACTACAATAACAAAAAAAATGGAAAAATAAGTTTTCGATTTTGATATCGATAATATACTCGTATAATGAGCATTCCTTATTTGGTTTTTAACTATTAATATAGGGATTGCGAGATATAGGGATTTTATTGTCATATACAACCATTCCATGCCTCCACCAACTGATCTGCACCCTGTCCGTCCATATATAACGATGATGCGCGCAATCACTTGGAACAAATGGATGAATGATTCGACAGGACCCGGGGTAGAACCGGGGTCCGGTCCCGACGGAGAGGCACTACCTATACTGCTGTGCTACTGGGGTTCGGCTTCCTGACCCGTGAAAGGTGCATTTGTGGAATGTACCCACATAATGTATGGGTTAATCATTTATAAAAATTGTCCTCGTATTTTGTTTTTTTGTATTATTTGTTGCACTTTTTTATACAACTTTTATTTTTACAATAATAAGTATTCATTAAATATGTTATATGTTATAACAGTATGGACTCTCGTGTCGACGGCAGTGGTTTAACGGTTAGCATTTATGCTAAGCAAACGGGTGCCTCGTGTTCGATTCCTGGCGGATTCACACCCTGTCTGGCTTTGCTCTAAGACCGTTTTACATCTGAATATATGTATGTATTTCTGTAGCTTAAATGCTCTTTTTACATATATTATTATATCACTATTAAGCTAGACAAAAATAGTCCCATATAATAAAACAAACCTGCCTTACAAAAAGTTGCAGTAGATTAAACCTGCCGATCGTTTTGGAATTTTGATATTCTAGCCATCGGAACTTTGGGTGTGATGTGTCAAGAATGTGTGTTTGCTGAAATACAGTTTGATTACTATAATCTATTACACGTACATGCGTCTTCTATCCATAACATGGTTGATGGTAATTTTCGATTACGAGATATCGTATCGTATCATATGGGCTCTTACCGTAGGTGTGATATAGAAATGCGAAGTCTTTGAAATGTTGAGCTATTAAAGAATCTTAATGATAAAAATGTCATTAGTCGACCACATTAAAAATAATATCGTTCTGGGTATGCTTCCAAAGAACAGAGGGCTCCTAGTCCTAAATATAGCCAAACGCCATAAAATATAATATTTAATGCACACAATACACGTTTTAAAATGTAGTATATTTTAAACGATCAATGAAGAAATGAAAAAAATCATTTTACTAAAGTTTTTGATATACAAGAGTAGTGATTACTATGCTTTTCTCATTTTAGTCGCCAACATTATTATGTCTATGAATTTTTTTTCTTGTGACTCCGTTTTTATGGCAGCATTAAAAATAACTTTGTACCATTAAATCACCCCTCGGAATATTGACGTGTTGGCATCCCAATAAATCCAAACTTTCGCCACTTATGGGCATCTGAAGAAAAGAGTTAAGGTTGTAATGGGCAATTTTTCACCTTATCAACGATCAAATTTCCATCACAATTAGGGGACTTCCCTTCACTAGACGTTGAATGCATGTCAGAGGGTCAAGCTGAAAGCATTTCTTTCAGTTATTTCTTACTCAAGTTTCTTGACTTATTGAATTAGATATTATGTAATTTATAAAACTAGGAAACATATAAGTACAAACTGTCATTTGTATTGAAGTTTATCATTTAAATGTGTTAACGAGAATACACATCTTATTTTGATTTTTGATGTATTTCGATAGTATTTTTTTACAACAGTTTGATTTCATCAAAATTAAAAACTATCTACACCATACCCTCTATGGTAAAGCTCTACGGTCCTTGAGATTATTTAACAATAAGCCCGTTTGAAATATAATGTATAATCAATGCTCTTCTTTAACAGAACATCAAGCTTTAATAAAATAATATTTTATCTTATATTATTTAAAAACCCTATTTTATGAATTCTACAAAACATCAAATGACAGAGGACGCCGAACTAGTAACTCCTGGAGACGTACTGTGTGATGAAAAAACATTGTTGAGCAATCCTCCTCTTACATCTCAAAACTCCAAATACAATAGTAATTTAGTAAATTATTCAGAAAACGTTTTCCAATTATTTCTAGTAATAAATTTTAACACCTTAAATCTCTCCAAATGAAATAATCAAATCTTTACAAATGCGGACCAAAACGTATTCGTTATTTAAAATTTTAGTCATGAAACTTTTCGATTTGAATACATTTTCATTGTGATCTTATACTACTGATAAATAGACTTTTCCTGAAAAAGAGGTCTTTTTAGTGTTTGAGGCAAGGGTAGAAGTGAGTGCTGGCCAGCCCCGCCCCGCCCCGCGTGGGATACCCGGGGTAATAGGGCATTATGATTTACTGTCGATATATCACGCGGCCATCTTGGCCCTTGTTGTGTATTTCCTCTCTCTCGCACTTGCTTTGTCGCCCTTCCGCTGGCCCTTTGTTTCAGATATCCCAAACAATCCGTACAAACTCATTTTCAAATTATTTTAATTTCGTAATTACTAAAGTAGTAATTTATTGTATTGTATTATGATTTCGTTGTATGCCATACAACATGACAGATTTGTTGTAATTTAACTTTTACAACAAATTAAAAATATTGTTAAGAGGCCTGAAGTAAAATTCTAATTGATACCCTTTAAAAAAACGGGAATCAAACCCACGACGGAAAGTTTTAAACCAACTAGGTTATAAAAGCCGTATTCTTTGTTATAATTTTAATACTTATATAAAAAATCTACATGAACTATTTCTTTCATTGTTGAATTTAATTGTTTATTTATTTAGTTCAAAAAATGATTATGAACTTATTTTAACTTAATCAACTTACACCTTTAATTTTACATCCGACATCTTACATAATTTTTTTCTTGTTGCGATTTTGATTTAATTTTATTTTTCAAGTATTCAACGGTTCTTTCTCTCTCCGGCAAAACATCAATCAAATCACCAATATTACTGTACTTTGATGGTAATGCTCTTAACATATAATTCATTTTTTCTAGTTCAGTTACAGTGGCGCCGGCCTGTTTTAATTCGTTCACAGACCTCTCAAAAAGATCGAAAAATTAACATTGATCTGTGTAATTCTTCAATTTTATTTTTTCTAAGTTATTTCTACACACGATTTGTAATGACGTGGAAGTTTTTAAATACATATTATCAAATTTCTTAAGTATTTCAAAAGCAGACTCACATTCATGGATGTATTCCAACTGTTTGTTAGTTATTGCGCCATATATATAATTAGTAGCTTGTACATCCTTTTCTTCCCATTCCTCCTGATTATCCTTGGCATGAGCCCTTCGCAGGATTACTTCTTTACATTTTTTTAATTGTAAGAATTTTAAAATTCTTACTTTCCATTGGAAGTATTCTTCACCGTCAAATAACGGTATATTTATTTCACTATTTCTCGCCATTTTTATTTAAATACTTTTTTTAATTCAATAATCACGGACCTCTAACAACGGATTTCTATAAACCGATCTCTAGCAACGCTATGCTACCATGTTAAGTTTATTTATTGCGGACATCAAATGACACAGTGTCAGCTCTTATATAGGGCAAGACAAACTTGTAACAATATTGTATTAAATACATTCGAAGCATTGTGGCACAGAGTATTGTGAATATGAAATGTATCCACATATCAACATAAATCACATAGACAAAAAAGTCTGGATGCTCTCGGCTTCATGATACTTTTTTGCATTTTGCTAAAAATTTTGTTTTTGGTTAAAGTATTTTGACTTTTGGGCATTTTGGTTGTTGTAAGCCAAAAGTCATTACGTCTTTTTGTCGAGTATTTCAGCACCTCCTTATTGTACTCGTATATCATACCTTTTCGGTGATACTTTGACACCAAATAGTTAGTTAACTTGGAAAATAATATTCTCAGATATATCCGAAAACCAATGGTTGCCGATCTCCGGATAGATCGATGGGCCCTCCGCGGGCGGGCGCCAGGCACGGCCCATAATGAGGAGCAGTTAAGCCCACAATCTCGCTGAAGATATTATTTGCCGCCCTGTGAAGGATGCCCTTTGTCTTCCTTTGCTATTTATTTTTCATATGTTATTTTTCCTGTGAAACTCGGAACGTTTAATCTTCACACTAAATATATGTAGGCTAGATTTTTTTACTCGCGTACCAAACATCTCATGTTTTGATTGAAAACAGATATAAAATTTGTATAAACAAATTAAAATAACCGATTTGTGCAATACGAGTGCATATACAGAATTTTAACAGGAAAAAATGAATCCCTTATTAATTGATGAACTTTTCTCAAATTTACTTTACAATTATTTACGCTATAATGAATTAAGATTGTTTTTTGTGCCAATTTCACTAACTTTATGTTAAGAGCGTGACTACTCGCACACGGAATGAACTTGTTGAACTCTTTTCCATTACTGATATCTTTCATATCTCAGTGGATAAATTGAGGCTTAAGCTCTTTAATATACTCGTACATACTTTACAGAGAAGCATGCGTACTCATTGTACTTGTACCTACTTAATTATTTTTAGATTTTTATCTATTTGATTTTTTTGTATTGTACTTATTTTGTGTAATTGCGTTTAACCTGTATTTAAAGTAAAATAAAATAAATAAATATTTATTCCTTGTTTCAGGTATGTGTCCAGCATTTGAATAATGCGCTCTTCATAATAAAATGTAAGTAACGTGAAAAAAAAGTATTTTTTACATTAAACTGTGAATATTTTGTGAAGAAATACTAAAAATGTGAAACCCACGCTGATTTACTACCACTGTCGTATATCACGTGGAATTACATCCGATGGTATCAGAGTATTTATGACTAGATCGTATTTTATTGCAAAAAAATAACGAATATTTCAATTTACATTCCAGGTTATTTTATAGGAACGTATTCTTCTTGCATGTGGTATCATTCAATATATCCGAATTAATGATTCAGAAATATTGAAGAGCGTGGTTGGAAGACAATATTGTCGTCGGTCCCAATAATCAAGCCTTCGGGATTAGAACTACAACACGTAAAATGGTAACGACACTCGGACACGTACTCTGCGCGAGACAAACTCTTTTACCAGAACTTTTTTATTAGTGTTTTCGGGAATTGAATCCGAATCCCCGGATAAAAGTCAACAATCTTACCAACTGGACTACGAAGAACGAGTTTTTATTCGGTGTTTAAATAATGTATGTTTTTATTTATTTTTCCACCTAAAAATCCCTATTTTAAATCCTTTTTTTTTCAATAGACAAATTATTTTCTATTATTTCTCATTTTACCCTGCGAAGAGTTATGAAATCATTTGTACAAAATGTTAAACCACCTTCTAAGATTTCCTGCCGGACAGGGCTGCAACGTAGAAAATTAAAAGAAACTAGCGAAACGATCCGCCGGTCCTCTTACGACACTTACCATATAACGACCACCCCACGGTCTAGCACCTCGGATAACGGCGTCACTTAATGTTGCATAACATCGTCGCTAACACCTTTTCACTATTTTGGAAGTTCTTTATATTTTATTTTATAGAGGTCAATGCTAATTTTCATTTATCATTTAGGTTTTCGTACATCTTTGTTTTTCTCGATCTAAATTTTAAATGAAATTTTCTTAAAAAGTTGATAATTCCATAAAAGTATATGAAGTATAATTTTTTTTACATTTACTTCGGAAGCCATATAAATGGATACAGAAGCAGATCTTTAGATGTCTTTTGGATCGTCTTATCATAATTGGGGGAAACTATTTGAAGACATTGTAAATTGTTTTATCAAACACTGTTTATTCCCCTTTTTGTAACAGTATACCCCTACCGGTTTCAAGGTTTCCACATTATCATCAGGGGAGCACAAACAGGTTGTTGAACCTGCGATGAAAGACAATGATTGAGTTGGCGCAGGCAGAAATATAAGACATGGATGTGGCCCCGACTCTTGTAGTATAAGGAAATGAAGATTTAGATATTTATAGTATTATATAAACAACTTGTAATTGGTTCTGATTTTATGACGGAATTATTAACAGTTTACGCCGAAAAAGTTATCCAATCTGCAAGTTTATTAAAAATGAAAACCATCGATTGCAATATGTCCATCAAATGTTGTTGTTTTTCTTTCCAATCTACTCATCAGCAAGCCTGTAAGATAACGTCAAGTCGAAATCCGAAAATTGAATCAAAATATATTTCAATGATATATCGGCAATTGTGACAATTAGATCATACTCGTATCTATGGCGACAGAGTTGGCATTAGGAGTAAGTCTAAATTTACATTGGATTATTCCGCCCAAAATGACGATGTTCACCAAGAATCTTAAATACTTTAAATTGACTTAATCAGTATTTTTTTTAAGAATTAGTTCTTTTTTTTCTATGGAGAAAACGGTATTTTCATCCCTTAATTATATGTATATTTCAATAAAAAATTATTAAGCTCTTAAATATTTCCACCCTACTAGTAAGTATATTTTGATATTGAATGCTTTGTTATAGATATCCTAGCCATTAGGGTTTTTTGCTTGAACGAAAAACGTGAAATAACGCTAAAAATAATAAGTCCAAACGTGAAAGCAGACAACTGAACAAATAGAAGATTTCGCTTTCAAACGATGTTTGCTAATTTTGAATATGCTGGACCAGGCAATTTCTTCCGTTTGCTTTGCACTTATTCCTGAAACTTTCCCTGCGTCCAAATCAATTCCATTCCCTTGCGTAAATATTTTAAGTTTAAATTGTTGTAGGATAGAAAATGAACGTACGAGTACCTGAGGTTTTTTCAAAGAAAACATTTTTTTTAAATTTTGTATTCATTAATTTCCACGTTTACCTTTATTTTTGTAAATATATTTATTCTTGTGGCATTTAACTTCAAACATAGTATTTTTTAATACAATTTAATCAATTTAATTGTTTATTTTAATACTTTATTTAAAAATATACAAATGGCGAGTTAATTGTCGTACTGCAATATCTTCTACCCAACCATACAAGAGTATCGCAGATTATTGCCAAAAGTAGGCTGAAAGGCTACAACGTTATTTTCAGGAAGAAAAAAAATTAAACTTACTTCAAGCTTAAAAATAAAAAACACAATTAAACAAAATATTTGCTGTCACCAAAGACTGGAAAAGAGAAGGTTAAAGAGAAGGAAGAGAAGGGAAACAATTTGTTGAATCGCTGTTTGAAGCGAACCAACGAGAAGGAGAGTCTTATGGCAGCCAGTAACTGGTTCCAGAGTGACGGCATAGATAGTAAAGGACGACGGGAAGAAAAGTATTTGCGACCATAAAATAAGGGGTTAAAACATAATTTTTGAAAGAAATTAGGGGCTAGTATAACATCGATAAATATTAAAAAAATAAGATGTAAACCAAATTATGTGTTATTAATACTTTGTTTTTTATTTTTTTCTCCAAATAAATAATATTACATACTTATGAAACTTATTGTGCAAGTAAATGCATTATCTTGAAGCTCTTGAATTAAAAGTTTTGTTCACTATTTCGTTAAATTATATTCTTCCCACAATGTACGAGTACAATACTCCCTCAATTAATGCGGTGTTTCCAAGAAAATTGGCATAAATCATAATCGCGCTAATGAATAAGAAACTTGTACGCAATATGAAGATACGTTCGAGAATATCAAAATCCACTTAAATTGAGGTACATAACTCACATGAATACTCGTATAAAATTACGGTTTCAAAATACGCGTTTCTACCAACATAATAAAAATCAATGAAAGGTAAAATAAAATAATTTCATTTATTGGTAAAAACGTTATTTTTCGATACAGAGAAGACGCCGACCTGACCTTTGGTGCCGAGCACTGTGATTGAAGAGGCAAGTACACGTAGTCAAGATATATAATTTACAAGAAAACTTGTTCAAACAATGTGAAAATCGATTGGTTTTTAACAAGTATTTTTCTTATCATCGTTAAGGTAAAACCGCGGAAAAATATTAAGCGTAAATCTAAATAGGTGTACTTAGATGTTGGCATAATACTAAAACGAGGTGCTTAAATTCTAGTCAAGTGACTAACTGATGACATTAATATTTTTTGCTTGATTACGCAATAAATTATGCCTTATTCTCCTAAAGTTTCCCTGGCACTAACTATCATGACAATTTTATTAGCTCTTCAGAAGAGTTCAGTGGAGCTCAAGGCAATCTCTTAGATTTCGAATCCTATGTTTATTTTCATCTTAATGGTTTTATATGTAGTTTATAGTTAAGGCATTAACGTTGCGGAGGTTTAAAGACATTGTAATGTATTTTTATCAAACACTGTTCATTCCACTTTTTTGTAACGGTATAACCCTACCGGTTTCAAGGCTTTCACCTCATCTTCAGGGGAGCACAAACAATGTGCTCCCCTGAAGATGAGGTGAAAGCCTTGAAACCGGTAGGGTTATACCGTTACAAAAAAGTGGAATAAAGTGTTTAATGGTTTTACAGTTCCCGTTAATATATGCTTTGGCGAACTTCTTAAATTAGTAGCTGATTGGACGCCACTCTTCCTGAATGAAGCACAAGGGAAATTCTAATAAAGGTTGATAATATTTTAATACTCGTTTATACGTCTTTACAATATTTTAAATTTTGCTAAGGGAAAATTAATAAGTTGATTAATTAATTCGTTCGTATGAAAACCCTATCCCAATTGAATAAGTGACCTTCGAGGCCAAGTTGGTAAGATGCTTTACTTCTACTCGGGGGTTTCGGATTCCATTCCCGATAGTACCAAAAAAAGTATCTCAGCCTAGTAAAAGATTTCTTCTATTAACATTCTCACTCTATAATATGCGTGGGCGAATGTAGTTACCTGTGGTAGTCATGCCAACTGTGCGATGACGAACTAGGATTTATGTGCATACTCTAGTGATTCTTAACCCAAAAGTTGGTTTAATGGGGTCGAAGGCAATATTCAATATCATTAATCGAGTATTTCGGGTACGTTATTTTTAAGTTCGTTATTGTTGTGTTTATAATACCACCGCCCATGGAAAGACGAGTATTTTTACCAGATGGAGTATATATCCAGTGATACCTTTTTTGTTACTATTTTTTCTTCGTTGATAAGCTTTCACTTAATATATACTCTTATATACAACAATATTTCTCAATACATAGAAAAACTATGCTTATGCCAAAATTCATGCGTTTTGCTTTGTCACGTTCGTTCCGCTACCGAGCTGTCAGGCGCACACAAGTTACTCGTACAAGTGTTCCCAAACCTTCATCCTAGTTGTGACTCGTAAACGCCTATGACGGAAATACATTTTATTTCAATATAATTTTGTAAAGAAGATTAACGGAATATTCTTAATGCAGTTGTGATAATATATTATAAATTTATTTCGGAAGCTTTGATAATTTCGTATTCTTCTTTTTTTCTTGCTGATAGAGATGAAGTATTATCAGGAAATTATATTTTTAACCTGCATAACAACTGTAAGAAAGAACTGACGAAAATTAAATGTTTCAAAATTATTTGATGTTTCTTAACATTATTTGAATACATAATATGTTGAATAGGAGTTTTTGGACATACTCGTAAGTGATTGTTGAGATTTTAATGTGGTTGGAATTGTGTATGTGATAATTTGAGATTAAAGTATTTGCGAGGATATTAATAATAAGTTTTAATGTTTCAACTGAGTGTTTGAGTATTAAGAACAAATACATATGAAATTTGTGATTAAGGAATGAGATCACTTCGTTACAGACAGTGCCTATTGAAGTGTATATTCACAAAAAAAAATTGTCGTAATGTAATTTTACTCTCTAGTTTGGCTTATATTGTATAATAAATATATTTAATTATAAATGTATTGTCGATGCAACGAAATCTTTATTTTGTAATTTGTCTAATCAAACATTATTTATGATATTCCACTTTATATAACGGTATAACCCTACCGGTTTCAAGGTTTTCACCTCATCATAAGGGGATCACAAACCAGAATCTTGTTTATGCTCTCCTGATAATGAGATTAATACCTTGAAACCGGTGGGGTTATACCCTTATATAAAATGGAATAAAGAGTTTTTGACTTAACAAATTACAATATATTTAAACATCCACAGCGTTAATGCCTTAACTATAAATAATAAAATCTTTATTTGATGATGTTGATCTATGAAACATGCTTTGGTAATAGGAATATTGTTCTTTAGTGTAAAACTATTTTTTATTATTTATACGCTAGTAAATTTTTTCATTTTTTATTGTATTTTTTTTGTGTTTTGTTGGTAGTATCTATCGGCGTTATTATTTATAGTACGCTTATTTTGTGTTTGGTTGGTAGTATCTATCGGCGTTATTATTTATAGTACGCTTATTTTGTGTTTTGTTGGTAGTATCTATCGGCGTTATTATTTATAGTACGCTTATTTTGTGTTTTGTTGATAGTATCTATGGGCGTTATTATTTATAGTACGCTTATTTTGTGTTTTGTTGGTAGTATCTATCGGCGTTATTATTTATAGTACGCTTATTTTGTGTTTTGTTGGTAGTATCTATGGGCGTTATTATTTATAGTACGCTTATTTTGTGTTTTGTTGGTAGTATCTATCGGCGTTATTATTTATAGTACGCTTATTTTGTGTTTTGTTGGTAGTATCCATCGGCGTTATTATTTATAGTACGCTTATTTTGATTAAAATTACATCCTTAATTAATATCAAATTAAATCAAATTGCAAAATATATTCAATATTTTTTTCATATGTAACTCTTTGTCATATCAGCATTGGCGATACAGATACCGTTTAGTTTTCGAGTTAAGGGAACACTGGCACACAACTCACTGTCAGTCCCTATATGTGTTGATACACCTTCCTCAAGCCGAAAGGTAGCATTAAGCTTGTTGATGAACTATAAAGGGACCTTTCATTGGATGTCATCGAATATCGAACCCGAAACTTCAGGGTGGAAGACAAACATCTTACCAACATGGTCACGAAGATTGAAAATAAAAAGAATACTTCCAAATACTTTTGACCTAAATCTGTAAATGTAATAGTATTTTTTTTGTTCTCATATAATTTTTGTTTTTGTCTCTAAAATGGTAGAAGAGTTATAAAAATAAATGTATTTTTTTCTTGATATATGTGTACGAGTATACATCATGCACATATAATACTATATTTTAAGGTTTGTGTATTTTATCATATAAACACAATATATCTTAAATACCTAAAATGAAGAAAAGGTGAGCTGAACTGTGAGAAACAGAAAAGTATGTATGATCAGATGTGTGGATGTCATTGAGTAGAAAGGTATGTGCATGGATTAAAATTCAACGAAATCTTCCTTTATATATCCCAAAGGAAAATCGTGATCGAATGTACTTGTATAAAATACCAGTAAAGTTTTTTAAAACATGTTGAAAGTTTTTTTTCAAAATGAATATAAATAAAAACCTTAAAGTTTTAGAATGTACGGTTGTCTCTGAAGATACTAAGCAACTGTTTGCCCCCAAAAGACCTTATAGATGTCTGTTGGTAGTATGTGAGTGAGCCTCGGGGCTATGAGCTGCATCCAGCGATAATTGAAATGTCCAGACCAAACAGCGGGGCAAGATTTACTTCCTGGAAAGGAAAATCACTGTTACCAAGTTCTGTTAAAACAGACTAACAGTCGGCGAAACAGTTAAAACTTTTTCTCTCAATGGCAATAAATAGAAGAGTTAACAAACATTTTGTATAAGGTACAATGAATTACTTTAAATGTGACGCTTAACAAATTCAATATAACTATATTTATGAGGTATTTAGTACAGACAGACCATCCCTCGTAATTGAATATGATTTTCAGTCACCTGTATATGAAAATCGTCTCTGCGTGTTTTTTTAGGTTTATTTATTTTGTGTTGTATTTCAGCAAGAACAAAGTCTTGATAGATCAAATTCAAAGGCGTGATGATAGGAAATTTAAATTACAAGACGATCGATAGATCAACTCTGCTGCAGCCCATCTTTGTTTATGGGACTTCAAGAATTTGTGATATGCATCTTACAATCTACTTAAAACCGTAGATTTTGTTATTGATTTTCTGATCATAGCAAAAGGTAACACTTGATTTAAAATTAATCACGGAGTGATTTCCCAAATTAAGAAAAATACGGAGCTACGAATATAATTGAAAGAGATAAACCCAGACGTTGCTCATGTCCTTTTATGTATGTGTAAGAGAGAGAGAGGTGTTGTTTACATAGAACAGCACGTGTAAGAGAAGGAGAGAGGTGTTGCTTACGTAGAACTGCATGTGTAAGAGAGAGAGAGGTGTGGCTTGTACGTAGAACTGATACTGTTTATCTCTTTCTCATATTAATT